>BQMF02000147.1:0-600000 GCA_027922465.2 Turritopsis dohrnii | reverse complement strand
AGACTTTGAAAAATTTTGCTGGAGATCAAGCTTAGGACAGCTTTATACGGCCGCATAATCGCCGCGTCGAACTAAACTCTTTATTAAATGCGACGAAAATTCGACTGTATAAAGTGAAAAATTAATTAAGTGCGACATAATGAATTAAGTTCAGCAGAATTTGTCGAATAAAACGGCAATCTTCGACATAAATTCGGCTTCACTTTATACGGCCGCATAATCGTCGAATTTAATTACAGCTTGATTGAACTTCGTGAAAAAAGTGCACGAAAATAGTGACAGCGTGTAAGAAAAGCACGAAACTGAAGAATGACGCATGCGCAGAGTTGATTTTAGTGGTAGTTATAACAGAATCGAAATTTTCTGCACGTGGTCGACAGATAAAAAATGGAATCAGAAGATATATCTATAATAGTAAGATATTTTTGATTTTTTTTAGTATTTACATGTATGTTTAGGGTGCTCAACAATAGAGTTATGATGAAACGTGTTCATTTTTAGAATGATTATGATCAGTATGAAAGTGAAGATGGAGAAGGTGAAATTAATGAGATGTTGGAGAAATTTCGAAAAAAGAGTGGAAGCAAAAAGAGGACAGGTCGGAAAAGTGTTTGGGACGACAAAACTGTTGACGATTTGATTGACATTATCATTGAAAATGAAAAATTCAAAGAAAAACTTTTACTTACGAATGTAAAGAATGTAAAAAATAGTATGTATTTTGAAAAGGTGGTGGAAGAACTTCAAAGAAGATGCAAAGAAAGAGGAGTGGAATATCCCCATGATATAACACAAACACGAACCAAATGTAAACGTTGTGTCAGTATTTGCAGAGATGCGGCATTAAAAATCAAAACTGCGTCAGGTGTCAAGAGGTTTCAAGAAGAGAAAGAATTTGGCCAATGGTTCAGTAAATTGTACCCTGTTGTAACTTCAATGGCAAGTTGTCAACCTCAACAAGCCATTGAGCCGAGTTGTGCTGAAGTTGATAATTCAAATCCCGAGTCATCTGAGTCATCCAACTCTTCATTTGATAGTAAAAGTGGTGAAAAGCGTAGTTTATTTGTGCCAGTCCATGAAAGTGCCCGTAAAAGCAAAGTAAAAAAAACAGAAAAATTTATTGATGAAATGAATGATTCAGTAAAGCAGTTAACCGCACAGTTGGCAGATGACCCTTCTAAAGAAATTTTGCAATTTTTAAAGGAGGACAGTGAGAGACAAGCACGTAGGGATGATATGTTTCTACAAATGATGTCAACTTTAGTGTCAGAAATACAATCAAGACCATCTCCTTACACTGGAAATATGCATGATACAAGGGCCTCAAGTATTCTCCATGAATTTCCTACTAACTCAAGAACTTTTTCACAAAGTACTCCACAAGCTGGCAGATATGGAATGACTAACACATTAATAAACAATTCTTCGCAAAACGTCTCTTTTATAGACATACTCAATGACGAAAATGTATGAAATACATTACATGTTATGTTTATATTGTGTTTTTGCTGTATTTGCAGTCTTTAGGTAAAATAGATACCTTTTGCAAAATGTCATTGTTCTGTATCTTGTTTTTCATTCCAAAATATCTTTGTAATAGCATTTCGAACAGTACCACCAGAAGCACGCACAAGCTCATAATTTTTGGAGTTTGAATTTGTTAAGTTCAGTAAATCTCTTATTTCATTTCTACCCCTTCGTTTATTCGTAGCAGAGTCAAATGTTAAATCAAATTTTCGAGGCACAATATCACCTTTCTCAATACAAATATTGTGAAGTACAACACATGCAAGACTCATGGCTTTCATAGTTTCTTTGTGACTTTCACAGGTACGATGTAGAATACGAAATCTACTCTTCAATTTTCCAAAAGTTCCCTCCGTGACCATTCGTGCTTGACTCAGCCTATAATTGAAATACCGTTTCTCTGGTGTTAAAATGGCATCACCATAAGGCTTCATTATCCATGATCGAATAGGAAAAGCACCATCTCCTAAAATTTGTGGTGGAATTTCAACATCGTCAATTTTTTGCACTGATGTTGGCAGTACATTACCTTCATTGATACTCTTCCAAAGTGATGTTGATTGGAAATAGGTTGAATCATGGGTGTTTCCTGGAGCACCAACACTAGCCCATATAAATCTATATTTCGCATCAACTAAAGCCAGAAGTACAACAGAATAAAAATTCTTGAACTAATAGTATTGCTTCATAGCTTCAGCACCTCCATCGGGACATTTAATTGGTAAGTGTGAACCATCAATTGCACTAAACGCATATGGAAACTGCCACTCCTCATTCATATCAAGAAGGCATGCTTCAAAATCTCCCTGTGTTTTTGGAAAATACTTATCAACTGTATCCATCCAAAAAACTTCCACAATCACTTCACAAACTTCAATAACAATTCGACAAACTGTTGATTCTGCAATACCAGACATCTCAGCAATAGCGTATAAATAATCTCCTCGTGTCAATCTATATAAACATATCCCTAAACGGATGGCAGGAGGAATGGGCGCTTCTGTTGTTGCATCTTTTGTAATTTTAGATTGTATGCGAGATAATACATACAAAAAAGTTTCTCTACTTAAACGAAATGTTTGTTTGAAACGTTTGTGATCATATGTTTTCCATACGAGATCCCACCATCCACTGTTTCTAAACAACCTGCGACAAGACCGAAGTCTTTGCTGTGGCATTTGATAATGTGATATTTCTGCACATAGAGACATCACACTAGCACGAAAAGCACTAATCATGCTTCTTCTTCTTTTTAAAATTGAAATTAAAATCACAATATTGCGTCTTCTTCGATATAGCCATCCAATTCTTTATTTTTTGTAAACATAAAGAAAAAGTAATAAATGTCGTTTGTTTACAGCAGCCATTTTAATTAGAGTAGCTAAGAGTTTGTGCATGGTTGAATTGTTTAAAAATATTAGCAGAAACAAATTTGCGCTTTAATTAAGTAAATGTGAGCACGGTGATTAATTGATTCAACATTTATGCGGCTGTCTAAAGCCATGTCGAATTTGATATGCGGCAACAAAACCTGTATAAAGTGACTGTCGCATTTTTGTCGAATTTTACCCGAATAAAAGTAATTTAATTCAACACGGCGATTATGCGGCTGTATAAAGCTGTCCTTAAAAAGGAACACTGTCAGTTTAAAAATCCATTAGAGAACACTCTTCCGTGGACGTTTCAAAATACTCCTTTTAAAACTATACAGTATGAAAATCTTTATGTTGTTTGTACCTGAACTTCATAATAAAAACTTTTACTTGGCCATGCGAAATAATAAAAATATCTGTGTTTCCTTTTTATCGTCAGCTTGATAGTATACAAATTTTAGAATCATACAATATTTTAAATTCGACTAGCCAATTAAAAAAGTGGTCATCAAATGATAAATAAAATAGGTAGAAGTTGATGAGGAAGATGAGCTGTGCTTCATGATTCCAGAGCTTTATAAAAACAGGGTAGCTTATCTAGGAACATGAATTAAAAAATTGTATTATATTTGGAAAGACTAATAGAACCTTACGCATTAAATCGATATAAACATACCCTATTGGTAGGCGTTCATATCTGTTTTGAAGCATCAAAAACTGCTTATTTATCAAGAATGACTACTAAAAATATTAGTTTCACGTAGATTATCAGTTTGGATCATAAATGTTCTTGATTCTTTTAAGTTTTACAGCCGTACTACAACCTCTTCTATATCCATATATTCAACAAAGAAACTTTCACAGATCTACGCATGCTTCTTCGCTTCCATTTTTAAAACAACTACGGAAAACGTGAGAACGTTGCATAAGACTCACATGAAACAACATTTCTACCTTGGCATCTGCGATTTAGCCATATGTTAATTATTCCTTTCACTAGAGCTTATATTTTACACTTTTAGAGTCTTTTCAAGCAAAGTACTTGTATACAATAAATGTAGTGTGTGTTTAGACTGTTAAATCATAAAAAGAATGTAAGTTGGGAACATTAATGATTTGAGTGGCTATTTCCCATCGACAAAAATTGGTCTAGGTTTGAACAGTGAAAAAAAAAAAACAAAAACAAAAACAAAAAAAACACGAACGGTTTCAAAGTATTCCTTGCTTACGCAGGAATACAAAAACACGAACGGTTTCAAAGTATTCCTTGCTTACGCAGGAATACAACAAACAAACAAGATGCCCTACCGGGCAGAAGTATTCCTGCGGATGACTGTAAGACTTTCTGGAGCCTTTTCAGAAAGAAATGAGTGTTAGTTCACGCTTTAAAACCATATGCATAATGCGGAATGATGTTTGCAGTATTTTACATTTTACCTTTTAGCTACGATAACTATTAAACTCTGTTGTTTCATATAAAACTTCAGTCTTGCATCAATTTAAAGATTTTTTTAAAAAGATTTCAATTCGAAGTTGCACTCCCTAAAGCATCTTCAAGAAGCAATTAACTAATTAAAAGATTATCGCGTTAAGAATAATCTGTGCTTTAAAAGGTGAATGTTTCTTCACAGTTTAAAACAATATGCATAATGTGGTATGATGTTCTTTGTGTTTTACAGTTTATCTTGTAGCTGTGAAAGAAGTAATATTTGTTATTTCATATAAACTTCACTGTTTTGCATCATTTAGAGATTTTTTCAAAAAGTTTTTTATTCATAGTTATATTCCCTAAAGCATCTTCAAAAAGTAATTAAGTAATGAAAACTTTGTCGCATTGACTTTTGAAGGGAAAATCTGCGGCGTAAATAGTAATAACTTCGAATTCATTTAATTACATTCCCGAGAGCATCATAAAAGTTAAGAGACTTAGGAAAGAGAGAAAGAGACAGAGGAAAAAAAACAAACACAAACAAACAAGATGCCCTACCGGGCAGAAGTATTCCTGCGGATGACTGTAAGACTATCTGGAACCTTTTCAGAAAGAAATGAGTGTTAGTTCACACTTTAAAACCATATGCATAATGCGGAATGATGTTTGCAGTATTTTACATTTTACCTTTTAGCTACGATAACTACTAAACTTTGTTGTTTCATATAAAACTTCAGTCTTGCATCAATTTGGAGATTTTTTTAAAAAGATTTCAATTCGAAGTTGCACTCCCTAAAGCATCTTCAAGAAGCAATTAACTAATTAAAAGATTATCGCGTTAAGAATAATCTGTGCTTTAAAAGGTGAATGTTTGTTCACGGTTTAAAACAATATGCATAATGTGGTATGATGTTCTTTGTGTTTTACAGTTTATCTTGTAGCTGTGAAAGAAGTAATATTTGTTATTTCATATAAACTGCACTGTTTTGCATCATTTAGAGATTTTTTCAAAAAGTTTTTTATTCATAGTTATATTCCCTAAAGCATCTTCAAAAAGTAATTAAGTAATGAAAACTTTGTCGCATTAAGTTTTGAAGGGAAAATCTGCGGCGTAAATAGTAATAACTTCGAATTCATTTAATTACATTTCCGAGAGCATCATAAAAGTTAAGAGACTTTGAAAAATTTTGCCGGAGATCAAGCTTAAAAAGGAACACCGTCAGTTTAAAAATCCATTAGAGAACAGTCTTCCGTGGACGTTTCAAAATACTCCTTTTAAAACTATACAGTATGAAAATCTTTATGTTGTTTGTACCTGAACTTCATAATAAAAACTTTTACTTGGCCATGCGAAATAATAAAAATATCTGTGTTTCCTTTTTATCGTCAGCTTGATAGTATACAAATTTTAGAATCATAAAATATTTTAAATTCGACTAGTCAATTAAAAAAGTGGTCATCTATTGATTAATAAAGAGGGTATAAGCTCATGAGGAAGATGAGCTGTGCTTCAAGATTCCAGAGCTTTATAAAAACAGGATAGCTTACCTAGGAACATGAAATAGAAAATTGTATTATATTAGAAAAAGACTAATAGAAACCTTACGCATTTTTTAAATCGATGTAAGCATACCGTTTTTGTAGTCGTTCATATCTGATTTGAAGCATCAAAAACTGCTTATTTATCAAGAATGACTACTAAGAATATTAGTTTCACGTAGATTATCAGTTTGGATCATAAATGTTCTTGATTCTTTTAAGTTTGACAGCCGTAAAACCTCTTCTATATCCATATATTCAACCAAGAAATTTTCTCAGATCTACGCGTGTTTCTTCGCTTCCATTTTTAAAACAACTACGGAAAACGTAAGAACGTTGCATAAGACTCACGTGAAAAACATTTCTACCTTGGCATCTGCGATTTAGCCATATGTCAACTATTCCTTTCAGTAGAGCTTATATTATACACCTTTAGAGTCTTTTCAAGCAAAGTACTTGCACACAATGAATGTAGTTTGAGTTAAGATATTTAAAGCATAAAAAAAATGTAAGTTTGGAACTTAGAGGATTTGACTGACTATTTCCCATCGACAAAAATCGGTCTAGGTTTGGACAGTGAAAAAAAAAAACAAAAAAAACACGAACGGTTTCAAAGTATTCCTTGCTTACGCAGGAATACAAAAAACAAAAAAAACACGAACGGTTTCAAAGTATTCCTTGCTTACGCAAGAATACAAAAACAAACAAGATGCCCTTGCAGGCATAAGGATTTCTGCAAAATCAGCTGAAGTATGAAAAAAGAAAGGCTATGACATTCTTGAAATTTAACAAAAATTTAATCCGTAATATATATTTATTAAATTTCTGATCATGTACTCCCCAAAAATCTGGAAAAAACATAATTGTCACTACGCAAAACTTTATACCAATGAGCACCAATCAACTTGATTATATCTGAATGACGTAATGTTCCTTATTTTGTTGGTATGAAATGATATTAAGGATTCATTGATCAATTCAGATAAGACAATGAGTATGCATGTAAGTCAATGTAAATGTTACGAATTTATGAATTCAGTATGTCTTGTCAATCTTCCTAACAGAATTCCTAATTCACAAGCACAAAAAGGAAAACGTAGATTTTAATGATACAAAATACATCTATATATACGTACAAAATCAATATACATAACTGAAAACAGAAATTTGTGCTTTGATTTGAGTAACAATATGTCATTGCCATCTTTTTAATTAATAAACATGCATTACCTGAACTAAATTTCATGAAAAGATTATAAAGATTTATTCAGAAACTTAAAAAACAGTAAATTTTTAATTACGTATACACGCCAGGGCATTATAAAAGCATAACTGACACAATACGAACCTTACATTAACTCCTAAACTTAATGAACAAATTAACATCAAATTTATATGCTTTCAGATATCACAGTGATTACGTATGTACGGTCAATCTTCCTAATTACGAAAAGACTTCCCAAACACAAAAAGTAAACAAAGATTAGGAGTATGAAAAATATGACCTAAACTTACCAAAATTAGCAAACATAACTGAAAACAGAAATTTGCATTAAAAGATGTCCAGTATTTAGAATTTACAGACAATCAAGGTAAGTTTCAATTTGCTATCGTAAATAGTAAGTCCCCATTCCTAATTCAGGGCATTGATAATACAGCCAAGAACTATACAAGTATAGGCTAAATTAGCTAGAGAAACATCAACATAAAATGAGATGCACAGGCAGTGGGTAGACAAGCCATTCCTTGTATGTTGTTGGAGCTGAAGAGGAAACTGAGCTGAGCTGTATGTATCCAGAGCTTAAAAAGCACTACAGCGCACACATGAAACAAACAGTATTTTGCATAGAAAGGCTTAAAAGAATCGCAGACATTTTCCAAAAAATAATAGTTGCACACACTGTTTTCACAAAACATTGAGAACTTGTTTTTAGAAAAGAATGAACGTAGTAGAATTATTGTAAGATAATTATAAATTTCTACCCTTTACTTTCGGTTTTGGAAGTGCAAATCTTCTTACTTTTGGAAATTTAAGGTTTCTTCGGTCACGCTGTGGTATACCATTATGCGAACGGCGTGCAAATGTATAGTCGAAAAATACCCGGATGATCACATGGCGGAAATCAAGCCAATAAACTAAGCGGAGAGATGGGCAGAATGCCTATTTTGACATTCGTGTAACAAACCCTAACTCCGCTTCTCATTTACACCATACAACAGAGAAAATATTGGAAAATCACGAAAAACAAAAGAAGAGACATTACAATCAACGCATAATGAACATTGAGCATGGCACATTTACCCCATTGGTATTTTCTGTTTTCGGGGGTATGGGAGCCGAATGTTCAATGTACCACAAACACTTAGCCCAAAGAATTGCAACAAAAACTCATGAGTGTTACGAAAAAGTAATTTCCACCATTCGGTGTAAATTATCTTTCGTAATTCTCAAGAGCGTTTTGATGTGTGTTCGAGGTAGCCGAAGTTTCAAACTAAAAACGTTCGATGATTTTGAACTTGTAGCCCAGCTGGCCAAGGTATGATTTATTGTTAATTGGTTTTTTTGGGGGGTTTTATTCTGTTTTTTTTTTTTTTTTTTTTTTTTTTTTTTTTTTTATAACCTATTTTAACAAATTTTTAACAGTGTAATTATATGCTTTTTATCGAATATATATATATTTTTATCATAAACTAAGCGCTGTTAAATTTTATTAGCACCCTTTCGTAATAGTGGCGCTTTATGCACCAATGAAGATTGAGACGGCGGAAAAAATCGCCAGGTTTGGAAAGTAAGATGAAAAAAAAAACTAAGAAAAACAAAGACGATCGTAAAGGCTTTCTTGCTTACGCAGAAATAAAAAAAAACACGAACGGTTTCAAAGTATTCCTTGCTTACGCAGGAATCCAAAAAGAAGAGCCGGTTTTAATGTATTTCTTGCTTTCGCAGAAATCCAATTATATCACAATTACTTCATGATCTAAAATAGCATTTAAAAAGCTGAATCATTGAGTTGCGACATTTTTAAGATAAAGCCATATTATTTGAATAGTCGATAAACTTTGGGATTCCTTTAAGCAACATTTTTTCCTAAGTTTTGTTACACCGACAGATGTAGTAACTCCGGCAAATGTAGTAACTCCGACAAATGTAGTAAACCTACGACAAATGTAGTAAACGCCTTGAAGATTGAAATGAGCCGTAATTAGGCCAAATACATGAAGGTCTTCACTAGGTTACTTTTCAAGGGCTATCACGTGGCCATATAATAAAACCCCAAATCACGCACACTAATATGAGCTAAATGAGTCATAATTAGGAAAAGCACATTAAAGTCTTCGCCAAGTAACTTTTCCAGTGCTGTCAGGTATTTGTGTAATGAACCCGGAATTTGGGCATGCGCAGTAAAAAACTGTTAATACAAGCAAAATCAGTCAAAATTAGGCAAAACACATGAACGTCTACACCAAGTAGCTTTGTAAGGGCTGTCAAGTACACCTATAGAAAAATCCAGAAATTGCGAATGCGCAGTAAAAAATGTTAATGTGAGTTAAAGAAGCCATAATTCGGCATAACTCATCAAGGTCTTCATTAGGTAATTTTTCAACTGCTATCAAGTGGCCATATAATGGAACCGAAGTTTCCAATTGCAGCACAGAGTTCCTTAAAATATTATGCAACAATGGATATATAACAGTGGCGGATCTAGAGGTATGTCGAAATTTGTGTAGGAGAGTGTTAGCAATCTAACCATAAAAGAAAAGCGTTCAAATAATCCCATTGGTACTATAAATTGAATTCACAAATTATGTTAATGCTCTCCTACACAAATTTCGACATACCTCTAGATCCGCCACTGAATATACGTATATATACGTATAACATAACGTATTCTTTTCACTAAGCACAAGTTGTGCGATGAAATCACTGGTGTTCCTTAAAATATTATGCAACAATGGATATATAAGGTTCAATGAATGAAATTAAGTCAAACATCATGCTACTCTTTTTCTTTATGATATTCAAATTATCAACAAAAAAGAAGAATCTAGCGGCTGCAAAGTCAGTGACATATCAGATGAAAAAGATTAAAAAAAATCTTTACAAAAATCTTAGTGTAGTGGTTAAGAGTATGTTCATCTGACAAAACGCTGCCATTACACTAATATGGTGAAACAACTTACAAAAGTATTTGAACAAACGAAGCCACCCCTGAGCCTTACCCTATACTATAAGGTGTGATGGTAACAATTTGTCAGACATACCGTTAAGGTGATTTTCCATTGATCAAATATGAGCGAGCGAGCGACACATTTTTGCGTGTGATCGAACAGATTGAGACAAAGCAAACTACCTTTTGCGATTACCAATTCTTCTGAAAATCGTTTCGTGCTTGTTCGTGTCTCAAAAGCATGGTTGTTATCGATCGCTCAAATTCGAGGAGATTTTAATCTCGCCTGTAATGGGGCTGACCGGACATCTTTTTATTTGTCGAAAAGATTCACAGACTGGTGTTTAACTTTGACTAGTATAACCTGATAGATTTCGTGTGGCACACCAAAAAGGTTTTTATTGCTACTTTATAAAATATAACACTGAATTAATATAGTAATACTTGTAAATGTATATTTACAAGTACCCAATAAATTTTGAACATCTCACTTATATCAAAAGATGATAATACTGCAATGTATCAAATACTATTAACAACTGTATCCTTGGATAACTAAGGCAAGGTAGATCTCGTGTCAAAGTGTCCAGAAAGACACAATAATATATTTTCGATCGGTACTATCAATTTGGAAATAGTCAACTCACTGCAAATATACCATTATATTACCATTATAATCTCTGAGACATAAACATTTTTCTAGCGCTGCATACATCAGACTAAGGGTCCATTTTTCGAAACATTTCAGTGGATAGGAAAGGAAAAGAAGTAATACTAAAATCAGATTGGTTTATTTGTTTAAAGCCTGGAATACATTATCCATTTAAATGTATCAGGTTAAACAGATAGAAAAAGACTGATGAAAAAAACTGATCGAAACACAGGTGTCCACACTTATCCAACAAACGTAAACGACTGGTAGCCTTGTGGTCGATTGCTCGCTTCCTGTTCGGGAGGTCGGGGGTTCAATCCCCGGCCGAGTCATTCCAGCGACTGTAACAGTGTGAGTCACTGCTCTCTGCTTAGCAATCAGCAAGAGAGTAGGAATGATGTCTAGGGTGGTTGTCTAGTGGAGCAGTTACTGTCATTACAGCTTCCGTAGCGAAAATGGGGGCTTTAAATGCTCTAGGACCTCCTTCGCAGTACCAGTACCTTAAGGAACTGAAGAAGCTATCCTGGGTAAACATTCGTAAATAATAAAAATAAAAAATAATAATAATAATTCACGCTTTTTTTATAAAAATATCTTCTATGAAGCTTGGAATACATTACATATTTAAATAGATCAGTTTATATGGATGAAATCAAATCGATACGGAAAAAACTGATGAAACAAACTGTTCCAACTTCCAACGTATACACATATCCGACAAACGAAACCAACTAAACGTTTTTTCGCATCCACATGAAGTAACAGCTACCGTAACAGCAACCTTCAACATCACGAAAGGATTTCGATACTATCCTCGCTGCACTCTTTTTGCACTTTTGCAATTGAATCAGGTCGTTACGTAAATACAAAGGACTTTTTCGTTTGGAAGTAATTATTGATTCCGTTGCAATGTAATTACTATCTTGCAAATAGAAAGTCACCTCAGCAGCAAAAAAGCCATAGAATAAAGTCGTAGAAAGGGTGGCACATATGCAATAGGTGCATTTGATAAGAACATCAAATATTTTGTAATTTAAAATTCGATCATAACTTAGAGGATACTATTTCTGAAACACTATCGAACGCCTGAAAGACAAACACAAATTAATAGGGAAGAGAATACAATAGCCGCGGTAATGAATGTTTTTATGGTGGTGTTGACTTTTATGTATCTGCTATGTTCGAATTTCTTCGAATATGCCAAGACAAAGCAATACGAATGTGTAAAGACTGCTAACATGACTTTAGGATATTCTTTGTGCAATACGTCTTGTTGCATATGCCATATTTATTTAGTTAGTTCAATTGCAAAAGGTTTTCCTTTAAGCATTTAACACCATTTGATTTGTGGTCACAACGACAATAGCGTCGGTACCTTCAAGCGACGCAGCTGTTCTCAGCGCATCAGACCATTAGGACATATGAACTGACTGCACATTGGCATCCAAGCTAGTTATAGCAATGATGTACGCATCTCTGACGGTAAGTCCACGATAAGCTTCCAATTGAAATGTAGTAGGTAGTCATTACTGATACTATCCCAAGGACTCAAACATCCCATTTCCTTCCTGATTTAGTTACTAGTGCTTTTTTCGTGAATAATATGGATGAGAATTTTTAAAGTTTATGATTTAAGTAACGTGAACGTGATGCTGATAATGAATTGCCGATAAAACCAGTGTCGAAAGAATCATCAATGTCTTGGGGTGAATCCTTTGTCCGTAAAAACAAAGAATAAGTTCAACAAAATTCGTGTCAAATGAAAACGTTACGTATGCACATTAAACGGGTAAAAAAAGGTATCTTCATATTTATTTTTTCTTGAAAACCTAGACAATAAGTATATTTTTAGTACCCAGAGCAAAGGTACCACATTTTTCAAACATGTTTGCTATTATGGATTTACTCTATCTTTAAATTAAATCTTTAAAATTAAGGAGTAACGATAAAAACAAACTGGTTTACGTAACAATTGCGTTCCAGTTCTGTCATACAGATTGATGACTTCTGTGCACTATTCTGACATTCACATCTAAAAGTGTATTCTCCATAAAGATTATAAATAATCAGGAAATTGCTGCATTTCACAGCTGTTTTTTCAGTGTCAATAAAATCGCAAGTAATCAGCATGATCTAAACGCGGATTAAAAGTTCCATTCTTTTATTAAATTTCTTGAAATTTCAAAGATTTTAAAAGCTGCATCATGTGATTAGTTATAAATCACCAATGACTTAACACCCAGAATTTAGTATATGGTTTTCCTTGGATGGACACTACATTTACGGTGTGGCATTCCTTTACGGAAACCAAATCGTTTTCCTTAAAGTCAATGTATCTTAGGCCGACTTTCTTTGCGTCTGTAAAATTTTGCGAAAATGGATGAACACGGATTTAACGCAATCTAATTTTAGCGAATGACCGCTTAATTAGCGATTGTGAAATTACGGAGAATTGCCAGAAGGTAAAAAAAACCCAAACAAACCCGATTTTCAAAAAACTTTACAGAGGTATATTCTTATAAATCTTTGTGTATACAAATGGATCATTTCTCAGTTTTGTTTAGTACTCCCATATTACCGATTTCGATATAAGACATCGAAGATGAGGATCTAGTAGTGGACTAGCAGCAAGATGATGAGGCCATGTTATAGATGAGAAATTAAAGTTACAGTTTTTATTTATTCTTATATACCCTGTAAAAATGATCCGCTCTATCAAGTTGCTTTCGTGCATAAAACGAAGCAATGAATTCGGTTTGGGAAAACGTTTTGCGAAATTTAAATTTTCTGCAACTTTAATTTAGCGGAAATATGCTCATTCACTTAAATCACTAAAATTAGGTAACGCAAAAAAAGTCGGTCTAAGGCATGTAAACTTAACCTCGAGATGATCTTTAAGCTAAAAAGATATCGAATGTGTTTGCTATTTGAACAAATTATTTGTTGAGCAATTTCCATTACTTTGGGTTGCACAGATTCCAAAAGAACTATTTTAAAGGAACAACACTTCAAAAGGATTTAAATTCTAAAAGACATACATATCCAATACTAACTTTAACATAGACCAAGTAAAAATATCTGAGTTTCAACAATGGCTTTTCAAAGGGTTACAAAAGCTTATAACTATTTATTTATGATCCACCTGTGCCGTAGAAATTTGAAAAAATATTCACCAGTATTTTCAGATAATTAATTTTACATCTATCATAATTTTTTATTTTAACATTGAGCTTCTTTTTAATATAATAGCAGCATTAAGGAAAGAGTTTGATGTTCCCGTTACTAGGGAAACGTAGCTAAGGACGAAACGCCCTTTTTCAGAAACACCGCCAAACGCCAAAAATCCAAATAGTACCACATGAACATACCCAGTGGTTAGCAGGCACGCAAAAACAATAGCCATGGTAGTGAATGTTCTTACAGTTGTGTTAACTTTGGTGTGTTTGCGATGTTTGAATTTCTTCGCACTCTGTCTGACATAATAAACCATAAGAATGTGAAAAAGTGTTAGCAAAAAAAAGAAAATGACTTCAACAAGAAATTGAAAGGCATTAAGTTGCTCAGTTAATTTCTCTGTCCTCGAAAATATTGTATTTAAACCAAATAAAGAAAATCCAACAGTTGCTACGAAAGTAATGAATATAATAATGTTTGACCAACGTCTATATATCTTTTTCCGATGCCATTCTGGTCTAACTATTGCAAAGTACCGATCAACAGATATGAATAACGTTATACCCCATGAAAATAATGAAGGGAAATACGTAAACACTGTCTGAATTGCGAGAAATATGCAATGCTGGTCCGTCTTGGATGATTCATACACAAATGCCATCATCCAGATCGGCAAAGACAGTACACCAACACCAATATCAGAAACACTCAATATGATCAAGTATCTGTTCACTCTTGTTAATCTTCTTTTAAGCTTCTTGATTAAGAGGCTGTTTAGTACGAGAATCAATGAAATTTCAGTCATCCCAATTGCTATAAATAGTACTGAATCGTTAGTCAAATTTCTTGGAGACTGTATAGGTTTCATCCAACATTCATGTTCATTGCAGCTAATATTTGAAGAATTCTTAGTACCTAGATATGACATAATTTGCTAAATGTTTCTCTAAAGATATAAATTTTGCCTTTTAAATTTTAATTTTCTCATATGTTACATTATGAATTGAACATTTTCTGAAACGTTTCTAGAAATAATTAGAAAAGATTAAAAATTACTCATAAATAAAAATTTATTAAAATCAAGAAGAGAAAAAGAAGCTTTTGTAGTTTATTCTTTGATTCAATGCAAAAGAAAAAATCCATCATAATCAGAAACCATACAAACTTCAATCCTATCAGCATTTTGTTTTTGTGTTCTTTATATTCTTTTTTTCCACTTATCTCATCATACTACCCTCAAGTTAGACAGCAGTCTGTTTCGAAAAGATCTTATGTTGCTATTTCTTTCATTTTTTGAATTTTAAATATATTGCTATCAATAAGAAAGACATGTAAGGTAATTCATTTGGCAACATAGGAGGACCTGACAGTTTCCATTCTGATGTGTTCAAATTTGAAGTTGTTTAGATAGCAGTATAGAAGGAAATATCTCAAAATTTCCATTAGGTATATATGATCTTACTTTTTAATTAAAATTGACATACAATCCCATAAAGGACATATTAACCTCCCAAATGACGTCAGCGTGTTTATAAGTACATATACCGGGTGAGTCAAAGAAAGTACCAATGTTTCACAAAAAATATCTTTTGATTGAATAATTATGAAAGATAGTTATCTTTATTTCTGCATAGAAGAATCCCCTACCTATAATTTGGTGTATCACTTTTCTAATTTGGTTGAGTAGAAGCGGTTTTTGTAAAAATCTTTGACAAACGGACAAAAAAAAAGCCGAGAAAAGTGTCTCAAAACACGGTTTATGTTTTTATTGCAAACCAGAAGGGAATGAAACATAAGCACAATTAAATGTGCCAAAACTTATTCTTTTTATTTATTCCCAATAATTACGTTCAGTAAAAAGATCAAAATTTCCAACATTTTCTTAAAACTTTATTCACTTTATACTCTGAACCTTTTTGTAAAATATTGAGTACAACAAAGCGTTTGCGTATGCATCCAGTTTGCTAAGGTAAATACTGCTAAAGAGGTGATTAGACAAACTGTGTCTTTTCTTTCAATCCCCATTGCATTTTCATTAATATTATCAAATTTAATCGAGAATCTCGCAGGAATATTTTGTTCGGCTTTTTTGTCCATTTTTCAAAGATTTTTACTAGGACCGCTTCCAGTTTTTTATCTATAACCATTTGTCTACTCAATCAAATAAGAAAAGTGATACACCAAAATATTGGTAAAGGATTCCTCTATTCAGAAATAAAAATAACTATCTATCATAATTATTCAATCGAAAGATATCTTTTGTGAAACATCGGTACATTTTTTTGACTCACCCGGTAGATCATTAACATATTTGCTGACAACTATGTTGAAGCCAACCCCAAATCAAACAAAGAATACTGATCTTGTAGTAAAATTTTGATTACATATCACAATACTACATTTGCTAGCTCTTTTTCATTTGCTCATTCTGGCAAGCTTTTTCTAACCGTAGCTACAAATTTTGGGTTATAAACAGTAACCTACCTTTGCAATTCCTTTTTAAATCTACTACATTCGGTCTAATCTTAATTGTTAATCTTAAGGCCAGAACTTCTCTTTAATAATATAGCAGCATTAAGAAAAGCGTTTGACATAACAACGGCAAGAGCTATGTAGTTGCAAAGGAAGTTTATTTCTTGTGAGACACCACCAAAAGACGCAACAGCAAACATTGCCATATGAAAACACCACGTGACTAATAAACATGCAAGTACCATGGCTATTGTCACGAATGTTCTTTCACTGTTATTGATTTTCATATGTTTGTTGTGCTTGAACATTTTAGAACGTTTATTAACAAAATATACCATATGACTGTGGATGACAGTTAGATCAAATAAAACTTTAGCTTCAATTATCAGTTGTACTGTATTAAATTTTGATTCAACATTATCATCTCTTCCAGAAAATATTGAATTTATAGGAAAA
Source organism: Turritopsis dohrnii (assembly GCA_027922465.2). Lineage (NCBI taxonomy): Eukaryota > Metazoa > Cnidaria > Hydrozoa > Anthoathecata > Oceaniidae > Turritopsis > Turritopsis dohrnii. The sequence continues at coordinate 583,209 of BQMF02000147.1, read as the reverse complement.
TATGAAAATGGAGCAGGCGCTAAGAATGCCAAGAAAATGTAGATATTCACCAAACGTTGATATGTGATTTTGCGATGAAACTCTGGTTTAACTATTGCAAAGAAGCGATCAACAGATATAAGTAATGTCATTCCCCAGGAAAATACCGACGGAAAGTAGATGAAGAATGAATGAATTGCATATAATACACAATGCAGCTCAGTCTTGGACGATTTGTACATAAATGCCAGCACAGCAAAAGGTAATGATAAGATTCCCACACCAATGTCAGAAACACTTAAAAAGATCAAATATGTGTTTACTTTGCTTTTTGATCTTCTTTTCAACTTTTTGATCAGCGTTATGTTCAATGCCAGAATTAAAAGAATTTCCATCAAACAGATTCCCATGTAAATCATAGAGCTATATGTCAAAGACTTAGGAGTTTGTACCGATTTATTCCAACATAATTCACTGCTTTCATTGTCAAAATTCGTTGAAATATTGTTTGTTAGATTTTGAAACGCCATTTCCTTACTGTTTTAAGAAACAGTGTCATCAAAAAAGCAATTTAGATCTGCAAATGTTCTTGTGTATGCATATGTTTTTATTTTTCTGTTAACTTATATATTGTGTTAAACTATAAATACAGAACTTAAAATAAAATAACAAATAAATTCAAATAGCACTGTGGATTTTATTAATTCAATAATATTAAACATTCATTTAAAAGTGACTTTACACTTCTGGAAAATTTTCTTTGGACAGATACGAAACGGACGTATCTCAGAAAATGGGTGTGATTGGCTCTTTCACTAATTATCCTTTTATTTATTTTCGTTCCTGTCCGCGGAAGAAATCAGAAAAAATTGAATCAACTTTTTTGAGTTTTTCTGTTTGTTCCAAAGACAAAAGAAAGAAAAGAAAATCATAGTCTCGGAAAAACCTTCTAATAACATTGAGGAACGACAATTGTGAATCAACAGTTTTCTGTTTTGTATGAAACGTTGTATCCCTTTTTGTATAGATAATTGGCATTAATTATTTATGAATACCGTACATCATGTTTCTTAAATTATTTATAAGTGTGCTTGTGATAAACAACGCTCAAAAACAACTTTAAAAGGAACTTAAGGTGCAATGTTATCGTTCAATATGTCACTCTCGAATGCAGGTAATTCTTAGAATGATACAAACGATGATATGAAATGTTGGGCAAAAACTGTAAAAGTTCCAAAAGCTTTCCCTATTCCTCAGGGGAAAACGCTGTGTTCAGGGAAACAGAGACAGCTTTAAAACTTTTTTTAATGAATTATGTGTTTTACAGCCACTTGACTTGTTATTGTTTTTGGTAATGACCTTTGATATTTGTTATTGCAAGATGTGTTAATTAACAATTAAGGGGCTGTTCATATGGAGGTCAGCTGGCCCGGTTAGCAGAGATCTCACTGTCATTAAGAAATCTTTATAAAAATATATTGTGTTCATATGAAAAGTGGGCTGGCTCACTTAAGTGAGATCTCATTTCATTTGACCGGGATCTCACCTAAGTGAGATGAAATTTGTTCATATGAACAGACCAGCCCGGCTTAGTGGGATAGATTTTAGACAAGTGCGCACGCGTCGAAATTCGAATTATTGTTTACGTGATGTAAACAACATTCTCCAGCCCGGTTAAGTGGGATGAGAAAAGCCATATGAACGCGGGGTGAATTTCATTTCATTCAAGTGAGCCAGCCCGGTTAACCGGGCCAGCTCATATGAACAGCCCCTAAGAAGATAATTGGATAATTTCATGGCAAATCCTTAATTGTTTCCAAAATAAAAGTTTTTGATAAATGTGTGAACGGTTTTGGCCTGTTAAAATCTCAGACCGAAATTCTCTGGGATACCCTGTATACTATACTTTACTAGCCAGTGGCTTTCGCTATAGTACAAAGGGTGCTGTAGTGTACTGTACTGTAGTCTAGTAAAGTATAGTATAGTAAAGTATAGTTTTTTGGGAATACACTTAATACATATGCACCTAAAGTATCCACTTCTTCAGTGCACGCTTCATCATTTATGTAGTTTTTTGGTGCCGCCATTGAAACTAATAACCAGGGATTGAAACAAGCCTTTTTTTCATTGCCGGCTTCTTTTAATGAGAACACTGAAGGTGCTGTATAACCACCATAGGTAGTCTCTTTTGGTATCTTTTGTTTCATATTGACAATTTTGCGTGTATTTGTTTAGTCGGTACGAAGATGAAAATGATATACAGTGTGTCCACGAGAAAGTGGCACCTAATTTTGAAGAAGCATGTCTTATGTTTTTCGTGCTTGTTTTTCAGTTTTTATACCAAAAGAAAGAATTTTTTTCTCTCTTAATACATTACCCTTTTAATAGAAAATGAATTTTTGGGGAATTATAATCGATTTTACTAAAATCAATAATGATCAATTAACGCGTGCTTGAATAGGAGTTAAGGAGTAATACAGTGTGTTTCAAAACGTTGGCTTCAAAAATTATCATCGCAGTTTTGACGAAAATATCTTGTTGTTATTTTATGTTATTTTTCCCGATACAAAATTCAATGGCGAATATTTATAAAAAAAGTTTCTATTTAGTATACTTTGTTTAGTCTTGCCCAGCTGTTATCTCCTCCCGTCAATAAGAAGAACAACACAAATGATTAGATAGTACAAAAACATACAGTGTGTCCACGGGCACCGAGTTTAAAACACAAATAACGTCTTGAATTTTCACCAATACAATGCAATTTTAATACCGTTGGAAAGACGAATTTACGAGTTTTCCAAAAACTTTTTTAAAAAATAATGACTATTTTTTCTCCTGATACGGTTGTTAGTTTTGTAATGATCAATAAAACAGACTTTTAACGTGCGATTAACTCTTTGTTTCGTTGAAACAACCGCTGTTGGTGGTGTTGTGATAAGTTTGTCACGAAATATTTTGAATAGGCACAAATTGTTAACTTTGTATTCCTAACGCTTTGCCAAAATCTTTATGCGCAAAAATAAAATATTTTGAAATGTTTTTCTAAATCTTTGTAAAAGAATTTTAGAAATGAAACTTTTATGTTTCAAGTTTGTAAAAAAAATATGCGTTTTCCAAGTATAAATGCAGATTTATCACAATACAGTGTGTTTCAAAACGTTGACTTCAAAAATTTTCTTCGCATTTTTGAAGAAAATATCCAATTAATTTTTATAAATTTTATATCGATGGAATCCTTATTTTTCGGTCGAGAAAATTGAAAAATGAGTTTGGGAAAACTCATGGATTTCTTAACGATCAATTGACACAAAACAAATTTATTAGTCTTGAACGTCCAAAACTTAATGCACAAGTCGAGGCTCAAAAATTAGTTTTTTTAGAAACGGTATAACATGAACATAACAATTGTTTTATACAAAATTTTAAATAGGCACTTGTACATTTACTTATAGCATACTCCTATTTACACAATGTAAATTACTTTTCTACAACTTTTAATTGTATGCTATGTTTTCGTAAATTTTCTGATTTCTTCTCTTTTTTTAATTTAGCACTGATGATAGCTATGCCGAAAAGCTTCTGCTTATTTTAATAAATGGAAACTGCAAGATGCTTTATAATGCCTGAAGCAAATAACAATAAAAACTACGTCTGAATGATCTATATAAAGTATACACTTTAGTAAAGATCGTATTCCACTTCTGGAAAAGAAACGGAACAGACGAATGCCAGAATGATTGGAAAGATTGGTTCTTTCGCTAGTTATTCGTCTGTTTTTTGTGGGGTTTTTCTTGCTTTTTTTCGTTCCTGTCCAAGGAACATTTTCGAGAAATGGAAAACAGCCTTCTTAAAAAATCAAGAGTTCATTCAAAGATATTAAGGATGGTTGTTGATGATGTGCGCCCAATAGCGAACTGATTTATGACCGATCGAAATGAAACGAAACGATCGAAACGAAACGACCGATCGCAATTAACCCTACTTAACACTACTTATTGCTCGTCTTACAGTCTAAGGATCTGTTTTCGCAAAATTCCAAATTCTCCTTTCATCAGCTGGAAGAAAAGATATTGTAATATTGATTTTTGGCATAATCAATCTTGCAGCCGCAACTAGGATTTACGGAATAGAAATTGGATGAATGTGAACAGACTTATTTATGAGAGACTATACTAACGCATGAAGCATCAGTTATTCTCTTATCAGCATTTTTCTATTACCATCAGAGTTATCGATTTTTCCAGACCCTGTGGCGAGTTTGTTAATATTCTTTCCTTCATTATTGGAGATATTACCTGATCACTATTAATATGTCCATGCACTAGAATCACTTAGAAAGATCACAAGAGTAGGAGAAGATTAATTTACACTCCGGAAGGTTTCTTCGCCGTAGTATAGTGGTTACTACTCTCGTATTTCATGCGGGAGATTGGGGTTCAATTCCCCTTGGCGGCGATTCACCGTGCGCGAGTGAATGCACCATAGCGCCGGGTCGACCCATGCCATGTGAGGGTAGATGATACATCGGGTGTTGCAGGAGGTCATCCAGAAGAGCGCAGGCCCTTGATTGGGTTTGTGTCACCCATGAGAGTGTCAAATACTTTGGAGCCTCCAACCTAACCCGTGGCCCCTCCTGGAAAGCAGATGCAATAGGAACTTAGTGAGGCTGACCACGTAAAACAATACCAAATAAAAAAATAAAAAATAAAAATTCAATAGATTCTTACGTACAATAGAGCAACTACGACGATAAAGTATCAATTTTTTTATATTTAGTCGTCGTTAACGCCAGGCTTTATGACCATTACGACGATTACAAAAGTGTTCACATTAGGCGATTACGACGATTACACTAAATTTTAATCGTCATAATCGTCCTAATTGTCAGGTCTGAACCAGGCTTTAAAGAGATAGAAAAAAAACTGTTATGTAATTGTTTTTGTTTTTGCAAATTGATCTTATTGTTGAACATCTTGTAGCCATTTTTTGAAACACACTGTACCATTTGAGGCTAAGAATTTCCAATCACAGTAATTACGTTTGCACTCGTCTGGTTGTGCTTGTAAAGATGTTACATTGTTACAAGCGTTAATTGATTTTTAATAATCTTCTGATGCAAATCTGTATGTGTTTAGTTAATCACTTTTCGAAGAATTATCGTTTTCTTGAAAAGATTATATCAATAGAAAGCACTGGTAGGGTTTCCTTGTGATGTGAATTTCGCAAATCTTTGTCAAATAATTGTTTAGAAATAGACCATGAAAGTTGGTGGATAAATCTTTCTGAGACACCCTGTATAAAAAAGTAATTATAAAGGAAAAATCACAAAGACGAACATATAAATTAAATAATAATAATATAAATTAGTAATAAAAATTGAATTCAAAAATCATTTTAATGCAGTTCCGCACAAGTTACGACTACCCTTCTATAAGCTGAATAACATCTAAACAATAACAGAGAAAGAATTTACAAAAAACTCAAGCACAATTGTTATGCAAAGAGAAATGTAAAGAAAAAAATTTGAAACATAAATCAGACTATTTACGCGTCCGGAGAAAGACGTGCAATATGATAAAACAGTTGACGCTAAAAATTCGAGCTCAACAACTCAATTCTTAGCATCCGTGTTGCGAGTGACTGCATTGGCAATTTTTCTGCTTTCTTTACTAGTCCAAAGTTTCCTAAAAATGTTTTCCTTGGATATAAAGTCTCATTAATTAAACTATTGGTAGTCCAGATTTCAATGATAACACTTTTCTCACCAGTTCCTGTTTGAAAATTTAGCTATTACTGTATTGTTTCTACCATATTGATGACAAGCCTAAAGATGGTTGTCACGGTGAAATGCAACTTGTGTCCCTGTCAAGACATCATTAAACGTCTCCCATAAATAAATTAACAGAGCGCGCTACTTCGATGTTTTGCAGCTGTTCAATTTTGTTTGGAAACATTTCTCACACTGTCCCTTGCACCAATACACTTCTTATCATGTCTGGAATAGTGCAAGTCATGTTTCAACAGAAGAATTACAAAGTTACACCCGTACAAAACGAGCTCTCAAAATAGATACATACAGATAGATTTATTATTAGATCAATCTAAATTACATTAGATATTGACCGGTCGAAACCCAACTGGCCGACCTAATACATTTTTTTTAGTAGAGTCGAGAGAGGGCGTTACGTTGCAATACTTCCGGTGTGGTACATTCATTTATGATGACTGTGGTGTAAAGTGTTATTTGTCGACCTTGTTTCGTTGCTTTGTTGTTGTTGAAGAGCAATCTTTTTGTAATGCTGCTGACTGGTTTACGAATGGTGTGTGCAACGTAGTTTCGTTGTTGTCTTTTTATATGTTGAATGATACTTTCTGTTTTGCATTTTTGTAGGAGTTCTTCATTTGTAAATGCCATTTTAAAAATTTCTTTTAACTTTTCTCCAACTTAAAGCTTACATATTTCCCAACATTATTATGATTCGTTGTATATCCTGTTTATCTTCAAAAATTATCAAACAAAGGCCATTGCATTTTTTGTCATCGATATCAATTGGTAAAACAACGGACTTAACATTTTTTTTTTTTGCTAGTAGCTTGCGCCTTCTATGCAATGTCATACCAATTGCTTATACAAATTGTGTATTTGCATTCTTTAAGTTTTGTGACGTTCTTTGGATCTTACATAAATCTGATCGTACAATGTTTTGCTACCTTTAACCATTTGCATTTAGTATGATTTTACACTATGATATATTTTATTCATATTACACAAGAATAGGAAGCGATACAGTACTTGTTGATGTACTTAAATTTGACAAAATTAGATTCTTTCAAATCCACTCCAAGACAACTTTTGAGCGGTTGACTTTTGTATCTTGCAGCATTAGGGTAAAACATTCTGATATCAAAAAACATATTTTGATCCTTACTCCAGAAGGTACTACTCATGTTGCTACAAGGAAAAAGTCAACATTTTAAGAAATGGGTAAAAAATAATTGATTTTGGCCAGGTAAGAAGATCGTCAAAGCCGATAGAAGCATGCATTTTTAACAGCAATGGAGGTTCTTTTGTGAAATTAAAGTTGCAAAAATGAAAGGCCAAAATTATTAAATACGATTTAATGAAGTGTGGTAAGTCCTTCTTCTTTTATGCATATTTTTATGCATATAAATATTCCGATTTCCATACGATTTATTCATTAAAATTCAAACATGAATAGCATGTTTCATAACAGAACACAGATTAAATTAATTTCTTTCTGGACACAGGTGCCATACTCCACACTCGTTTATGTTGGAGTTGATAGAACATGGCTTACTCAAATCATAGTAGGAAAGTTAACATGAACATCAGAAGACAAGAAAACACATTTTGCTGGGATTTACCTGCAAGAGCCCCAAAAACATTGCTTTTCAGTTTGATGCCTTTCATTGGTCTTTGCACAATTGAAATATTTCTGATTTTGGGACTGAATATTGTATTGATCAAAAAGCTGAAGAAAAGATTGCAAAATAACGTTAACAAATATCTGATCATTCTAAGTGTCTCGGATCTTGCTGTTGGTATTATATCCCTACCATCTGTCGTAATGATATATGTTTATCAATCGTCAAACACTGCAATACATTGCGTTCTTTTTGCAGTTCTTTCATTTTCTATTTATTTTCCAACGGTGTTTTCATGGGCAATGACGTTGCTTATATCTGTAGATCCATACTTTGCAATAGTAAAACCAGCATGGCATAGTACAAAGACATATGAATACCTGTGGATCGATACTTTGCAATAGTAAAACCAACATGGCATAGTACGAAGACATATGAATACCTTGTAAAGTCATATGTTGTTGGTGCTTTTTTTAATCCCTGTTGTGATGTCATTGAATACACTTAATGATGCTTTTTCTGTTACAGACAGTTTGCAGAGAGAGTACTTTAGATTACAACTGATAATTGAAACTGGAAACTGGTTTAATAGCAATGAAAGACTATTTGTTACCATGGTATTAGTATTTGCTTGTCGTCTATTACTTCCAGGATATGTACATTTGGCCTTATTTATTTTAACGTCTCAAGGCAATTTACCAAGGGTAACTAATTTGTTATTGTATTACTTATCTTTGGCTCTATTCATGTCAAACTCTTTCCTCAATGCTGCTATTTTATTGAAGAGAAGTTCGAGCTTACAATAAAAAATGAATGAAAACGTTATTTTAAATTGAATCATAGAAGGAGCACATATATGTGACTCTTCAGGTGACTTTGATAACAAGCCATAGAACGTGAGTCTTTTGCCTATACGTAATTTTTAGCAATTGCTACTGTGATTTCTATTTGTTGTTTTGACATTATTTACATAACATTTGATGGTTTGTTATCAAAATCCCCAGCAACACATTTGTTATATATTTAAATGAACAAGCTGTTGTTTTTATTTTTGTGAATATATTTATCCAGCTTTTAACCATTTAGCGTAGATATTATATATTATATTATTATGTATTTCACTTTCACTATTCCTGACTGATATTTTCACTTATTTAACGTTGGTTTCTTTTTTACAGAGCTAATGCTAACTGAGACCAACATGAAAACATACCATGATAAATAACAACAAAAAAATTAAAAATTTCTACAATTATGGCAAGTATAATGCCTGCCACCCCAAAATGTAATCTTACTCTTAAAGTCATTTGAGTCCTGGCGATCCTTAAACTCATTTGGAAGGGAGTTCCAGAGAAGGCTGGCTCTAAATTACAATTGAATTAAGACCGTAATACTTAGTTTTGGAGCTAAGAAGCTTTAACATTTTCAGGGACCTTATATTGTACTGCGATGTTTTAATTTTGAAGACATCACAAAAAATTTCCGGATTTAAGTCTGGAACTGAATTAAAAACTTCGATCATCAATACTTGTAAGTGTTTGATATGATAGAAATATTTTTAGTGGTTGTAAATATTCTGGCTCATAAATTTGATATTATTTTATATTTCCTGGCATCAATTTCTGCAATTTTGAAATGGAATCAATGAAAAACTTTAGTCGTCCATGAAAACAAAATTTGTCAAAACTGTTATTTTAATTATATTATTCTGAGGTGATCTTCATTTGGTTTTGCAGAAGAGTGCGTTTTGTTTCTGTGCAAATTTCCTGGATCAGTATATTCAATGAAACGTCTTCGCTTGTAAATATACATGTACTAACATGGCATAGACGTAATATGATGATTAAAGATGTTTGTCTATATATGTACAATTTCGATCAAGTGTCTGTGAATGTTGTGAAATTTTTGATGGTCTTATTTATTCTACGTTAAGGAAATATACTTTAATAAACATACAGTCGAAAGTCTGAAATTTTCTGCCGTCTTTAAATTTTTTTCTGACAAATCTGAAATTTCCTACCAAGGGAATTCCTCAATCAAATTTCAACCAAACATAGAATAAAAATAAAATTTGGAAAGCCATGTTATTGGAACTGCGAGGGCTCGTGAAATAATATATGCATGAAATAATTGTTTTCATCAATTCCTTTGAACTACTGTGGGAATCAAAAAGCTGTTTGTTCATTCTCACTTGTTGAATAAACTGGAAATCGGCTCCAATACCTTGGTAGCCATAACGAAAAATTTCTTCATCATTATTCCAATATTATTAAAGAAACATAACGCAACGAAGACCATTCTTTAATAACAGAATATTGATTACCTTAAAGAAGTAAAGAGAAATCGTTATATATAGAATCTAAGGAAATATGTATGTATTCTTTGATTCATTATCTATACATAGTATGAAATTTATGTCAGTAACAGTATGGACGGAAAAACTGAACATCACTCAATTCAATCGTGAGTAATCTTGCTTCATATTATCAAGGAGAAGCAAAATGTTCTTTTCAAAAATGGCATATTTCATCCGAGCACTACAGTGCGTTTGTTAAAGTTCTATTCCATACATCTTTCAAGCTAGATTATACTATATGGTGAACTTTTGACTTCTAAAATGCACAAAAAAGATCGTCATTTGATTTTGAAGTTACTTATTTGCAGGACGAAATCCATAACTCTATTGAGTTTTTGTTTTCTAAGGTCTAACTAGTGTGCTGATTTGACTGATATACAAATGCGGTTCCTTAGGGCTGAAATACATTATCATTATCATTATTCTTTAAATAAAAGAAAGTGTGATACATAGCCAATTAAATAGAAATAAAGTCCCCGTTAGCAAAATCGTAATTGACTTTTATTCAAAAAAATTTAAACTGATCATTTAAATGATAATGTAAAAGTAGCATTTCAAAAACATCGGAACTTCACCAGGTTGGAATGATATCGTTAATTTTTCAGTTGCAAAATTTTTTTGTGTGTATTTACAATTAAAGAAAACGTAAAAATTTGTGAACAATTTTCACACCCAAGGAGAAAGCAAAAAAAAAATAAATAGAAGAAAACCATAAATATTTCACAACAAAAGGCATCCAGTGTCTTCAATATTTTGTAATATTCTATTTGCAAAAATAATATACGTCCTTTTGTTTAAACATATTCCCAGGAGTTTATCAACCACAAAGAAAATAACAAAATGCTCTCTTCCAACATAATTTTGTATCCCCTCACCCATCTCGTAATGGATTCACAGTAAAGAAATATATCCATCTTTGCCAAGAGCACGCCTCTACCCAAAAACCAGAAATTACTTAAGAATTACAAAGCCAGATGTATTCTACGACTCGCAAACTTGCAGGCATTTTCAAAAAACATCAAATTTGCATTTCAAACTCATTTCAACCTGCCTTTAACAGTAATAATAATGCAATATATATCTTGTAGGCGATTACTATTGACACTCATAGATATACTGTCTTCTTTAATCATGGTTGCATTGATATGATGGTCTCGAAAAAGCTGTCAGAAGATTGGATAGCAGAGCATCACTAGAATTCAAAGGCGATACAGCAGTTGGTGTAGTCAGTTAAGTTCGAACCATCAGTTCTGGTACCTACAAGAATCGCATTCCAAAATGGCAATGATGCAGAATTATCAGGCGGATGTTTGGTTCAATTTGCATCTGTGCTTCCGATCTATCAACTGCAAAAACCCGAAAGGGACATTATAAAAGCAGTCATCAAAGCAGATATAATACATCCGGTCTTACAGTCCCACAGTCTGTTGAAGTAGAAATTGATATTATGGCTGTGAACAAATATTTGAGGCATCATTATGAAAAGGTGTTTCAATTGGAATCTGTTTTAACAGTATTTCAATCAATTTTCAAGAATGATGATAAGGAGTTGTAGGAGGCCCCCACAAAGTATTCAAAAACAACAACAGGCATCACAGTGCAAAAAAGAAAATGCAGACTTTTCTGATAATTCATCAACATGTATCGCAAAATGAATCATTCGTGAATCCAGATGTTGCTCTTTTTCATTTGCAGATCTATAAAGCTCATTTAAAAGATCTGATGTTCGACATTCCAAATCAAACAACACCTCTTCTAACGAGAAATCAAAAAGTTCTTAAGGAGGCGGAAAATGCAGAAAGCGACATCAATTATCGGTGCGTCCACTCTCGAGATTGCAAAGAATGCAAGTTAAGTGAGGCTATCGAATCAATTAGTCCCAAAAAAGAGGTAGAACACCATCTCGTCAACAATTTCATCATTGTTGAAATCGACAATAGAATTACCTGTGCGAACCTTCCACTGATTCACAATCCTGAAATCAAACTCGCTAATAACAAACATAAAGCATTGGAAGTTTACTATCTACAATTAAAAAGCTTGACAAAGAACCTTCACATAAGCCATCAGTGAGCTGAACTTTGCAAAGAAAGGTAGAGGAAAAACACCAACCTAGTCAACACCAATCAAATTTACAAGAAGGCATTGTGTAGCAAAAGTAGCGGAACTTCACGCTATCAGCGGCACACTCACATCCATAACTGCGGCAATGAAACTTGTGATCTACATCATTTAGTCAATAGAGAACTTGAATGGAATGATCAGGCAACAGCGGATTTGAGATCTGGGAATCTTATTTCAAGGTGATGAAAGAAATATCAACTATAGGTATAAGCACGCAATTATATCTGAAGAAGCAATTAACTTGACTGTTAATACCATAGACACAGGAGACGTTTCAGAAGACATAGCTTGCGTGGAAATTTATGCACGCTTTCCAAAGAAGTCTCGAAAGGTTTAATGTTTAGTTGTATTTCCTCCATCCTGAACCATTCCCGCTGTAACAATGCAACCAAAAGCCGAACTGATTGCCACTTATCTAAAGGTGCATGTTGGAGAAGTTGTAAAAAAGGCATTTGGCAAACATCGCAAATCTACCTTAAAATATACAGACAGACAAATTGTCTTTTTCTGGATTAGTGGAAGGAAAAAACAAGTCAAGGCATGGGTTTGGGTTTGGTGATACAGACAGCTAAATTTCTACTGGACAAATGATCAGATTCTGTGTTATATCGGAGAAATCTTCCCTACCAACATTAAAACCTAGACGTGATGCTTGATCTAACAGCATCATCATTTTTCATTCCAATGATCGATCGATGTTCTTTACTGGCATTTAGTATTCATTCATTGGACTAAAGCATGCAGGAATGGAAACTGTGTACCGTTACGTATTGCAAATTGTATATGCAATTGATAGGCGAGATTGTCTTGGAAGTAAGTCACAATGAAAACTTGAACATCATTTTAAGTCTATAGAAGCCATATATTTGTAGCAACCAAGAAAACGGGAGAGAAAAATCTTCCCATAAGGTGACCAAATTATTTGCTGAACAAATACTTACGAATTTGAGAGTTTTTGTCAATTTTGCGAGATTAAGTTCATGCGAAATACCATTTCGCGTAAGTCGACGTGAAAAAAAATTCTTAATTTTTTTTCACATTTTCACATTTTCTGGACGAAAGAGACATTGACGTGTGGGTGCAGAAGGTCTTTCAAGGAAAACGTTCAAATTTTTTTATCCATATTGTTTGGTGGAAGTACACTAATTTTTAAGTATAAAGCTCATAAACACATTGAGGCTCAAAATGCTGAGAATATCATATCATGTCAGGCTCTCAGTAATAAAATTGAAATAATAACGCAAGAGGATTGATTACAAGGATATATATAACTTTAACCTTAATACGAGGATTATTATTACTATTCAAGTTCTTTCTGCTAGTATATTTTTGTGAAAAATGAAAAAGTGGTTTTTCAAAAAATTAGAATGTAAAAATGTAATTAAATTTTTTAATGATCGATTAAGATGTGAACGAAAAGAAATTTTTTTCAAACAATGACAGCAATTTGGAAAACAACAAGAAGCCGCTTGGTTGAAGACTTCAGGACGTAACACAACGATACAAATCTGGTTTCAAAAATACAAACTTGCCGAATTGACAAATTACGGTCAAATCTAACAAAATGACTGGCAAATTCAAAATCAACATCTTCCATTTGTGCTTTGTACAAATTTTTATGAATATTAAAAAACTTTCGAAATTTGGTACAAATTTGGCCCAAATTGTCCATTTTTGGTCAAATCAGACAAAATGACTGTCAAATTTGAAATCAGCACCATTCAATTGTGACCCGTGCAAAAGTTCATGAAAATCGAAAAACTTTTAAAATTTCGCCCAAATTGTCCAATTTTAGTCAAATCTGACCAAAATCATTGTCAAATATATATATATTTTTTTTAATTTGGAAGCAATTTATTAGAATTAAAATAATTACTATTGTTAAAATTAGATAAAAGCTTAATAAATAAATAGGTGAGTAAATCATGAAAAGACAAATCAGGTGTAGACTGCAAAGATATAGGGTCAGTAAAGTCTTCCACAAAGGAAGCAAATTGGAACGAATGATAACTCCTAGAAAACAAAAGTAGACTATGGTTGGGAACTAAAACACTAGCTCGCACTATCAGACAAAAATTCATAAAAAACTTCACATAACTTGGGCAACCATGTTATCAAACATTACATCTTGTAAGTCATATGTTCTAAACGGGGTTCTCGAGCCTCTCAGGCAAAGTAAGGAGGCACGTGTTAGTTCCATAGAAAGGCGTACTCTCAACCATGTTATGACCTGTCCATAGGAGTCACCACTTTTCTCAGCCATTTTACTAGCTAGATGGCAAAGGAATTCATGACATTCTTGTCCCATCCCCCCATTTGTTCCGAAGATTAATGGCGTAAAACTTCCATTTTCAATCTCTATAACGCGCTCAAGGTACTCCCGTTTCTTTGCATCCTCGTGTCTGCGGAATAAAACATCAGTATCGAGTTTTTTGGATGATTTGGAGTTTATGTGCGTCACTCTTACATCGAAAAATGCACTTTCTCCTTTTCTCCAAAAACTGCGTGCCTTAATGTCCAATCTGGTGTAATCACTGTTGTTTGTCGACAAGAGTGGAAATCTCTAGGTAGTGACAGGAATTAGATGTGGTTCTTTTTCAACATCATGGCAGACTTGGTTAACGCATACTGTGAGGAAATCCCGGATGTTATCATGGCGCTTTCCAATAAATCCACCTTTCTTGGAACTCATTGCGTGCACTTCACTTAACTTTTCTCCACACGGACAAAATGACGGTAGATTAGGAAGTGGTTCGTTGTATCGTAACCGCATTGCATCGCGAAACTCCTGCTTGTTGAGGTGAAGGTTTTGTTCTGATAATGGTACAGTGTTCAACCAAGCACTCGCGCATTTGTCACTTGCCTGTTTCATTGCTATTACGTAGTGGTCGGGGAGATTCATTTTTAATTGCTCAATTTTGCTGGATTTTTTACGTTGTTTTAAGTCTCGCACTTGGTTTCTTATCTTCGGGACAGATTCTCCATTAATGTTACAAGAAGGCAACACACTGTCCTGATTGATAATAGATAGGACGTGGATTTGCGTTATCTTTGTCGAGGCATTATACTGATCATGTGCTTCTTCCTTTAACAATTTTATTCCCAACCCTCCTTCAGATGGATTTAAGGAGAGCAGATTTCTGTGGTTGCTGATAACTTCGCAATGACCTCCAAAAAGGGTTGGTAGAAGTTTTTCAGTTATAATGGAGTCAATTGGCGTAATAAAATCATCTAAACCCTCAATGGTTCGTAGAAAGTAGGAAAGTTTAGATTCAAATGCTTTAGTATATGTGGTATAAGCTGCTTGTGGTTGGGAATCGGTGAACTCACATAACTTTTCGAGTTGTTTTCTCCATGTGCCTACTAGTGTCTCACAGTATTCCGATTTGAATTTGTCGGAGCCAATACAGGCATTGTCAAAATCATTGTCAAATTCGAAATCAACATCTTTCAAATGTGATCCTTGCAAAATTTCATGAAAATTGAAGAATTTTCGAAATTTGGTCCAAAATTAGCCTAAATTGCCTAATTTTAATCCAACCTGGCAAAATCATTGTCAAATTCGAAACCAGCACCTTTCAATTGTGCTCTGTGCAAAATTTCATGAAAATGGCCAACTGGAAGTCCGAATTTGACCAAATTTGCGAATTCGGCAACGATGTCATGTAAACGATGCATAAAAATGTTCATAACTTGTAGTAGTAGCAGGAGGAGAAACCACGGGTATTTTAAAGACTTTACTCCACCACGGGTGTCCTAAAGTCAATAACCAAATTTAAGCTGTGTGTTCACGAGAAACGTTTAACTTTTATGTTTTCAAATATGAATTTGGTGGTCTTAGCGCAAAGATAGAATTGATAAAATTTTGTATGGATTTAGCGCTTTCAAACAGTAAGCACGATGTAATTAAACTACCTGTTAACCGACCATTAAAAATTTAATTACATTTTCCAAGACATTTTCGTTATTTTTTCAACAACCGCTTTTTCATTTTTCATAGAAATATACTAGCCGAAAGATCTTGAAAATGGCTTTCCATCGATGTAATAATTATTTTGAAATTCTGTATATTCATTTAAAAAACAGCTTTAAAATTTCCATTTATCATCATACACGAGTTGTTGTATTTTTGTCACCGATATGAAATTGGAGAATAACGAATTTCAAAGCTTGATTAATGGCGTTTTTCCTTTTTAATTCTTAAACTTTCTTAATGATGCTTAAATGAATATGAATCTGGCTATATCCCAGCGGACACAAAGACGTCGTAAAGACGTCTTTTCAAGACGTCCCTAAGACGTCGCAAAATGGTCGCGAAGTGGGAATCTCAAAAGACGTCCCAACCACGTCTTCACTGAGACGTCTTGATGACATCCCAATGACATCGTTACGACGTCGCAGGATTATGAAATTTACTCTTTCAAAAACTGTAATAGGCCACAGGCGGACCCGAATCTGGAACCTTTGGTGTGCCAGCCGAACTCGCAACCGTTATGCCACCACCGCTTGTTGTCAAGACGTTTAAAAACATTTACAATAAATACAGTGTGTTTTTCGTGCTTGTTTTTTTCAATTTTTATATTAACAGAAAGAAAATGTTTTGCTCTTTCTAAATATATGACCCTTTTCACAGAAAAACCAATTTTTCGGGAAATATAATCGATTTTACCATGAAACCATGACATTAAATCAATAACGATCAATTAACGCTTGTTTCAATAGATGTTAACGACTCGAGTAGCATGGGAAATCATAAAAAGCTAAAATATTGTAATCAAGCTGCGTTTACATAAGGAAAACTTTACGTTTTTACAAGCTTGAAACATGGAAGTTTCATTTCTAAAACTCTTTTACAAACTTTTAAAAACTTTGAATGGTGCTTTTTGATGGGGGATTTCTACCCAGAAACTGCAGTCTAAAAGCCTGAATAACAGCTACATAACTTTTCGTCTCATGAAACTTAACTGCATAATTGAATGAATTTCATAAAAGTTTGTTTTCTCGCTTATAGAGGTTTTGGCAATGCTTGGGAATATGAAATTATTAAATCATAATAAAAACTTTAAGGTAAGTTTACACAATGAAAAAAGGTTTGTGTCTTTTCAAAAAATTTCGTGACAAAATTAGCACAACACTAACAACAGTGGTTGTTTCAACGAAACAAAAGGTTAATTGCTCGTGAAAAGTCTGTTTTATTGATCATTACAAATTTAACAAGCGTATCGAAACAAAAAATACTTAATATTTTTTAAAATAAAAATTTTTATAAATAACAACTTATATTTTTGGAAAGCTCAAACACCCCTCTTTCTAACGGTATAAAAACCGCATCGTATTGTTAAAAACTCGAAAAGTTATTTATGTTTTAAACAAGGTGCCCACTTTCTCGTGGACACACTGTACAGACTGATTGCTTTTGAAAGTTTATAATTGTTTCGAAGATCGTTATTGAATCTGCACAGAGACGTCCCAAAAACATCGTAAAATTATCCCTCACACGACTAATAAACAGAATTCGATATGAATGTAAATTCTGTATAAGCATGTTAGTGTTACTCGATTTAAACCGTTTGATGACTGCAGAATGAAATTTGAAAATTTTTGTCAGGTCGCTATCTGATCGTAACAGGTCGTAATTGGACGTCTCGTTTCAGACGTCCCAACGACGTCGCAAAATGATCTTAAGTTTATAATTGTTTCGAAGGTCGTTATTCAATCCGTATAAAGACGTTTCAAAAACTTCGTAAAAGGATCTCAATTGCGACGTCCCGTTTCAGACGTCCCTACGACGTGCAAAATGATCTGGAAAGCAAACGACCATTTTACGATTAAAATGAGACGTCTCAAAGACGTCTTGTGCCCGCTGGGATGTTTTGAAGTGTTTCTTTCTCAGATTTTCTGCGATTTAGATATGACATGCTCAGTGCCTATTGTATCAGATTAGGAAGAGAAGAGGGCTTCCTTAGTGTAACAAAACCTGAACCAAAGAGAATTACTTCTGTTTAGAAACTTTCGACTTTTGTCAAACTTTCAGATTTTGCTTTTAAGAACTTCTATGAAATTAATGTAAACAGATCTCTCAAACAAGAAAGTTTCGGAGTCAAATAACGCTTTTTATCTGAAAAACTGTTTCTTCATTGCTTTATTTACACTACATGTTGAACTCAGAACTTTATTTAATTGCTAGGGTTGATTCTTTAACTAAAAAGCTCCAGAAATACGATTACCGGTCTAACAAATGCTGATAACGAATATATTGATGGTAGATTTATACATTTATAATATCTATTTGTGGTTGAAAATGTTTTAACAAAGTGATTTTGTTGTTTTCGTTGTTTATAGCGCTCCTGTAACATAATAAATATAAAAAATACTCAATATCAAAGGTATGGATAATTTTGAAGTAAGAGTTTCAGTTCACAAGGAGCATATAGACAAGAAAAAAGGAATAACGATGTCTCTGTCTCTGAACGTCAATAAACAAATGTACATAAGTAAGTTTCTTTGAAAAAACAGCTGCAAAAATGAATTGTTTACCTATAGCTTCGTTCTACTAAATAAAAGAACCGAACGCATTTTGTTAAACTCTATTCGCGGCACCTGTCACATGGGCTGGTTTTGTTTTTAATTTTTGTTATGATCACGTGATCATAATAATAATTACAATTTTCATCCGTCAACAGACTCTTTAAAATTGCTCATGATTTCTATTGGCTTTCACAAAAAACACCACGACACCACCATAAACAAAAACGAAATCTATTTATAAATTAATTTCTTAAATACAGGTTGGTTAAAATATAATGGCTCACAAAATTGTTGGAACAAAGCAAATATGTTTCACAAAAACATTGAAGGGAAGTTTAGTATGAACACGTCCGCAAATTTAAGGAAAACAAGAAAACTGAATTATGTTAGGAAATCGAAGCGCCCTCTGCAAAATACCTAAGCCTCATCTCAATGCTGCACATGGAAATATGCTTGATAGAAATATTATTTCTTCTGGTACTGAGCTATGTTTCCAAAAAATCCTTTGTATCTTTCTGATTAAGAATAATAAGTTGATTGTGAGCGCTTTAATTAATATGAATGAAAAGCATACTTTTCTTTCTATTATTTATAGGTTTTGGTTATGATTGTTCAACAACCTTGAGAAACTAGTTTCAACAGTACTTTGGATGTAATGCAATCATCAGATATGTCACACTCAAATGTAACTAATTTTTCAAATCTTGCAAATGATGATATGCGGTGTTGGAAAGAAGCTTTAAAATTTCCAAGATCTTTTCCAACTGAATCCATATTGTTTGTAGGAATATTCAGTATAGAAATGGTATTGATCCTGACGTTGAACATCATCTTAATCAAGAAGCTTAAAAGAAAATTAACTAGAGTGAAAAGATACCTGATTATTTTGAGTGTGTTTGATATTGGCGTTGGCGTACTGTGTTTGCCAGTATGGATGATATTATCTGTATATGAAGCGTCAAACACAGAAGTACATTGTGTATATAATGCCATGCGAACAGTGTTTACGTACTTCCCTACATTATGTTCATGGGGAATGACGTTATTCATATCTGTTGATCGTTACTTTGCCATAGTTAAGCCAGAGTTGCATCGTAAACAAATTCATAAACCTTTTTTCGTTGTGATTATTGTCATAATTGCGGTAGTTGTTGTTGTATATTCTTTACCCGGTTTAAATGACAAGAACCTATCAAATGGAATTAACATCTCTCAGTTGATGTTGGAAATTGGTTGCTTTTTCTTGCTGACACTTTTCCACATTTTGATGGTTTATTTTGTTAGTAAGAGTTCGAAGAAATTTAAACATACGAAACACACCAAAGTCAACACCACTTTGAGAACATTTATTACCATGACAATTGTGTTTGCTTGCCTCTTATTCACTGGGTATCTTCACGTTGTAGTGTTTGCTATTTTGGCATTTGTTGGACTTTCAAGAAAATTACACTTTATCCTCAGTTACATGTCTATGGTAATGCTCACATCGAATTCTTTTGTAAATGCTGCCATATTATTAAAGAGAAGCTCCAGCCTTAGAGGAGAAAAAGTAAGCAAATAGAGTATTTGTGGAGCAAACTATAATCAGATTTGTCTTCATTGACGAGATTATACCTTTTTTGAAAGCTTGGAAAAATATCTGTCTATTAGGGGTGTTTATATGGAAGCGGCTCGCTTAGCCGAGATCTCACTTACATTAAGAAATATATGTTTTTATTCGAATGTGTTTATATGAAAACCGAGCCAGCCCGCCTAAGCGAGATCTCGGTTCAATTTGCCGAGATCTCGCTTCAGTGGGATGAAAATTTTCCATATAATCTATATTTTTCAACCGGGCTAGCCGGGCTGAGCGGGCTAATTTCATAGCACGCGCATACCATTTGATAAACAAAAAAATACAAAGGTGAGCCAACCCGCTTCCATATAAAGGCGAGATGAAATTGTCTTGGCTAATTGAGCTAGCCCGGCTAACCGTGCCAGCTCACCTCCATATAAACACCCCCTTAGTATAAAAAAGGCAACAAAAGAATAAATATTTAAAACGTTATACTCGTTTTAATGTCGAGACCTGTTTTTCCCAGACGACCTGTACATGGACATTTGTATGCCCTAGTTATAATGGGGTTCAGAATAAACCGTCTTATATAACACAGAACAAGTGAAATAAAAAGCGATGTTTTAAGCTCTGACAAATAGATACTGTTTGCATTGGCAAATATACTGAAATTGCTAAAGTGTGCAATATCTCGAAAACATGCCCTTTATTCGTGGTATTCCTAGAAAGTTGCAAAACTAAGTTGCGAAACAATTCATTGTTCAATATTGTTATCAATGAATAATAGATATGTGCATCAATAAACTGATTTTGTCGTTTGCGCGATTAATTGGCTTATAACATAAAGGAGAACAGGACCTAACATGAGCAAATCTGTTTTGCAACTCAAAAACCTTTCGTATCCGATGAAAATATTTGAGGCTACATTTGAAGCTGTTTTCCCATGACAGAAACTCTAAGTCTTCGAGAGAGTCTCATTCTCAAAATAATTTGAAAACATTCCCTAGCTAAAACGTAGCGAGTTTGAAAACTACCCTACCATTGCACCGATTATTATAATTTCAAGGTGAGTTTGAGCACTCTATCTGTTTCAATGATAACTGTTTCAACACGATCACTAACAATTAGGATTATTAATCAGAGATACCATGGTTGTAATAGTGATGGTTACCGATAATTTATTTTTCGCCACTTCGGAATATATATTATTAGTTTTTCATTAATAACTACTTCGACGACTTTTAATATAAAAAAATAGCATCATATCATGTGGCATGAGTGAGAAGTTTCTCAGAATTTTAAGATCATGAATAAAGGTAAAGGCTCCTGCGGAGCATCTGTGAGGAACGTTTACAGAAGATGGATGCGGTTGTTTTTGATATCACCCCATGAAATAAATACTCCAACAAGCAACGACTTTCTTCAAACACAAACAAACACAGAACAAACACAGGCTGCCTTTTCAAGTCCCAACTGAAAAGCACAATTACCATTCAAAAATGCTGCTATTTTTTGTTTTCTCATCAGCATCAATCACTTCTATTGCTGCCACGTGTTGAATTGTTATATATGGTTTGGTTACCAGAAAACACTGAAACACCTCGCATGACTGGTTGTAAATTAGCATC
This sequence comes from Turritopsis dohrnii, assembly GCA_027922465.2. Lineage (NCBI taxonomy): Eukaryota > Metazoa > Cnidaria > Hydrozoa > Anthoathecata > Oceaniidae > Turritopsis > Turritopsis dohrnii. Next base: position 561,653 of record BQMF02000147.1, on the reverse strand, counting down.
TACTGTGACATTTTTTGCCGTCTCCAGTTACCATTAAACCAAGAAGTTATCCTGGAATCTAGAACTTCTAGTACCTTAACTTCAATATTAAAAAGTTAATTCTTCACGTGCAGCACGTGATTTTGATTGACAGGATTCGAAATCAATGCACGGATTCGAAAACAAAATTTTACAGCACTCCATCACTTTCTTACGTTATTCATTTATGACAAATTTCTTTAGCAAATCGTATCATCAACGGTGAAGGGTGTTTAGAAAGATTAATTTTTTTTCGTGCACAAATATATTTGTGTGAAAAATAGGAAGTTATTTCGTAAGTAGGTAATCTTCATGTGGAGCAATCATGCCATCAAAGAAAATCACTGTGAAATCACAGCATTACGTGAAAGTCAAGATAAAATGTACTGCAATGTGGGATCTTTTATGAATAGACAGTCGCAATAAAGTAAAGGAAAAATTATTTGATTGGATTTATTAAAGTTGTAAGTCTTACTCCTTTTATGTATCCATGGTATGTCCTGTGTAAATGCAGAGTATTCCAAATGTTCAGATTTTTATTTTTTGATATTTGATGTATTCGTTCAAATTAAAAGAGGAACAGCATGTTACATAATAAAATATAAATGAAATTAATTTCTTTATGTGCACAGGTGCAAAAATTCACAGTCATTCATTTTGAAGCTGATAGAAAATGGCGCACTCAAATTATAGTAGGAACATTTCTATAAATGTGAGAAGACAGGAAAAGACATTTTGCTGGAATAAAGCTCTACGATCTCCAAAGGCGTTGCATGTCAATTTGATACCCTTCATTGTTTTTTGCACAGTAGAAATATTTCTGATTTTGGGACTGAACATTACGTTGATAAATAAGCTGAAGAAAAGATTGCAAAACAAAGTAAACAAGTATTTGATCATTCTAAGTGTCTCCGATATCGGTGTTGGATCTTTATCCTTGCCATCTGTCGTAATGATATATGTCTACCAATCGTCACACACTGGAATGCATTGCGTTCTTTTTGCAGTTCTTTCGTTTTCTATTTATTTTCCAACGGTGTTTTCATGGGCAATGACGTTGCTTATATCTGTGGATCGATACTTTGCAATAGTAAAACCAACATGGCATAGTACGAAGACATATGAATACCTTGTAAAGACATATATTGTTGGTGCCCTTTTAATCCCTGTTGTGATGTCTCTGAATACACTAAATGACGCTTTTTCTGTTACAGACAGTTTGCAGAGTGAGTACTTTAACTTACAACTGATAATTGAAACTGTTGTTTTAATTATCCTAACCATGTGTCACATTCACATGGTTTATTTTGTGAAAAAGCGCTTGAACGTAATTCGACAAAGCAGACACACAAACTTTAATAGCAGTGAAAGACTATTTGTTACCATGGTTTTAGTGTTTGCTTGTCTGTTACTTTCAGGATATGTACATTTGGCCTTATTTATTTTAACGTCCCAAGTCAAGTTACCAAAGGAAGCTAGATTGTTATGCTTTTTTTTATCTCTGGCTCTATTTATGTCAAACTCTTTCTTGAACGCTGCTATTTTATTGAAGAGAAGTTCCAGCTTACAATAGCAATTGAATGAAGAAGCTGGTTTAAATTGAATGATTGTGGGAAGACATACATATCGCTGAATATAAGGGAAAATAGGGTTGATTGTAAATGTTCTGTTTCGTGATTTTAATGTTTGTTTGCTATTGTCGGACATCTGTAATTTTTAAATGCATTCGATACAAATCTTTAATCATCAATGCAAAAGATCTTTCTACTAAACTGTTATTTTTAAGTTGAGCAACCTTAACCAGAAGACCCTGCCGAACGCCGATTAAAATTTCCCATATTTATGGAAATTTTGAAATAGACGACGACCCCCGAGTATAACAACCTGATTATTTCAGATCAGAAGCCTTCATTAGAAAATCAAAACATACAATGTTTTTTTTACAAAACACAGCAAGTACAATGTTTGCTATATCTATGAAAAGGCATTAATGTAGAAGCTGTCCTTTCGACTGGCTTTGGCAAATGATCAACTGATATGGCAGATTAAAGAGAGTCTTGCGCTTCCCAGCAATTATTATCAACTCGGCTACCACCGAAGGAACCTGGTTTCAAAAACTTTGCTTTTGTGATCATAGAAGATCAAATTAAAATATTGGAGAAAAGAGGAATCGTTCTAGGGGTGCTTCCATATCATATTTTCTCATGAAAACACTGCATCGTTATTTAAACAAAATTTTATAAAGATTGTTGGCGATGGTGGTCCTGGTGGTGAGATTTAAATTGCAAAAATTGTAAAATGGATAAGTAGAAGTAATGCTTACCCCTCCAGAAGCTCTTCTTAGTACTTATGGACAAAGACTCTTTAAGTCTCCACCATTTCAAGAGAGAGTTATTGCTTTATGTCATTGGTGAAGCTCATTGCATGAAAATATGGTGTGCTACTTAACGATTGGAACGTTAGTGATTATCGTTATTAAAATACCCTTAGTTTTATGGGTATTCCCAGAAGCGGATGAAAAAGTTTTGAAAAGTTTTTTATGCTTTAGTACCTTTGAGTGCAGCATTTCCAAAAACACATCTTTATGTTTTATGGTGTTGCAATCGTGTTAGTGCTATAAGCCTCTTGTTGATTGTTAGAAATATAAGAAATTTTTAGAAATTAGTGATACATTTGTTTTTTATAAATTCAAAATAACAATTTATAATTTATAATAATTTTTCCCACAAACAATCTGTTATATATTTTAGGGGTGAAAACTTCTGTGTTGATTCAAAGATTTGGTAATACGAACAATGTTAAATGATATTGTGACACTATGTGCAAATGATCAACTGATATGGCAGATTAAAGAGAGTCTTGCGCTTCCCAGCAATAATTTGAAAATAGTTTAACCCTCTCCAAAACGCACAAATGTGTGTGATGATAAAATAGCACTTACCTAAACAACTAGGGGATAAAAGGCTATGATTAAAGTAACAAGATGTATTGAAGTATCACATTTTTCAAATTATTTTTAGTGAAATTGTTTGTCGGGAAATTTGTTGCACTCATGTTTTTTAATACAAAAACAGTCTTTCTAACATACCTGTTGTGACTGCAAAATTTCAAAACATCTTGTTGAGTTTACATTCACATAATGCTACTTATATATCATACCATCTTCATAGTCGGAGTGTTCTTTTACGTTTATATAGTAATTGCGACGATAAAAAAAACTGTGAGTTTAACCATTTATGAAAATCCAGATAGTTTAAATACACTATCAGAGACTGTCGAATATCAGGATAGCTATAGCGACTTCAGTTGCAATTTTTATGACAGTGTAACTTGGAAGTTCTTTCAATAAATGAAGGAAAATCAAGTCTATTTTGAGGTCACAACAGGACTTGGTGCTTCCTTAACACATATGACACGTTTTGTTTACCGTTAATGGAAAAATTCATCCTTGGTCAAACGTCATCAAATCGATGGTGATATACAACTGTAAAACTGTAAAAATTGCAACTGCTTTTTCACAGTCTCAGAAAACAAACTATGGAAAGGCTAGTTTCAAGTTATTAGTTCCTTAAACTGAATCCAGAGGTACAGATATTTTGCAAACAATGGGATAATCCAATGAAATAACTGTTCTGTGCCAATATCACTGATGTTGGAATTCAATGTTTTCTTCTGTCTGTTAAAAATTGATTTTCTATCAGCTTTTACTAACAAAGCGTTATGCATATATATAATTATAATAAATATATCTATATATTTATTTGTTAAATGTTTTTTTGAAATGCAGGTGGAAATGTCCTGATAATGGTTCACGGAATTTTGGGGAACATAGGAAATATGTCTTACACTTATGAAGCAAACATCTCTTACACAAATATTAGCAGGAATATTTCCACAAATCTAAGCAACAATAAAACTGAATTCTGTTGGAAAATTGAAATACAAACTGCAAAAGATTTAAGCTTTACCTCAATACTTTACACGGCAATCTGTATGGTAGAAATTTTATTGATTCTGGTACAAAACATTACGTTGGTAAAGAAGTTGCAAAAGACAGAATTCACAAAGTAAAGTTAACAAATATTTGATCATTCTATGTTTCTCTGATGTTGGTGTTGGCATTTTCTCCTTACAACCGATCATCATAGGATTTGTGTATAAATCATCCAAGACTAAACTGAATTGCATCCTAAATGCAATTCATACATTGTTTATGTATTTTCCAACGGTCTTTTCATGGGGAATGACGTTGCTTATATCTGTGGATCGATACTTTGCGATGGTTAAAGCCAGAATGTCATCTAACTATCATATATAAATACGCTTTATATTGTCATTTCATTTTGTGCTCCTACTTTGTTTTCCTTGTATTCAATTAATGCAGTATTTGCAGAGACAGATGAACATTTTAAATCTGAGTTTTTGACAACGCAATTGATAATCGAAGTCGCTGCTTTAACTATTTTAACAGTGTCCCATATTCACATGGTGTATTTTGTGAGAAAGAGCACAAAAAAATTAAACCCAGCAGACGCACAAATATTAACAGGAGCGAAAGGGTATTTGTTACCATGATTTTAGTACTAGCTTGCCTTACTTACTTACTTTCCAGAAAATCTTTTCGACGATCATTGAAGAGCATGACGTACCAAAAGAACTTATCCTTAATTTAGATCAGACACCTATCATATGTTTCGCCCGTGTAATACACTTTTAATCCAAAAGATGCAAAGACAGAATCTATCAAAGGTGTAGACGGTATGAGGCAAATCACTGCAACTTTTACATTGAGCATGGCCGGAAAGTTTTCACTAATCCAGCTCACCTACGAGGGAACGAAAAGATGTCTTCCCAAGTTTAAATTTCCTGGTAATTTCAATATTCTGACAATCATTGGTCAAATACAGAGAGGTCGACTGTGCTTCTAGAAAAGGTCATTTTTCCGTACCTTAAGCAAGTGAAAGAAAGTCTTCATTTTCCAACAGAACAAATGTCCTTGATAATCATGTACACTTTCAAGAGTCAAGACAATAATTTATTCCTTGATTCATGCAATAAGAATTTCTACCAGCCTTCTTTAATTTCACACAACCTCACGAACAAATTTCAACCACTTGACATAAGGGTAAACAAACCAGCCAAGTCTTTCATATCGAATAAGTATAACGAATGGTTCGCAAGTCAAGTTTCTAACAGCTCGGAGAAGGCATACAGCCTGCAAATGTTAAAGTATCCCTGGGTCTTGTTGAGTTCCAAATAATGCATGCTAAATGGATTTTAGACTTTAACTAGTACTTGTGTAGCCAAAAAGAGATCATCCTTAATGGCTTTTAAGCTGCCGGGATTACAGAGGCAGTTGAAGCAGCCAATGCAGTGCTACAAAAAGTTGAGAAGCCATTTAGCCAAGATGATTAAAAATGACTATTGTTTAGATTATCATCTTAGTTGATCAAAAACATTTTGCCTATCAAAAATTTTTAATGTTTATATTTTGTTAGAAAGGAAAGTTATAATGAATACACAAAAAATATTAACTGGTAAAAAAATATTATTGACTTGCTCGAAATTTAGTCACTTTTTACCAGGTTTTTTACCGATAAAGTATCACAAATTCCAGCTTTTGGATGCGGCGGTCATTAGAGGGCGGCGTTTATTACAAAATGAAAAATGAAATAAAAGCAAACTTAAACAACAATGTTTTCTTATCCAAAGAAGGCTTACAAAAGATTGTGTGAAAATGTTTTACACAGAAGATATGTTCTCAAAAATTTTAAAGAAGCGCAATATCACCGTCGCCGTTTTCTTCCATGAAATGAAAACTTTTACAGCGGCAATTCCACATAAAATATTCATGCAAACGTGGAAGAATTTGTTGATAGAAAACAAATAAAATTATTTATTGTGTAATAAATAACAGCAATTCTTTTATTTTTGAAAATATATTTCGGATTTCACATCCATCATCAGTTCAAGTTCATATAAATGTTAAAATGTATGTTTATTCGTAAGTTTTAAAAACACATTAAAAAGATAATTCCTATGATAATATATACAATTTAAAAAGAAAGAAAACAATTCAAAATTTTATTGTAAGTTCACGACTTCTATATTCATCCTTTGTGTTTAATTGAGGTCTTATTTCTCTAATGAATAAGGCCTCTAAGGTTAATAGATGTTTACTTCCACGGTTTGTACTCGATAGAATTTTAATGTCATCATCCTTCACTGATTCACCAATACAACTCTCAAAATGGGTACGAACTGGCTTGTTTCTGTTGGTTTTATGCTCTCGAAAGCGAGTAATCAGATGTCGGCTAGTTTGGCCAACATAGCAGGAGCTGCATCCTGGACATGTTATTTTATATACGACTCGACTTTTAAGAAGCATTTTCACGGCTGGTTTCAATGATGGCAAGCTTGTCTTAAGTTTTCGAAGTGTTAGTATCGGTTGGATTGGTGCGTTGGTCTTCATCAGACTTCTAACAAAATTATCTGTCACATTTCCTCGATATTGAATCAGCACGCGTTGTTTAACAATCTGGTCTGATTCACTTTCAACACTCTTTTCACTTAAATTTCTTTTCACAAGGAGTTTCTCTATGGTATCAGCAATAATTGGGTCGAAGAAATGCGAAGGATATTGATTCTTTTCAAGAATTTCTTTCACTTTATTCAAACTCACATGAAAAGCTTCCCATGTACTACATGCTCTAAAAACTCTATGAATAAAACCTTCAACTACTGATTTTTTGTAACGACGTGGTGCTAAAGCATGGTAATTCATAATTAAGCCAGTATCTGTCGGTTTGCAATACCATGTCGAGGTTAATTTTCCATCATCACGTGATATGCATAAATCAAGAAACGGGATTTTCCCCTCTTTTTCAGTTTCGAGAGTAAAAGTCAGATTTGGATGCAGACTGTTGATCTCCTCAAGTTTCTGCTCTACTTTTTCTGCTTTTATTGATCGCAGTATATCGTCCATATAGCGCTTGAATAGTTTGGCATCATCTCGTATTGTAGCTTCAAACTTGGACAACCAAATATTTGCAAGTGTGCTGGAGGTGATCCCATTGCTAAACCATCTATTTGACAATAATGGCCATCGTGAGTTTGCATGATCACATTGGTACACGCTAGCTCTGTTAACAATACAAATGTAGTTTTTTCAATAGGTGGTACCTTGTAGTTTCCTGAATAGAGTAATTCTGCTGCTACTGAAATTGCCTCTTTTACTGGTACATTCGTGTATAACGACTTCACATCAAATGATATTATCACTTCATCTTCATCAAGTACAATTTCTCTCAAATCATCAACAGTTTCTTTTGAAGAACAATTTATTTTACTTTCAGGAATAACTGATAACCACTTCGTAACCTTTTCAGCAATTTTGTGATACGGTGACCCAGGCATCGATAATATAGGTCGAATTGGTGTATCAGGCTTGTGTACTTTTGCTAATCCATATAATCGTGGCATCTGACCACCAACAGATTATACGTCCCGCAATAACTCTTCGCTGATCTTATTAGCTTTGTACAACTCATTCAAAACGGTGTTGATCCGCTCTTCCTCCTTAATACAGGTTTCTTTTGCATTTTTTACGTGTGATGTTAAGTTTCTTAAATTGACTGAGGTTTAATATGTCCATCAACTTTTCCTGATATAATTCACTCTTCATTACGCACATCCCAGTGCCCTTGTCAAATGGTATTGCCAATAAGTCATGCTCTTTCAAAAACTTTTTTGTCATCATTAAATTTCTTGGAGTTAATTGCTTTTTGCAAGTTTTGATGTATTTGACAGTTGCAATATTTAAACTAAGGATATGGAGTTTATTAGAAGCCGGCTTTTATTTCAATTGTTCGGCTAAAAGTGTGGCGTTAAATAGAGGGCATTATTTCATAGGAAATAATTATACTTTGCTATAAACAGGCGAGAATGGCATCATACCATGATTTATAAATACAATAGAACCAAACACATATGAGTTTTGCACTACACAGCTGATCATGTTAACAACTTGCCACGATCAAATTCTTTCTTTGTATGTTACTAACAGGATACGCCCCCCTCTTTTAAACGCCCCCCTCGAATAAACCAATCCAAAAAATTTAATAAACGCCCGGGGCGTTTATTCGAAGCAATACGGTATTTGATCATTTTTATGGTTTTGGTTATTGAGAGTGAACAACCAGAACAACGTTTTACTTTCCGTAGTCATGCCAACCGTTTTTCTTAATTCTACTACTAAGCCAAGAAGAAGTTCCATCATTATGAACTGCAAAGTGTAACGGAAAGAATCTAGAGTAACTTGAGAATAACACCTTCTCACAAATATTAAAACTGTTCATGATAAAAATTGTCGTTTTTTGTGGTTTGTTTTCTTTCTTTGGGAAAAAATTAATGAATATTACAATAAAGGCTTTTGCTCTCGCTTATTATGGGTACTGAGCTATACTTAAAATAAGAAGATAGTTAGCGGGTTGGCACAATGTTTATTAAAAAACTTGCAAAGAAATTTACCATTGCCAGAATGTTAGTATCTCATTAAATACTGAATACGACCGCCACAATGATGCTATAATTACTTGTCTTTAAAACTACTTTGACCACTGTTCTAAACAGCTATGCGTTGTGTTCCCGAAAGCCTGTTAGCTTTACTTGGAGGTCTTTTTGTTGATTTTTGGCATTACACCCAGAACGGCGAATAACACTCGGGTAGAAATAATTTCGATAAGGAATTAAGAAATGGAAGTTTCTTTAATTATACTTGCAATAATTTGAAAGAAACAAACTTTTCCATCATTTTGACAGACAGTTTCTTTCAATTGGCATTTCTAAAGGACCACCTTGGATAATTGCACATTACATTATGCTATTGCGACACAAACAAAGACAATTTTATCTCGATTTCAAGCAATGCGTACAAACCATATGAATCGCCAAGGCCAGATTATAAAACAGTCCACAGTTTATACAACAGGCAGTAGATGAAACGAAATATTGATGCACCTGTTCACACTTTCACAAAATATCAGAAATCGTTTAATTTTGATATCTATATTTCTTTATCAATACTCACTAATGGATTATTTTATTTGTTAACAAAACGTATATATCTCCGCAGAGCAACTGTTGAATTTCACAACTACAGAAGGAGTGACCTAACAAAGAAAATGGCTGATACTAACAGTAGCAGCAACAATTCTACAATTTCAAGTAAAGGAAATGAATTATGCTGGGAAGGAGCTTTAAAAACTCCAAAAGCTTTTAATTTTGATTCAATGCTTTACATCGGGATATGCTCACTTGAGATTCTATGTATTTTTGTATTGAACATTATATTAATCAGAAAATTAAGTAGAAAATTGAAGAGTAAAGTCAACAAATACTTGATGGCTTTAAGTATTTCTGATATTGGTGTTGGAGCTGTATCCTTGCCACTTGCAATAGTGGGATTTTTATATGAATCGTCTAAGACCGAACTACATTGCATACTAAATGCATTCCATGCATTTTCAATGTACTTTCCAACAGTATTTTCATGGGGAATGACATTACTTATATCTGTGGATCGTTTCGTTGCAATAGTTAAACCTGATTGGCATAGCAACATTGTATACCAATGGCTGGTTAAAGCTTATATTTTTCTAATATTGATGGCACCTGTTCCATCTTCCGTATATGCTCTTAACACCATATTCAAGGGAATAGATCAAGATATGAAGAATGCTTTTCATACAACACAGGTTATAATAGAAACGATAGGTTTGATATCATTGACTGTTATGCATGTTCACATGATTTACTTTGTTAACAAAAAAACAAAACAGATTAAGAAATACAAGCACACAAAAGTTGACACTAGTAAAAGGACATTTGTTACCATGTTTATGATGCTTTCTTGTCTGTTGCTGACAGGATACATGCAATTAGCTATGTTTGCGTTTATTGCCTTTGGCAATAAATCAACAGAACAAAATTTTCATATTAGCTATTCGTCTCTAGCTATAGTCATGTCAAACTCTTTTCTTAATGCTGCTATTTTATTGATGAGAAGTTCCCGATTAAAAAGTAAAATATAAAAGAATTTGAAAATAAAAATAAAAATGTTTTATACAAATACCTTAGTAATGCTGAAAGTATGTTCTGTTTCTTGTTTCTCCCCTTTGAAAATTTTGAGAACACGGTGCGTCAGAGCAAAGATTAAAATTTTAAGGAGTCTTCGGGATTTGATAAGATCTACTAAATTTTTAAACCAGAAGTTTGTGCCGTTTCTTTTCTTTCGTTCTGACAACTTTTTTACAGACTTGCAAAATGATTAAGAGTAAGGGGATACCGGGTAAGTGCAGTTACTCGAAAATTTGCATTTTCCGAATTACTACTTTAAAACTGATTAAAACAACACCATAATGCATTTTGCAATTTGTCTTGTAATTCGAGATTTCTAAACCTCAAATAATAAAGGAAAATGAATTTCATTTCATATATCAAAAATACATTTTGGAAAAACTTTGAATATCCACAGAATATCATTATTCTATTTCTTTTTTCATGTCGTTTTACTTTTATTCATCGTGTTGTTTGTTTTTCTGATCTACAAAAGCGATAATTATTAAATCGTTTCGTATCACTATTGATTTCTCGAGCAAACAGAGCGACATTACAAAATATGACCTCCCTAAATAAAAGTAGAAATATTTCAATCAGAAAAACTAACGATGAAATTGGAATGTGTTGGAACAAAGCCCTTCAGCCGCCGAATGCATTCACGTTTGGCTTCATAATCTACGCGGGAATATGCACGACAGAAATCTTATTGATTCTGGTGTTAAATGTTATGCTAATTAAAAAGTTAAAAAGAAAGCCACGAAGCAGAATTAACACCTACTTGATCATTTTGAGTGTTTCTGATATTGGCGTCGGAATCTTATCATTACCTCTTGCTGCGATGGCATTTGCATATAAATCTTCAAAGACTGAACTGCACTGTGTACTATATGGAGTTCATTCGTTTTTCATCTTCTTCCCAGCACTCGTATCATGGGGAATGACTTTTGCTATATCTATTGAACGATATATAGCAATCGTTAAACCGCACTGGCATCGTAAAAAGATATACTTATATTTACCTATTGGCATAATTTCTGTAGTAATATTGGCGATTATTTTGTTTACTCTGTACAATTTAAAAAGTCTTTTTGTTGGATTAGACCAATCATTGAGAGCTGGATTCAATCTAATACAGACATTAATTGAAATTTGTGGTTTGCTTTTAATGACTATATTCCATATTCACATGGTTTATTTCGTAAAGAAAAGCTCAATAGTGATTAAACCTCACAAGCACGCCAAGACAAATGCCAATCAAAGACTATTTGTTACCATAACTATATTACTTACATGTCTACTACTGACAGGATATGCTCAACTGGCCATGTTTATGTTTGTAGCTTATGGTAATGTGTCGATGGAAACAGATTATCTGTACAGTTATTCAGCTCTAGCTCTTGTCCTGTCAAACTCTTTCCTAAATGCTGCCATATTATTAAAGAGAAGTTCCAGCTTAAAACAGGAAAGAACAAATTAATCGCTTAAAGATAATGAACTGTCATAAGGTCGAGAAAAAAAACAGGTCAGTGGTTCTCTTATGAGATGATCTACACGAGGGAGCCAATCATATTTTTTACATTGTTTGGACGCTTTGTTAATAATAAACAACTGCTTGTTCCCAGACCATTTCTCAATTGTTCTATTTTTACTGACATCAGCATAGTGCAACTCTCAGCTCTACATATAACAGTTCATTACCTTTATATATTATTGGTTAAGTTTATTAACTTAAAATTTTTAAGTCCATTAAAAGTGATTTTGCTTAATATCTAAGAACATATTATCCGCCCTCATACACGCCCATGACGCATGTTTGTTTAGTAACATCCGTAGTAAAAGATCTACCAATCCAATTATTCTGATTGTTATTATCGTATATCTATTAATATTTTAATAATATCATTTTAATAATAGCATTTTTTATGCTTTTCGTCGTATTTGTGAAAGAAATATATTTCAGGTTTCATCCCCTATCCAACAGGTGAAACATGTGTCAAATTGATTAATCCAAGAAGTAGTATTTTGTCGATGTGGATAGGAATGGTTTACCAAAATCATTGCTTAAATATTTCTACAAGTTGCAATAATAGAACAAACAATTTCTGCTGGAATAACGTTGTGCAAGTTCCAAGAGCTTTGACCGTTGCATCAATACTATTCATAGGCTTTGGCGTTATCGAAATTTTATTGATTCTAGTGTTGAACATCGTTTTGATCAAGAAGCTTAAAAGAAAATTAACACGGGTAAACAGATACTTGATCATTTTGAGTGTGTCTGACATTGGTGTGGGTGTCTTATGCATACCGATCTTATTGGTTTCGTTTGTATACAAATCCTCCAAAACTGAATTACATTGTATACTCAACGCCATTCAGACTGTTTTTACATATTTCCCTTGCTTATTTTCATGGGGAATGACGTTACTTATATCAGTCGATCGTTATTTTGCAATAGTTAAACCAGAATGGCATCGTAAGAAGATATATAAACGTTTGCTGAATGTTATCATCTTCCTAACCATGCTAGCGACTGTTGCGTTTTCTTTGTTTGGGTTAAATACAATTTTTTCTGGAACAGATGAACATTTACGTGAGGGATTCAACACACTTCAGCTACTTGTGGAAATTGTTTTTTTCTCTTTACTAACCGTTTTCCATATTCTTATGTTATGTTTCGTGAGGAAGAGTTCGAAAAAATTCAAAGGTAATAAGCATACGAAAGTCAACACCACTTTGAGAACATTTGTTACCATGGCTATTGTGTTTGCTTGTCTGTTAATTACAGGTTATGTTCACATAGCGACTTTTGCATTCGTGCATTACGGTAAACTTTCAGATGAAAAAAAGTTAAATATTAGTTATTCATCTGTACTGATCATCATTTCCAACTCTTTCCTCAATGCTGCCGTAATTCTGAAGAGAAGCACAAACTTAAAACGACATAATACGGAAAGAAAAACATGGCGATTCTCGCAGAAAAATATTTCCATGTGAAGGAACCAAACAAGGTCAACGAAAAAGTGTTAAGGACTGTAACATTAAACCTGCATTTCTGTGTTAGAAACACTTTGTATGTATAGGGATGTGTGAGGGAGATGGTTAGTGAACGAGTATCAATCTATTGTTATCAACCTTGCTAATTTGTCAATTTTGCGCGATATTTTGAAATAAAAAAAATCTTTCTGCTATTAAACCAATCAGAGTGCATTTCAGTTTATGAGTGACTTTTTTTCAAGTTGATGTTAAAGGAAAGAAACAAGTATTTGCTTAAAGATTGTTTTGTGGAAGCAAGTCATTTAAAGTTGTCACCAGTAGAAGAAAAAAATTTACATTATGTTTCTGGGTACATTCCATATGGTATCAAAAAGCAACTTCTCAAGCAGAAATAAACACCATTTTGTTAAAGCAATGTTGTTACTGCTATCACAATGGAGTACCACAATGCCAAAATCGAATCATTTCTAGACTACACAAGGGAATTGACTTTTTATAGTCAATGACGAATTTTATTTGCACGCAGAGTAGAGTAAACATCGTATGGACAAATCTAAATACATCACTGGCGATGAAATATACAAATGAAAATCTACGTGGCGTTATTTTTAAGGAACTTGAACAGAATGACTTTGTGATGATTGCATGAAGAAATGTCTAGACAAAACATTAAAATCAAATATTGACAACAAAGCTATTATGCCTGCTATGAGAAAAAATTAATTTGCAGCAAAAAGAATTAGACAATTTAGCACAATACACACTTTGTTTTCCTTTACTAATTTTGATTGGGTTGTTATTTTCACAACGATAGTTTGAGTTGAACTAATTATTATCAAATCAAAGCAAAGCAGAAATATTTAACATAGATTTTAGTTATTCAAAAGTTTTTAAAAATATTTTACTTTGCTTTTATTTTAGATTTCTTCAGAAGCAAGAAATACATTATAACCGGCTTTGGTTTTTCTGATATCTAAACTTAGCATCTTCCTACTGTCTGTAAGTTCAATACACAGCAAATCATGTAACACAATGCAAAATTTTCCTTTCAGTTATACAGTGTGTTTCATAATGTTGGAAAGGGAATTTTTAAGTGCGTTCACGAAAAACGTTTAACTTTTATGTTTTTAAATATCAATTTGGGGCTCTTCGCGCAAAGATAGAATTAATAAAAAATTTGTATGGATTCAGTGCCTTGAAACAGTAAGCACGATGTCATTAAACTACGTGTTAATCGACCATTAAAAATTTAATTACATTTTTCCAAGACATTTTCCTTATTTTTTCAAAAAACCACTTTTTCATTTTTCACAAAAATATACTATCCGAAATAACTTGAAAATGGGCTTTCAACAATGTAAAAATTATTTTGAAATTCGGTATATTCATTTAAAGAAGCAGCTTTCAAATTTCCGTTTCCAACAATATGAAACACACTGTATTATGGTTATTCAGGTCACGGCAAAGCCGAGAACTGTTTAATTACGGCTGTGGTGGCGCGAGGCGAGGCGAAATTTTGGGAAAAAGTAGATCTCGACTGTATTTCTTACTATTATTACTTTTTTCTTCCAAATTCTCAAAATGTTCGTTCTGTAAATTATACGTACATTGTTTTCTTAAAATGGATGGCGGTTATACGGTTTAGTCAATATACATACAACAACTTTTAAAAATAATTAAAGTTACTAAGAAAATCAATTTAAATTTAGTTTTCTTAAAATTCCGGCGTACTACTACTGGCATTTGGATCGTTGAAAACAAGTGGGGAACAAATTGTGAATGTTATAAAGTGAAGTCGAAACAACTGTAATTATGGTATCTAATCTTATTCTCCACCATTACTTTTACACTTTCTCAGAAATACGGCGATACAGATTTATAGAAATACAGAAGTATATAATAGAGAGAGATTTAGAAATAAAGATAAAAAATTGTACAGCACTGTAAATATTGAAAAAGAGAAAGTTAAAGAGACAGAAATTAAAGAGCATCAGAAAAAAAACATTAAAAGAAACTCAGCCAAGCCAAGCCAAGCCAAAACTCAGTTAAACTCAGCCAAGCCAAGAGAACACAGCCAAAATCCAAAGCGTACGCTGCAGTTTTAAGTAACACTAAGAAAAACTACGAAAAACCACAAGAAAAATCCAAAAACCACGAGAAAAACAAACGACTACGAGAAGAAACCATAACTTGTGTGATTACGATTACGATTTCGAATTCGAATACAAAACGAGAAAACTGTTTCATAGATCTAGAGGTTCCTTGAGTGTTAAAACTATTTTAACAATACTTTTGCTATTTTGTCTTTCTAATATTGCTACACATTCTAACAGTTTTTACACAGTATCAAATATTATGTTGTTTTTTAAAGTAACACAGGGTCTATTCCATCAAGGCAATTTTGAACGTTTTGGATCAACTGCTGGGAAGCAATGTACGTGTTGTGCACTTTTTTCTATTGGGTTTTCTGTAGCAAAAATTTGGGAACATGAGATTCTACAGATGTTGATTTTGTTGTAGACAATGGGGATCTGATTTACAAAAAATTAAATACCGTATTCTCTCTAATTAGCGCCCTCTCTAATAAGCCCCCCCTCTAGTCAAAAATATTTTTATAAGTGCCCCTCTGCAATAAGCCCCTGGGTGCTTATTAGAGTGACTTAACATTAACTCAGAAATTAATAAGCACCCGGACGGTAATTAGAAATTTGAACAAAAAGTGAAAATTCTGTAATAGAAACGGAAGACTATATTTTTGTGATGTCTAAATGTAAGTTATAAGTACAAAATCTTATTTCGTTGCCATGAAAAATACAGTTTAGTATTCTTTTATGATAAAAAGAAATGCCTCGTTCACAGCTAACATGACCATTTCAAAATTTTTTGTAAGCGCCCCTCTCCAATTAGCGCCTCTCTCTAATAAGCGCCCTTCTAACTTCCAAAAATATTTATAAGCGCCCGGGCGCTTATTAGAGAGAATACGGTATCGACAAATATTTAGTATTTACAGACCTCCCATCTGAAATTGAAATAATGAATCTCATCTTTACTGTGGAGTTTTTATATGGGTTTTACAGTTGTTTTATGCTTAAAGAAACTTTGAATCACTAAAGTCTGTTCATAAATTATATGCACTGATTTCAGCTTTTATATAAAAACCAGGCTCAAGGGAATTTATGTAATTTGCTAAATCTGGTTTCCACATGGTAACTGAAATTAGTGCACATATTTTTTGAACAGACTTTAGTTGATTTTACAGCTTTGACAGATACAGTATGTTTTTTTGTTATTTTTATTTTTCTGTTAATCCAGTATATATACATTGTTTATTCTTGCTTCATATTTTGTTTTGCTTTGTTGTTATTTTATTTAAAGTTTATAAAGGTTTGTGTCCGTGCAGCTTTGCTTAGTTTTTTTTCTAATCATTTTGCTATAAGTTATCTTCTGTTCAGCATAAGAAATATAAAAATTTAAAACTGAATTTTTTGTATTCCTGCGTAAGCAAGGAATACTTTGATTCCGTTCGTGTTTTTGTATTCCTGCGTAAGCAAGGAATACTTTGATTCCGTTCGTGTTTTTTTGTATTCCTGCGTAAGCAAGGAATACTTTGATTCCGTTCGTGTTTTTTTTGTTTTTTTTTTCTTTTTTTTTCACTGTCCAAACCTAGACCAATTTTTGTCGATGGGAAATAGCCACTCAAATAATTAATGTTCCCAACTTACATTCTTTTTATGATTTAACAGTCTAAACTCACACTATATTCATTGTATACAAGTACTTTGCTTGAAAAGACTCTAAAAGTGTAAAATATAAGCTCTAGTGAAAGGAATAACTAACATATGGCTAAATCGCAGATGCCAGGTAGAAATGTTGTTTCATGTGAGTCTTATGCAACGTTCTTAAGTTTACCGTAGTTGTTTTAAAAATGGAAGCAAAGAAGCATGCGTAGATCTGTGAAAGTTTCTTTATTGAATATATGGATATAGAAGAGATTGTAGTACGGCTGTAAAACTTAAAAGAATCAAGAATATTTATGATCCTAGCTGATAATCTACGTGAAACTAATATTCTTAGTAGTCATTCTTGACAAATAAGCAGTTCTTGATGCTTCAAAACAGATATGAACGACTACCAAATAGGGTATGTTTATATCGATTTAATGCGTAAGGTTTCTATTAGTCTTTCTAAATGTAATACAATTTTTTAATTCATGTTCCTAGATAAGCTACCCTGTTTTTATAAAGCTCTGGAATCTTGAAGCACAGCTTATCTTCCTCATCAGCTTATACCCATTTTATTAATCAATAGATGACCACTTTTTTAATTGACTAGTCGAATTTAAAACATTGTATGATTTTAAAATTTGTATACTATCAAGCTGACGATAAAAAGGAAACACAGATATTTTTATTATTTCGCAAAATGATGAAAACAGTGCAGTTTATATGAAATAACAAATATTACTTCTTTCACAGCTACAAGATAAACTGTAAAACACAAAGAACATCATACCACATTATGCATATTGTTTTAAACCGTGAACAAACATTCACCTTTTAAAGCACAGATTATTCTTAACGCAATAATCTTTTAATTAGTTAATTGCTCCTTGAAGATGCTTTAGGGAGTGCAACTTCGAATGGAAATCTTTTTAAAAAAATCTCTAAATTGATGCAAGACTGAAGTTTTATATGAAACAACAAAGTTTAGTAGTTATCGTAGCTAAAAGGTAAAATGTAAAATACTGCAAACATCATTCCGCATTATGCATATGGTTTTAAAGCGTGAACTAACACTCATTTCTTTCTGAAAAGGCCCCAGAAAGTCTTACAGTCATCCGCAGGAATACTTCTGCCCGGTAGGGCATCTTGTTGTATACTGTATAGTTTTAAAAGGAGTATTTTGAAACGTCCACGGAAGAGTGTTCTCTATTGGATTTTTAAACTGACGGTGTTCCTTTTTAAGCTTGATCTCCGGCAAAATTTTTCAAAGTCTCTTAACTTTTATGATGCTCTCGGGAATGTAATTAAATGAATTCGAAGTTATTACTTCTTAAGCACAGACTTTTCTTGACGCGACAAACTTTTTATTACTTAATTACTTCTTGAAAAGTCTTTAGGGAATACAACTTTGAATTAAAATCTTTTTTTAAAAAATCTCAAAATTGAAACAAGACTGAAGTTTTATATGAGACATCAAAGTTTAATTGTTATCGTTGTTGATATTCGTAGTAAAAATTGAAATACTAAGAATATCAAATGATATACTTATCGCAAGTAAAAGGTAAAATGTAAAATACTGCAAACATCATTCTGCATTATGCATATCGTTTTAAAGCGTGAACTAACATTCATTTCTTTCTGAAAAGCCTCCAGAAAGTCTTCCAGTCATCTGCAGGAATACTTCTGCCCGGTAGGGCATCTTGTTTGTTTTTTTTTTCTTTTTTTTTCACTGTCCAAACCTAGACCAATTTTTGTCGATGGGAAATAGCCACTCAAATAATTAATGTTCCCAACTTACATTCTTTTTATGATTTAACAGTCTAAACTCACACTATATTCATTGTATACAAGTACTTTGCTTGAAAAGACTCTAAAAGTGTAAAATATAAGCTCTAGTGAAAGGAATAACTAACATATGGCTAAATCGCAGATGCCAGGTAGAAATGTTGTTTCATGTGAGTCTTATGCAACGTTCTTAAGTTTACCGTAGTTGTTTTAAAAATGGAAGCAAAGAAGCATGCGTAGATCTGTGAAAGTTTCTTTATTGAATATATGGATATAGAAGAGATTGTAGTACGGCTGTAAAACTTAAAAGAATCAAGAATATTTATGATCCTAGCTGATAATCTACGTGAAACTAATATTCTTAGTAGTCATTCTTGACAAATAAGCAGTTCTTGATGCTTCAAAACAGATATGAACGACTACCAAATAGGGTATGTTTATATCGATTTAATGCGTAAGGTTTCTATTAGTCTTTCTAAATGTAATACAATTTTTTAATTCATGTTCCTAGATAAGCTACCCTGTTTTTATAAAGCTCTGGAATCTTGAAGCACAGCTTATCTTCCTCATCAGCTTATACCCATTTTATTAATCAATAGATGACCACTTTTTTAATTGACTAGTCGAATTTAAAACATTGTATGATTTTAAAATTTGTATACTATCAAGCTGACGATAAAAAGGAAACACAGATATTTTTATTATTTCGCAAGGCCAAGTAAAAGTTTTTATTATGAAGTTCAGGTACAAACAACATAAAGATTTTCATACTGTATAGTTTTAAAAGTAGTATTTTGAAACGTCCACGGAAGAGTGTCTTCTAATGGATTTTTAAATTGACGGTGTTCCTTTTTAAGCTTGATCTCCGGCAAAATTTTTCAAAGTCTCTTAACTTTTATGATGCTCTCGGGAATGTAATTAAATGAATTCAAAGTTATTACTATTTACGCCACAGATTTTCCCTTCAAAACTTAATGTGACAAAGTTTTCATTACTTAATTACTTTTTGAAGATGCTTTAGGGAATATAACTATGAATAAAAAAGTTTTTGAAAAATCTCTAAATGATGAAAACAGTGCAGTTTATATGAAATAACAAATATTACTTCTTTCACAGCTACAAGATAAACTGTAAAACACAAAGAACATCATACCACATTATGCATATTGTTTTAAACCGTGAACAAACATTCACCTTTTAAAGCACAGATTATTCTTAACGCAATAATCTTTTAATTAGTTAATTGCTCCTTGAAGATGCTTTAGGGAGTGCAACTTCGAATGGAAATCTTTTTAAAAAAATCTCTAAATTGATGCAAGACTGAAGTTTTATATGAAACAACAAAGTTTAGTAGTTATCGTAGCTAAAAGGTAAAATGTAAAATACTGCAAACATCATTCCGCATTATGCATATGGTTTTAAAGCGTGAACTAACACTCATTTCTTTCTGAAAAGGCCCCAGAAAGTCTTACAGTCATCCGCAGGAATACTTCTGCCCGGTAGGGCATCTTGTTTTTGTTTTTTTTTTCTTTTTTTTTCACTGTCCAAACCTAGACCAATTTTTGTCGATGGGAAATAGCCACTCAAATAATTAATGTTCCCAACTTACATTCTTTTTATGATTTAACAGTCTAAACTCACACTATATTCATTGTATACAAGTACTTTGCTTGAAAAGACTCTAAAAGTGTAAAATATAAGCTCTAGTGAAAGGAATAACTAACATATGGCTAAATCGCAGATGCCAGGTAGAAATGTTGTTTCATGTGAGTCTTATGCAACGTTCTTAAGTTTACCGTAGTTGTTTTAAAAATGGAAGCGAAGAAACATGCGTAGATCTGTGAAAGTTTCTTTATTGAATATATGGATATAGAAGAGATTGTAGTACGGCTGTAAATCTTAAAAGAATCAAGAATATTTATGATCCTAGCTGATAATCTACGTGAAACTAATATTCTTAGTAGTCATTCTTGACAAATAAGCAGTTCTTGATGCTTCAAAACAGATATGGACGACTACCAATAGGGTATGTTTATATCGATTTAATGCGTAAGTTTTCTATTAGTCTTTCTAAATGTAATACAATTTTTTAATTCATGTTCCTAGATAAGCTACCCTGTTTTTATAAAGCTCTGGAATCTTGAAGCACAGCTTATCTTCCTCATCAGCTTATACCCATTTTATTAATCAATAGATGACCACTTTTTTAATTGACTAGTCGAATTTAAAACATTGTATGATTTTAAAATTTGTATACTATCAAGCTGACGATAAAAAGGAAACACAGATCTTTTTATTATTTGGCAAGGGCAAGTAAAAGTTTTTATTATGAAGTTCAGGTACAAACAACATAAAGATTTTCATACTGTATAGTTTTAAAAGGAGTATTTTGAAACGTCCACGGAAGAGTGTTCTCTAATGGATTTTTAAACTGACGGTGTTCCTTTTTAAGCTTGATCTCCGGCAAAATTTTTCAAAGTCTCTTAACTTTTATGATGCTCTCGGGAATGTAATTAAATGAATTCGAAGTTATTACTTCTTAAGCACAGACTTTTCTTGACGCGACAAACTTTTTATTACTTAATTACTTTTGAAGATTCTTTAGGGAATACAACTTTAAATTAAAATCTTTTTTAAAAAATCTCTAAATAAATTTAATAAGACTGAAGTTTTATATGAGACAACAAAGTTTAATTGTTATCGTTGTTAAAAGGTAAAATGTATACATATCATTTTAAAGCGTGAACTAACATTCATTTCTTTCTGAAAAGCCTCCAGAAAGTCTTCCAGTCATCTGCAGGAATACTTCTGCCCGGTAGGGCATCTTGTTCTCTTTGTCTTCATATAGACATATATAGTTCATAATATAGTTTTGGCGCAAAAAAAATGCACCGAAATAAAACTGCACCAAATTTACAGTGAGCTGATTAAACATTAATTGTTTATTAACTCTGAACTTTATCATTTTGTAATTACCTTAAGTGGAGAAGTTATGGCGCAAAAAAAAAGGCACCAAAATAAAACTGCACCAAATTTACAGTGAGCTGTGCCAAATATATGAATCTTTTCTTCGAAAAACATAAAAATAGTCTAAAATTAGTGTAAATTTTGACCAAGAAGTCCGAATTGCGCCAAATTAAAAATAATCTTGGCTGCGCAAAATCAAAACTGCGCCAAATAAATCAAATTGACTGTGCACCAAAATTTCTTCATTTAGGTATTTTGCCAAACTCATATTTTCATTTGGGCAGTTTCTCTATTTGAGCCTTAAATTGAAATTAATTTCACTTTAAAAACATAGAATGAAAAGTTAAGAAAGGGTCGTTTACTTTTAGCATTTTGCATGGAATTTTTACGCCATATTTAAGGTTTTAATGCTACTAATTTTAGATAATATGTGCGGTTCCTTAGTATTTAATCCTAAATTTCAGATGTAAATATTTGCTGCTAGTTATTGTGTCATACTTATATAACCATTTCATTTGTTTAGTTGTCTCTTGTCTGCTTATACCCCTGACAAACTTTTTGCATAAAAATTGACAAGTGTTGACATCTTTTGTCCAATTTTTGAAACTAATGACCTTTCATAACTACCGTTCTACTTAGCTTTTTTGACTGAAGTTTTTATATTTAAGCCTGCATAAAAAATTTTCAAATTCAAAAATTTTCAAAAGTTTCAAATACCGTATTCTCTCTAATAAGCGCCTGGGCGCTTATGAAATTTTTTTGGAAATTAATGGGGGGGGCGCTTATTGGAGAGGGGCGCTAATTGGAGAGGGGCGCTTATAAAAACATTTTGAAATGGTCATGCTAACTGTGAACGAGGCATTGCTTTTTATCATAAAAGAGTAAAAACAACTGTATTTTTCATGGCAACGAAATAAGATTTTGTACATATAACTTAAATTTAGACATCACAAAAACATAGCCTTCCGTTTCTATTACAGAATATTCGTGTTTGGTTCAAAGTTCTAATTACCGCCGGGCGCTTATAAATTTCTGAGTAATGTCTAGTCACTCTATAAGCGCCCGGGCGCTTATTGGAGAGGGGCGCTTATAGAAATATTTTTGAGAAGAAGGGGGCGCTTATTAGAGAGGAGCGCTTACTGGAGAGGGGCGCTAAGTTAGAGAATACGATAAGAATACGGTATGCAGATTTTGCCTTTTAGGAATGCATAGTTCAACGAATTTAGAATTTTCAATTTATATAAGCGTTCACCCCCCAAGACTGAACATTTTAAAGCATGACCAGCATGGTTGGGAGAGGTTTACCTAACCTACTTTTCCGCGAGTGAGAAGAAAAAGAATAAGCGCATTTTTGACGCAATTCCAACACATAAATTTGTTATAATATCACATTTTATTTTAAAATTTCAAATTAAAATATCTACAAATAACCCTTAGTTTTCACGCTCCTTGGCCAGTCCACAGATGTCTACAAACTCTAGAAATGTAGAGTAAAAGTATATAATACAGTTAAAATGAAAAAACATAGCAAAATAAAAAACACCTATTCTTCAGGCAATAAATAACAGTAAAGCTTTAAGTCGTGACCTGTTGCAGCCATGCGGCTTGTTTCTTCTGTTTAAAGCAATCTAGTTTGATGTTTATTGATTAATGAATCAATAGCAATGAATCGTGGTGAGATTACCCTTGCTGTCCTTGCTGATATTTCGAAAGCATTTGACACAGTTGATTTTGAGACACTAGTTGAGAAACTTCACACACTACGCTTCTCGAGAAAATCACTACTCATCATCTCAAACTATCTAAGTCATCGTTATCAATACGTTCAAGTCGATGACAAAAAATCCTCCGTCCTCAACGTCACCAATGGAGTACCACAAGGCAGTTACTTGGTCCGATCCTTTTCAACATTTACGTGCACGACAACCACCACCGCCAAATGTGTTCAATATGCCGATGACAGCAGTATCTGCCGTCATACGAAACCGGCGGCACTCGAAAGCTGTACAAAAGACATGAACTCTAACGTCAACGAAATTGAAAAAGAGCTGGTGAAACGAATCTGATTTTCAATGCAACGAAAAGTCGATACTCTTTGCTACAAAACAAATGGCAACAAATCGAACAACGGTAAACCAATCGAACGGGTTTAATCTTTCAAGCTTCTCCGTGTAACCTTCTCAGAGGATCTTACATGGAACAATCGTGTCAAAAATATCACGACAAAGGCTTATGGAATGCTTAAAAGCCTCTCGCTTATAAAGAGGTATCTTTCCGTATCATCTGCGTAAGCAACTCACCGAGACGTTGGTTCTAAGCAAATTGGACTATGGCAACGCAGTTATCAACAGTACCCCCATCGTACCTGTTTTTTTCTTCGATTGAAGAAAATCGAACCAGCTACAAAAAGTTCAAAACGCTGTCAGGAGGAGCTACTCTAGATGTTCCGATGTCACATAAAACGACTTCCGATAGAAGAACGCTCGGAACATAGTATCGCAAAACTGGCTTGGAAGTCCATCAATAAGAACGATTGGCCGAAATTCTTGCCAATGGAAAGAGGCGAGAACATTCGTCAACGTCCGTTAAGAGATGAACAGATCGGAGGTACGAAATTTCGTCGAACCTCGAACATTCGTGCATTGAGTTTGAAGACTGCCAAAGGCTTATCGTTACTCATTGAGTTACAAAGATTTTTGTAATCAAACAAAAAATTAAGCTCTTGCTAGGAGCTTATAGTAGTTTATAGTTTTGTTTTTTAGACGCTATATAATAAACGCAATTTCAGATGAAAAGCCAAATTTACATTTGGATATACTGAAATATACCATTATTATTGTTATTGCTATTATGCTGTCGATCCTACGATTATATCCTCGAAAAACCTTCGAGGTGCTAAAACTCTTTTCCTCCTCGGATTGTCGCCGAGGTTGGTTCCGTTCTTACCGTCATTTCTTCCTCAGTCGCCGAAGCCTTGACCGGTTTAAGGTTGTCCACGTGCTCTCTTAAAAAGTTTATCATTCATTTTTCCCCTGGCGTGTTACTTCTGAAAACCTTAATCGTTGTTTTCCTTTTTTTCCAAGACAGTTTTTACGATCATTCTAAGTTGAAGTTTATCGATTGGGCAACACCATCTCACTAAAAAACATAATAACTTTAACAAGCATCGATTTCAGTTGTCAACGCAATGTTCTCCGTGGTGTATTCATTTCATTTCGTCATGTAATGTTGAATTTGGTAAATTGAATCTTGTGGATACATCTAAGTAGGAAGATCCTTCGTTAATGACTTCCAAAGCCGTGTCTAGATCAGCTTTCGAATATTTTGGCATGATTGCTTAAAAGAAATGGGAAAGATAAGTTTTTACACTCGTTTATATACACAACTCATACGAATCAATAGACCTTTCCCGAATTTCTGTTTAAAGGATGCATTGTGGCCGAGTTGTCGTGTCTAACCTCGCTTTGAATATTCAAACTGTCTCTAATTATTGGAATGGGAATTGAGAATAATAGAGACTATCATTAAGCTGTAAAGTAATGACATTAGTGGAACAATGAATCGCATAAAAACGAGGTTAGATATGAAACTCAGTCACAGTTCAGTGTTTAAAATGAAATTCGGGAAAGGTCTATTAGTATTGCCCAAATAAAACGCAAAAACAGTAATTCAAGATAAAAATTTAAAAGTACTGTTAAAATATTTTCAGATCATGATTAAGAAATATAATAGTCTGGGCAAATCAGAGTTGAACCCTGAACTAAATCCTAGCAAAGCATATTTGGCATGGTAAAAAAGCAAATTTCATGTAAATTTACCTATAAAAGCTATTGAGCAAAACATTTAATGGAGATTTTAAGAATTTGATGACGTCACGTCATATGTCAAAACATTCATGACATGGAATTTTTTTAACAAGTATATCAATCGATAGATATTTTATATCTGAGTAAATAATGCAAAAACATCAATATCTTAAAATCAATACTTCAGTCGCTACGGAGCGATAAAAGCGGCTTGATGACGTCATCATTTTGTACACTTTGTATCATTTTGTACATCACTTTGTACACGCCCAGAATCACATTTTTGCTAAGGGATCGTTCAGATGTGATGTCAGACTGAATGGGAGAAGAGGGTCTGAGCATAAAGTTTGGGACATAGCAGCAAGGGATCGACATCGTAAAAGTCAGTCAAAAGGAACTTTTTGTCGGATTTAGAAAAATCCGATCCATCATCTTTGTTGTCATCACTGGATTCACTGCCGCTGCTATCTGACTCATCATTCTTTGAACAGTTGGTTCATTTGCAAAAATCAGTGATTAAAAGTCCATGTTTTACATACAAGACTTAACATAGATCTCCATAAGTTGTGAGGGCACGGGGGGAACAGCATCAAGTTCAGGTGCTTCTTCGCAAGAAATCTAGAAATTTTTAAGTTTTAACAATTTATCACAGCCATCGTCTTTCGTGGTATCATCGACTGCATCACTTACTTGAGTCATTTGAAATATTGATAACTTCATCAACCTTTTGTGTCGTACTGTTTATAAAAGAAGGCTTATACAAACTGTGACTTTCGAAATAAATATATATTCCTGTTATTTCTCGCTATTTCTTGGAGAATTTTATTTTAAACTCCAAAGAAAGGATCAAACATGATTAATTTATCTGTTTTGACAAGATTAAATGTGTTTTTTTTATCTAATGCGGGGTTGCTGGTTTCATTTTGTGGCTTTCGACCAAGAAAACCAAGCACATTTTCGCAAAACAAGCATAGGCTTGTCTGGCTATTTATTTATTAGGTATTATTTTACGTGGCTAGCCACACTCAGTTGCTATTGCATCTGTTTTACAGGAAGGGCCACAGCTTAGGTTGGAGGATCAGAAGTATTCAACACTCTCATGAGTGACACGAACCCAATCAAGAGCGACCTCCTGGATGACTTCCTGCAGCACCCGGTGTATCATCTTCCCAATTTCCCTCACATAACATGGGTCGACCCGGCACTATGGTACATTCACTCACGCATGGTGAATCGTCGCCAAGTTGGAGTTAAACCTCGACCTCTCGCATGAATTCCAAGAGTGATAACCGCTATACTACGGCGCAATTTTAAAGCATAATTTTAAATGCAATTCCACAAACAAGTTCTTTAAAGTTCCTTCAGAAGTCTGAAAATTGTGTTGTGTAAGTAAGCTACCTTGCAGAGACAAAGGTTTACATTTCTTTATTACTGGTGAAGGCATGATTGTGTGAGTTTATCTCCGAAAGAAAGCAGATTGATAGTTTGACCACCTTCATAACGATACAGGTAACACTGATCAATATGATGACGTCATTAAAACTGTGACGTCATCATATTTTATCAGTGATGAGGGTTCCCAACACGAGAACATTTTGATAACAATGATTCGCAGAATGTACTACTATATATAGCTGGCATTCTTTAGGAGTGATTACTAACGATTTTTAATTTTATTGCAAAATACCGTCCCTAATCAAACTTAATACCAAAAAAATTGCTCAGTAGCTATGAAGCTCAGTAGCTATGTAGGGAGGCTTGTTACAGGTAAATCTACATAAAATTTGCTTTCTAACCATACCGAATATGCTTTACTAGGATTTAGTTCCATGTTGACCTATTTTTTGAGCTAATTCTCCCAAGTACGCACACACCAGCCCCTTCCAAGCTAAAAATGTGGAGAAACACAGGGCCATTTAGTTTTTATTTATTCAAGGCTCTTTCGTAAATTATGGATAGATTCTTTGACTTCAAAGAACGTGATTGATTAAAAAACGAATGCCCACCCGCATATTAACTTTACATATAACTTTGGGCCGGATCTCCACTCGGCGGGAAACTGACGAGTCGCCAAAAATAGAAACACTTTCTACTCTTCACCTAGCGAAATTTTACGCTGCTTTATTTTTAGTCCTAGTAAAGATCCAGCTTTATGCCCGTTTTTATGAGAAAGTAACCTTGAACGATGTTCTTTTAAGGGCTTTGACGAAATTAATGCTTTGGGGTTGTTCATATGGAGCCAAGCTGGCACGGTGAATGAGATGAAACTTCACCGAGTATTTATATGGCTTTTCTCATTCCACTTAACCAGGCAGGCTGGAGAATGTTGTTTGCATGATGTAAACAATATTTCGAATTTTGACGAATGCGCACTCGTCTAAAATCTATGCCGCCAAAGCCGGCTGCTGTGTTCATATGAAAAGCATCTTGGTAAGATCCCAGTCAAATGAAACGAAATCTCACTTAAGTGAGCTAATCCGCTTTTCATATGAGCACAATTTATTTTTATAAAGATTTCTTTAATGGCAGTGAGATCTCTGGTCTCAGCTCACCTCCATATCAACAGCCCCTTAGAATTAGTTGAGAAATGAAAATGAATTCAGAAGGCAATTGAAAACGTTTTTGTACATTAATCACAGTGGAGGAGAACAATTCTTAACAAGTATTGAAATAGGCCATGATCCTTCTTCACGGTTCATTCTTCACATGTTGCTGGTAGTAGCTCTGATAATAGCAAAATCTTACGAGGGTACTTACCCGTAGTGGATTTTGTTTTCCATGAAGCTCTCCTCCGGTGATGATGAAATAACTGAAGAACCTTACGTATCGTGTAGATGTGGCTATATGTTCCTAATTTGAAAGATATAGGGAAACAGAAATCAATCCCCTATTATAAGCAGGGTGGGAAGTGGTGGGCAGTTATTTCATTATCACCGGAGGAGAGCTTCATGGAAAACAAAATCCACTACGGGTAAGTACCCTCGTAAGATTTTGCTATTCCATTTCACTCTCCTCCGGTGATGAAATAACTGAAGATTTGAAAGCCTATAGATTTCTGTTTCGTCTATCCAGGCAACTGTGGCGCTGTTGCATTATAATCATCATCATAATGCATAATGAGTATGTTAATATGATGATACGATAGGATATGATAGTCTCAAAGTAAGGACACGTTAACGAGCTTACTTATATGTCGAGTTTATGATCATTCCTGTCGGACAACTTATTAATAGCTAATATTGTAACCTTATAAAGGGTATAAAAGACAGTATCCTGATTCCATGACAAATGTGATCAGTATTTACGAAGCGATTACAACAGTTATTTTTTTTTTTTTTTTTTTTTTTTTTTGCAAACTTTGTTAACAAAGCAGATTCAAACTCATCTTCTGTGGGACTTTCATAGTTATCCCTAATTTCTTTGTTATAAAACTTTTTGAAAGTCGATGCATTTGACCAAGATGCCGCTTTAATAATCGTGCTGATTGAGAGTCCCTTCATATAGGCTTTTGACGTCGAAGCCGAACGAATACTG
This sequence comes from Turritopsis dohrnii, assembly GCA_027922465.2. Taxonomy (NCBI): domain Eukaryota; kingdom Metazoa; phylum Cnidaria; class Hydrozoa; order Anthoathecata; family Oceaniidae; genus Turritopsis; species Turritopsis dohrnii. The sequence continues at coordinate 532,708 of BQMF02000147.1, read as the reverse complement.
TGAGCCTGATAAATTCCTGTATCGACTCCAATCTTTTTCATCCACCTGGCAAGACTGTCCGCCGAGCATTTCTTGTACGGTTTTGTGGTTGTGATAAAGAGTTCTTCATCATTACATTTGTCAAGTCTGAAGGCCAGGTATCTCCTCATTGTGGCAACCGGACATACGAATTCGTTTCCCGGGAAGGCTCTCAGGACAAGAGGCTTTTGCTGGCACCCAGGTCTCGAGTGTTTGAGGACCTCGTCGAAGGTGAAGGTACATTCTGAGTCTGTCAAATACATTCTAGTTATCTTTATATGAGAGAGTGTGTTGACTCGTTGACCCAGTAACAACATCAGTAGCGCAGCTGTTTCAATGCTGATATTCATTGGTGACTCGGTATTCATACTTTCCAGATATGTTAAGAGTTTGTCCGGGTCCCATATGCAATGGTATTTTGGTGTCGGTGGTCTCAGATTGTATGCTCCTTTCTTAAACATCGAAATCATCGCATCACTGGTGATGTTTGTGACTTTTGCGATCGCTGAGATAGTTCCACAAATAGAGCTGTACTTCAGCCCCCGTTCAAACTCTTTGGTGAGGAATGCAAGCACAACCTTTATATCTGCTTGAATTGCAGTGATTTGCCTTGCACCACAGAAGTCGACAAATCTCTTGATGGTCGCGGAGTATTTACTTTTTGTCTTTCCTCTCCAAGCTGCTGACAGGAAGGCTGTAGTTTCTGACGGAATCTCTTCTGTTCCGCTGCATCGTTGGAACACAATACTGCGAGTAATTTCATCTTGGGGCTGAGAGGATGTAACTTTGAAGTTCCTGGCAAGAGTAGATGTCTGCTGCTGATGATCAACGGTGTCCTTATCGCTAGTTGTAGCAGAGCTGTGTACCATGTCTGTGTTGGCCACATCGGTGCGATTACGATGGCCCTCTTCGACTCGTGCCTGATTTTCTTCAGTACTGGCCATATCATACTAAAAGGAGGAAATATATAAGGAAATATGTTATTCCACGGTATTGTCATGCTATCCATATGTTTAGATCCAGGGTCTGGGAGCCAGGATGCATAGCTAGGTAGCTATTTATTCAATCTTGTGGCAAATATATCTATATCTGGCATTCCTAGCTCATCACAGATCTTACTAAATATTGCTGGATTCAGCATCCATTCAGCCGAATCTTTGAATTGTCTAGATGCAATGTCAGCAGTGACATTATGAACGCCTGGGATATGAGCTGCAGAAATGTGTATGTCTTTGTCAATGCAAAATTGCCATATGTCATGACTGAGTCTGTTACAAAAGACAGATTTACAGCCTCCCTGATTGTTAATGTATGCTATTGCTGTAGCATTGTCAGACATGATCCTAATATGTTCAATCATAGTGTCTTCCTTTATAAAGGATAATACAGCTATGTGTATGGCAGTCAGTTCTAATTCATTAATGTGTAGTTCTTTTTCTTTTTCACTCCATCTCCCATTGATGGTCAGAATTTCGTAATGTGCACCCCACCCGTCATTGCTAGCGTTAGTGTATATAATGCAGTCAACATTTGGGGTTTGATGCAGACTCTTCTTGGCATTGTTAATGTTGTCTCTCCACCATATGATGTCTCTGATTCCTTCCTCAGATATATTGCAAACTGCCTCAAATATGCCTTTATGTTCTTTAAGTGAGATAATTTTATCTCTCTCTAAGGATCTAAAGTGAAGACGACCATATTCAACCCCTTCAACATAAATTACTGATGAATGACCTCTTTCCCTCAGGTTTGCAAAGGCGGGCTTCATTACTTTTGTAAAAATCCTCATTGCATCTACGTACCCATTGGGCATTACTTCAAACTGGTATATTTTTCCTACCCATGAAAACTTTAAGAATCTCTTGTGGTCCTCATGTATGGGTACAGAGTAAAATGCATCCCGAATATCCAATGAAGCCATATAGCAACCTGGGGTAATCATGTGGGTTACTTGTTTGATGGATTATAGCTTAAAATGATAGGTATCACATTCTCTGTTAAGACTTTTGAGATTAAGGATGGTTCTGTAGCTAACCCCATCTTTTTTAAGTCTTACAAGCAAGGTTGAGAAAAAATCATTTCCAGATATCATAGATTCTGTTATGACTCCTTTATCCAGGAGTTTCTTTATCTCTTCTGAAATCACTTCTGATTCTTTGACTGAAAGCTTGTGCTCATATGGCCTATTATATGGTGTGTCAGCCTCTTTAAAGTTGAGCTTTAAGCCGTGTTCAACAATGTCTAATATATGTTGATCATTAGTGATTTCTGCCCATTTCATGAGATAATTTTTAATGTTTCCAGCCTGAAGTCTTACCTGATGTTTCAAAGTTGGTTCTTCTTTTTGTTTGTCTCTTTCCGGTTCTTGTCGCCTTTGTTGGAGTAGTACTGCCTGTGTAATTTCTTTGACCCAGATTTTCTGCCGTGGTACAAAAAATCATTGACTGCACTATCTTTTTTCTCTTGAATGGGTCTTTTTCTGCTATATGGTGAAGCAGATGACGAGGATGAACGAAACATGTCTGATGCAGTTTTAGCCATTTTAGCGTCTGCTTTTAGATCATCTCCAAGGAGGTATTCACTGTCTGCATTTTTAGGCTTGCGTTTGGAAGCCTGGGTTCCAGGTCGTGGGCCACATAGTGCAGCATATCTGGAGTTGACAATGTTCCTTACATTGTTTTTACGTTTTTGTGTTAATTCCGCTTGCACGTGCCCTAGAAGCGTGGTTCCATGGATGCACATTTGCACAAGTTCTTTGTAGTTCATCGAGGCACCTGTGTCGTTTTTGTCAGAATCGTCAAGGATCATTTGACCAATCCTTGCAAAAATGTTGATGCTTTTTGCCACGTAATTTTGGGTCTAGTATAATGACTTTTCTTTGGAGTTAACATAGTAAACGTTCTTTTGATAGCCCACGTTTAATTCTATTTCCCTGTTCAGTTTTGGGACCTTCGTTTCCAGATTTTCTGGTCTGTGGTATAACTTCATTAGCTTTTGTAAAGTGCCTGCTTCCGAGCTAGCCACCATGAAGGCATGTTTGATCTGTTGAGCCCATCTTGTTGCAATGTTCTCACCAGTTTCTTTTTCCATTTCCATTTCCATATCTTCCTCTATTGAAGCCAGTAGTTCGTCAATCACGATTAGTGCTTGTTCATCACGTTTCCTCTTACGAGTGTCTCGAGTGTTGAAAAGATGACTGACTTTGTCAAAATTATCAGTAATTTGAGCACCTATGTCTCTATTGTTGCTTGGAGCACCTATGTCTCCTTGTTGGGATGTTTTTTCTCCTTGGTCCGAAGTTATGTCACTACCGCCCGAAATGGAAAGAGCTCCTCTCTTTTCCAGGTGTTCTTCAATCAGTGCTGACAGGTGTTAGGCTATGCCTTTTACAGCTTCTTGAATAATCATCTCTGCGCTTATTGCTGTTGTTGAAGAATTCATTGGGTTTCCCTCGTGTGTTTTCGTTTGCTCTTCTGACATTTTCTCCTTCAGTCTTTGCTAAAATATACAAATTCGTTATAAGATATGTTATGAATCTATATATTAATAGCCGATTCTCTGTCTGTCTGTCTGTCTGTTTGTTTGTTTGTTTGTTTGTTTGTAAGTCACGCAAAATGGTAGATTGAGTTGTGAGCGAAATTATTTATTTTTTTGTGTGCGACGTGAGTTCGAAGCAAATACATTGCAACCCCAATCGAACGTGACCTTTTTTGGCTGATGAACTAATAGGAATAACGTTTTGTTTTTATCGTTACTGTTAGATTTATATTCCACGTTGACTTGGTTTTGAAAACAGTACATCAACTAAATACAAAGAAACTAACTCATTAAACATTTTGGACAAAAAGCAGCAGTGGCAGAACGTGGCAGCATATGTTCGGTTTGCCACTAACTCTTGCCTGACTGTCTTGAGCAATCAAAATGTTTAAAAACCGATAGGTAAAAAAAGAGTATCATATCAAAACAAAATGTTTTGTTTTTTTTTTTTGCTTTTCTTTTAATAAATTAATTTCTTCTTTAATTGTTAAGCGTTCTGATCGAACGTTTTTTTATTCTATTTATTCATTTAGCACGTGCCTTTTTTCTCTCCTCCGTGTGAACTTTTTTTAGAAGAGAAACCATTTTCCCCCTGTTTGATAGCACCCATGTTAGAGCGCGTAACTTTTTTAAAACAAAAGCTAATAAAAAGTTGAAGTTTTCTCTCTCTACGTTTTGAGTGTATTGTTACACTAATAAAAGATTGGCTTTACCAGAGGTTGTGACTTCGAATCTGCTTCTGGTTGAGCACAAGTTGTACGAGCCGTTTATAAGGAAATTTGACGTTTATTGATAGAGTGATACAGAGCAGGTGGATATGGGCGGCGAGCGACGCCGCCTTGGCGGCTAGTCTATATATTAATAGCCGATTCTCTGTCTGTCTGTCTGTCTGTTTGTCTGTCACGCAAAATGGTAGATTGAGTTGTGAGCGAAATTATTTCTTTTTTTGTGTGCAACGTGAGTTCGAAGCAAATACATTGCAACCCCAATCGAACGTGACTTTTTTTGGCTGATGAACTAATAGGAATAACGTTTTGTTTTTATCATTATTGTTAGTTTTATATTCCACGTTAACTTGGCTTTGAAAACAGTACATCAACTAAATATAAAGAAACTAACTGATTAAACATTTTGGACAAAAAGCAGCAGTGGCAGAACGTGGCAGCATATGTTCGGTTTGCCTGACTCTTGCCTGACTGTCTGAGACGGGTGAACTTTTTTTTCGAGCAATCAAAATGTTTAAAAACCAATAGGTAAAAAAAGAGTATTATATCAAAACAATTTTTTTTTTTCTTTTAACAAATTAATTTCTTCTTTTAATTGTTAAGCGTTCTGATCGAACGTTTTTTATTCTATTTATTCATTTAGCACGTGCCTTTTTTCTCTCCTCCGTCGTGATGTTTTTAAGAAGAGAAACTATTTCCCCCTTACGTTTGATAGCACCCATGTTAGAGTGCGTAACTTTTTTAAAACAAAACCTAATAAAAAGTTGAAGTTTTCTCTTTCTACATTTTGAGTGTATTGTTACACTGATAAAAGATTGGTTTTATCAGAGGTTGTGACTTCGAATATGCTTCTGGTTGAACACAAGTTGTACGAGCCGTTTATAAGGAAATTTGACGTTTATTGATACAGTGATACAGAGCAGGTGAACATCGGCGGCGAGCGACGCCGCCTTGGCGGCTAGTCTATATATTAATAGCCGATTCTCTGTTTGTCTGTTACGCAAAATGGTAGATGTGAACTGCGAAAGAGAGTCAGCAATGTAAGATCACACATAAATTATTTCTCTTCTTGTGGGCGACGTCAGTGTGAAACCATTGTATTGAGACCCTAATCGAATGCGACGTTTAGGGAAAATTATCTCGATAACCAATAGGGATAACTGACGTTTTTTGGGGTCCACGATACAGGCGATGGGGTGACGAAAAATTTGGGTCTAATTTTTTGAGGGGACGGGTGTGTGACGTCATCAAAATTTTGATCGGCGATATCTCCGTCACGGTTGGTCGTAGCAAAACGACCCCATACATTTTTTTGATCAGTTTTTTGTGCTCTTCGACATGGACACACCTATCATTGCGAATTCCTATATTTTATTTTTCGTGAACTGGACGCAGGCTGAACATGGGCGGCGAGCGACGCCGCCTTGGCGGCTAGTCTATATATTAATAGCCGATTCTCTGTCTGTTTGTTTGTAAGTCACGCAAAATGGTAGATTGAGTTGTAAGCGAAATTATTTCTTTTTTTGTGAGCGACGTGAGTTCGAAGCAAATACATTGCAACCCCAATCGAACGTGACTTTTTTTGACTGATGAACTAATAGGAATAACGTTTTTTTTTTATTATTATCGTTAGTTTTATATTTCAAGGACTACGTTGACTACGTTGGCTTTAAAAACAATACATCAACTAAATACAAAGAAACTAACTGATTAAACAGTTTCGACAAAAAGCAACAGTGGCAGAACGTGGTAGCATGTTCGGTTTGCCAGTGTATCCTAACGTATCCTTGCCTGACTGCCTGAGACGGGTGAATTTTTTTTTCGAGTAATCAAAATGTTTAAAAACCGATAGGTAAAAAAAGAGTATCATGAAACAAAATATTTTTTTTGCTTTTCTTTTAATAATTTAATTTCTTTTTATAAAGCGCTTCTGATCGAACGTTTTTTTTATTCTCTTTATTCATTTAGCACGTGCCTTTTTTCTCTCCTCCCGTGTGAACTTTTTAAGAAGAGAAACCATTTTCCCCCTGTTTGATAGCACCCATGTTAGAGCGCGTAACTTTTTTAAAACAAAAGCTAATAAAAAGTTTTTTCTCTCTACGTTTTGAGTGTATTGTTGTACTGATCAACGATTGTTTTAAAAAATAAATAACACATCATGAAATTTGGGTTTTCTTGGAACCATTGTTTAAACTGATTTGATATTTGATTTCGAATCTGCCTCTAGGGATAACTGACGTTTTTTGGGGTCCGCGATACAGGCGATGGGGTGACGAAAAATTTGGGTCTAATTTTTTTGGGAGGGGTCTGTGACGTCATCAAAAACTTTGAAGAATGATATCTCTGTAACGGTTGATTGTAGCGGAACGATCTCATACATTTTTTTGATCAGTTTTTCGAGCTCTAAAACATGGTAACACTTTCGGCTGCCAATTTCTTAATTTTATTTTTCGTGAAGTCAACGCATGCTGAACATGGGCGGCGAGCGGCGCCGCCTTGGCGTCTAGTACAATTATAATGTTGTAGTGTCTAAAATAGTAGACTAATATTAGCAGATTCAAGAGATATATAAAGATATAAATATGGAAGAAAACTTGAGCATGCCATGCATGTCCGCCATCTTACACGATCTTGTAAGGAGAGGAACATATAGCCCCATCTACACGATACGTAAGGTTCTTCAGTTATTTCATCACCGGAGGAGAGTGAAATGGAATGCTCTGTCTCATAAAACATCTTATTCAGTTATATGTGGCGAACTTGGTAAGAATGAATGTATATTTTTGAGACAAGAATCTTTGTTTACTTTTTGCGTCAGGAATTAGGAAGGCTGTCCGTAATTAGGAACATTGACGGTATTTTCTAATGACAGATACCAATAGATAGAATAGATAGAATAGATAGCTATTCTAGTATTCTATTATTATTTTAGTAAGTTATAGTAGATTGTTTAAGTTGTAGGTAAATAAGCGGAACTGGTAAAATTTCCTTTAAATCTAAGAGCTCTCAGTAGTGTGCTTCTTAAGACGAGTTTCTCATTAAACTGTGCAAATGAAGATAAAAAGGAATAGCTGATGCTAATTACCGAAGTGCTGCAGTACCACAGTCTCTTTCATACGTTCATAATTTCTACGTGAAAATATTTTTTCGTATCTTCATTTGGAATATTGCACATAAGAATATTCATCAGTCTGCATCAAGGCTTTTTTCTACATCGACTTCTTTATATTACAGTGGAACCTCTAATAGCGGGGGACCCAACTTAGTGGCGGTTGCATTAGAGGTGAACGATGTATGGAGGTTTTATATAAATATACTTTTTTTCTCAAAAAGGCTGGTCGGGAGAGGTGGGTGGAGCATAAAAAATAATTCATAGTCAAAACAAACACAAGTAAATACATGTATCTTATCAGTACAATCTACAATCATGTTACAAACTTTTTACTGAAATAATCTGTTACTTTTTTTTGTAAAACATTATTGATCCTAAGTGCTTCAAGTCGTAGTGTGACAAGATTCAAATTGCTGTTTCTCTCAAGTTCTCCTTCTAGTTCATGGAATGTATATCGACTGTGTCTACTAATGTCACTGCATCTTCGCCTTGATTTAAGTAGGAGTCGATAACAATTTTTTTTACATAAATTTCCTTTCATTTGCTTGCATAAAGATTTTTTTTACCGTTAATAGAGGTAAAATTAGGCATTAGGACAATAGAAAGTGGCGGTTTGGCCGTTGATTGGAGGTGATTGGTGGTTTTTTTTATAAGATTTTGACAATAAATTCGGCAGGGACTTTCTTTTCTGGTCGCTTATCAGAAGGTGACTGATGTATGTAGGTGACCGTATACGAGGTTCCACACACAGTGGTTGTTTCTTAAAACTTTGAGATTTGCAAAATGTTTGAAACAGCAAAATCCTTAGATGGTCTTTATCATCAAATGTTCTTTCTTTTATGAAAGTTTACAAAAAGGATTTCATTTGCAGAAACCAGCTATCCAATGAAAAGCGTACAAAACGAAATGACAGACGTGTTCCGTTTTAAGTGACTAAGCCCCCCTCCACAAATTTTGACCGAGCTCTAGATACGCCTCTGAATAAAAATCAAAAATCAAAAATATAAAACATGGCAATACATTGATTTTATTTCTAAATAAAAGTAAGAAGCACACATGGCGATACTGAACGAAGGAATCAGTTATCTCTCTGGAAATGTTATAAGTCAACCAGAATTCAAATCTACTATACCTCTCCAAAGATTCGAAAGTTCTGCTGAAGAATTTTCAACAATTTGTTAAAGAGAAGTTCTATCAACAGCATAAGTGGCGCTCGTAACAATTTTCAACATGGTAGAAATATGCGTCTAAAACTTTATCATGAGATGAGCTTTTAAATAAGTTCGCTCTGCGTTTATGAGTGATTCCACCACATGTAAAGTGGCCTTTACATTCGCATATCTAACATGTGTAAAGGTTTGAAGTCAGCTAATTAAGAACCGAAGTTCTAGAGCATCTTCAGATGCATGAATCATTCATTCGCTCAACTGTTGATCAACCCTGTTAGACATCAATCCCACTCTCAGGGAGACTGTGGATGAATCGATTCACAGTGTTAGTGTTGCTATAAAAACAAGTTTAGCTTAAACCCAAAAGTTCCACTCTGATGTTTGCCATCGCGCTCGCACAAGACCAATAGTCGGAAATAAACTTCACAAATAGTGAAGAATAGTGAAGAATAGTGAAGAATAGTGAGAATAGTGAGAAAAGATTTGGGCAAAGATAGAACAAGAATTCAGGATTTTGTAACTTGTTACTTAAAAATGATGTTTACAAAAAGTTAGGCTCATAACAATAATATCCAACATCATTCAGATAAATATCGCTCAAATTCATCATTCCCTAAAAGTAAAAATTTGTAAAATCGTTAAAATTATCGGTTGCTCAACATGTCCTATCTACGGCCAATACTATATCGACTCATTTTTACAAGGGATTTTTACTTCCAAAAAAACGTGTTGGCACTGCAAGGCCAACAGTTCATCCAGTATCCATCCAACATAATGCTGGATGAAATGTTAGACTAAAATAAAATAAACCAAGAAAACAAACAAGACAAGAAATTAAAAGAGCGAAGCTTTTCGACTATATTGTCATCATCAGGCTCATGTATAAATGTACAAATTTATTTTATTTTATTCAACATGGCGAATTTATTTCAACAAATGTTAGACTAGGGAAAGAGAAAAAGTTGTCTTCGTTGGATAAAGCGCTATTTACTCTACTTTGAAATCATGTGAATAAAATTAGTCAACACAAGAGTCGCTCACGTCTTGGTTGGTGATACATGTTTTCAAGTTCAGTTTAAACGACAATATTTTGTCAAGCTACTTAACCTCATCCGTTTAAACGACAATATTTTGTCAAGCTACTAACCCTTACCTCGTTTGAATACCATCGCTACACGGTAATTACTCGGTAATTAAGTTTTGCACAACTGCAAGTCGTGATGGGACAATTTATAAAAATTACGAGTAGGATAGTCTGGGAAAAACTCCATGTTTAAGGTAAGCACCTTTTTTTCATAGAGAGATTACCCAACTCAAAAAATATATTAACGCTATACAAGTGTCTTACCCTTCTTGTTTATCAAGTGCCCTTTAATGGCGTCCATAATGCCTGCCAAATTTTCTATGTAAAAGAAGAAACAGAAAATGAAACTGTCCTCGATTCCACTTCACTCTTAATTATAGCGTTCCCACAACACTTTTCAAAACTTTTACCGAAATTAGTACATTGAACCTTGAAAAGGATAAAAAAAAAATTTGAAACTAGATAAACTTGAAGTTAGAAAAAAGAAAAGCAGTACCATGTCGATGATATTCTTTTGCCATCCTTTTGAAGACATCGTTCATTTTTGTGTCTAAACATCGTAAAAACCATGTGAATATTTTTGTTTGACCCTGGACACAAATGCAATGTCGGGGCAGTGTGGCGAAACTTGATCGAAAAGGTACTTTACCTGGTTGGAAGCGACAATAGTTATTTGAAGCATTGCAACATCCGTGGCATCCTGAAAAATTCAATGTGATACATTCATGACGACTCAAACAACGAAACCCTGTTGTGTGCTTGGAAAACACCAATGTACCTTCAACAGTTGATGCACAGACAAGGAACACAGCAAGAAGTATGTAGTATTTCATGATTCCGACTTCCGACCACTTTACTAAAGTCACTGTCTATGGGAAGACGTTTTTGTCTATTTATAAGGAGCTGTCACGTGACAGCTCAACAAATCGATTCTAAATTGGCCTAAATACTAATCATACAAAGATCGTTTGAATTCTAACTCCAAGCGAATGACGTAATGAGAATGCGAATTGTGCGATGTATGAATTAAATTTGGGGGCAATTAACATTTTTGCGACTGAATTTGAAAGATTATCTGAACGCATGGAAATGTAATGAGCAATTAAATGTTTTGGCGAATTGAATCTATTTATTTATTTATTATGAATTATTTTGTTGATTTCATCCCAAGCAAAACGACTGATTTTTATTCTTCCTAGTTTCATTTTGTCATTTATTTTATTTGCTTATAAGTATGTAATATATTATTTTCATCATTTTATTTTATGGGGTTGGTGAGCAGAAAATTTATATAAGCAGGTATTTGCTTTACTAAATTCTTTACTAGGAAAATATATAATATAAAATTATAATAGTTATATTATTGTATATTATTTTAAATTATAAACTATACATAAATTATAAACATAAAATATATTGCATATTATATATTTTTATATATAGAATAAACAGAGTATAGAATTGCACTGATGAACGGAAGGATCTATTGCCTATAAGTGGGCAGTAATTTTTAGGGTTTATTTACTAATTAATTAATACTAATTATAAGTTATTTTCTACTATTGTCATGTTTTCTTAGGATGATATACTTTCATCAAGATCTGGGCAATTTAGTTCCCACATATTGCAAATACGTTGGTTGCCAATTTCTTTGCTGTAATTTTATAGTTGTGCTGTGTGCTATTCAAATATTTTATTCCTTAAAGCATGTAAGTACCAGGACCCAGAAGACTTAATTATGCTGACTGGTTCTAGGATATTTCTACACACCCATGGAAAATTGCCCCGGATAGTAAATAGCCAGAGGTGGTTGTCCTGACACCAATGTGACTTTAGTCATCCTCCGGTTATAAATATTCGTTATAAATAAATAAATAAATAAATAAATGAAATCAACCCGATTAGAAAATCTTGTGTCAGCAGTTTTCTTATGAGATAATCTCCACGATGGAGCCAATCATTTTTTAATTTGTTTGAACGCTTTGTTAGACAGCTGTTCGTTTCCAGACCATTTCTCAATTGTTCTATTTCTACTGACATTACCATAGTGCAACCCTCAGCATATAACAGTTCGTTATCTTTAAAAAGTCATAATTAAATTCTACAAAATTTGAGTGTATTTATTAGTTTATGAATTTATTGTCATCGTCATTTTAATAAAATTACATCCAAAAGTTCCGCATAGAATCGCCGGAAACTGAAAATGGAACTTTAATTTCACATTAAAAACCATCTCAATCCAACAAGGAAAAATCCACCGTGGGAATGCTTTAATATCGCCTAAAATAACCCCTTTTTCCGGGTTTTTAAGCCCAGCAGAGTAAAACCATGCACAAAATATTTCAATTGTATTTCATTAGGTTTCCATGTGTTTTGTTCATCAAAACTGTTTAAAATAGACCGATATAAAAAATAGCTCTACTCCATCCGAATTTTTGAATGGCCAGCCTACGCTTCAAACTCATAATACTGTATAAAATCTAATGAAGGAACACAGCCTTGAAATTTTCGAAGGTTTCACATATAAAGCAGTTAAGAATACGTTATCTTTGATATTTTGTTACTTCATTCATGAAGGAATGGGTAAAATTTGGACTAGGTGTACATAGTACTACATGTACATGTACTATAGTTCAAAAAAGCAGTTATTTCGATTGGATTATTTTTGAGTCTCGTGTGACATTTTTTTTTTTTTTCACAGAAGGTATTTAACAAGGTTATTTGTAAATATCAATACGCTATCATCGATCAATAATACGAGTTGCAACTTCCATCTGATTATTTATACAATCGCGTTAGTAAACATTGATGACAAGCTTTCGAACAAGCAATTGAACACGTTTAAAAGAATCCCTCAAGGTTCCACCCTCGGTTCTCCTCTTTTGCTGCTGATTTTTAGGGCCAACATCCATATATATCAAAACATGCCAAATTATGTTATTTATATATGACACAATTATACTTTGTACATGAAGATTCGGACACTCTCTCTCAACCTAAAACGTGGAAAAACAAAAAATTTTAAGTGTATCAAACGGCCAGCAAAGGTTAAAAATGTTTCATGAGATATTAAAATCAAAAAGACTAGCATATGCAAGGCTGATCATTATGTGAGCATTTTTGCTATCAAGATCATTATGTGGTGAGTATCTTTGATATCATTTCTGGACAGAATAATCAACCTTCACTGTCAACTTCACTATGAATAAGATTTAATTTTGAAAACTGTTGATAACAACATGAAAAAAGTTACTGAAAATTATTGATAGCCTTATTTTAATGGAACACTCGTTATGAAATAGGAAGTGCAACAACAGCGGCAGCAGTCATCCAGGAGGGATATGTTATGTTAAAAAGCGTAGACGCCATGAATAAAATAGTACTTTAGCATTTTACAGCTGTTTTCGTCCATACCATTATGCCTACCCAAGATTTTAAAGGGAAAGACAAAAAGAGAAGTGCATATGATTTGGGTGGGGTGTGGTGCGTCCGCTCCTCCTCCCCCCATGAATAGCCTGCGAAAGAGTTGGAGGAACCAAGACTAATCAACCTTCTTTTTTTCGTGTTTCTTTACATACATATTTTTATGTATGATGGTAGCATCACTGTCACAAAAGATCCAAATTTATCCTAATATTAGAAATATTTCCTCTATTCATATACTACTATGGATGCCAAAGCTGGAGATACAAACAATTTGTGTATTTTATTTAGTTTATAATGAAAGTAGAGAAAACATTAGAAGAACTACTGCTTGTCTAATCTTTGAGGTTTGAGTGGTTGTGTTTTTACAAAAGATATTGGAAAAGTGAAGGAAACAAACACAAAAAGTAAACAAAATTTGCAATCTATACTGAATATTTAGTTGCATTTCCATAGGTGATTCGTTTTCTAAAATTCTATAGATCAGTTTATGAACTAGGAAAACATTGAGATTTATATAATATTCCATGTTCCATGACCATGTGTACCGTAAAAACGGGGTGACTTGAAACAAAATTCGCCGGTTTTTTGAAAAGATTTGCTCATAACTTTTAATCTAAGAAAGTAATTACTATGAAATTTTGAAAAAAGGTCCATTCATCTTTTGTCTTTCAGATAACGAAGTGTTCAAACTAATTGATGTATGCCATCTCAAGTTATTGCTTCACAAAGTATATACACCTACTGAAATTTATCGTGCAGGGGTGACTTGAAACAGTGCTGTTTCCAAAAAAATGTTGTTTTATAGAGCGCCAAAACAGAAAACGTGTGTTCTACGATTACTTGCGTATAAAACATAAATTAAAATAATTTGTTAATGCCAGTTTCATTTTTATTAAGTGATAGAGAGTGTTAGTAAATTTTGAAAACTCAAAATTTCAGAATGGTAAAACATTGTAAAAAGTAAGTTATCTGAAGCCATTAAAATCATTAAGTGTGTGATAACGTATATAATTGTTTCAGAAACAATATCGAAAGCAGGCAAGATGAATTTAAATTTATAGCTAGTTTACACGACTGTACTTACTTAAAACTCGTAAATTGAATATATATAATAAAATTCCTGTTTCAGAGTATCCAACTTTTTTTCTCATGATTCTCTTAGTTTAGGATATATTTCCTTTACCATTTCGATAGAGATGTCACTTATAGATCCATCGTCTTTGTTTTTTCCACACAAGCGCTTTCATCATTTCATCCGGATTGCGCAAATTTATTGCGCCATTGCATATGACATGTACATGGAGTATGAAACGGCGTCCACATATCAAAAAGGCAAGAAGAAGCCCTGGTAACGAGGTTAAGTATGAAATTGTAAAAAGTAGCAACATGCAGCCAATTGCACAATAAGTATGGTGTGCCCATAGCCTTGAACAGAGGATATAATTGCAGCACCGATTTGTTCAGAATTCTGATTGGTATTCAGTTATGGTACTTAGTAAAACGAGTCTATTGAGGTTCAATTCTTAGATATTAACCCTTTCTTCTAATTGAACTTATAATAATTACCAAATGACTTATACCACCTTTGAAACTCCATCGGCTGAACTTTATCACACATCAATGATTTGATTGCATCATAATTGATAAGAATATTTATGCAATAATCGAAGAGACGAAGTGTATCGAGTAAGAAAAAACGAAACATTTCAATGGCATATATTTCTGTCAATTTTAAGTATTTTTCGATAAAATTCTGGAATTACTTCCTTTGACCTATCTATTTTACAAATGTAAAAAAAATAATATTTGGCTATATGCTTTATCGCCGTGACGTGCTATTTTACAGGAGTACTGATTTTCGGCGCTTTGTTCATCTTCAGCTTCAGAAGAACTTCCTTGATTAATAAAATTTTTATATCGAATGTTGTGCTAGATAGTCTACGAACGGAATCTGAAAAAAATTCGGAGTTTCATTCATTATTTCATGAGAAATAACGTTTTTTCGACGCTGTTTCAAGTCACCCGGGGTGTTTCAAGTCACCCCGCTTTACGGTAGCTATTCATTCAATCTTATTCTGCTTGTTTTTCCTAGTTGCTTTTTAAATCTGAAATCGCCTATTTACTTAGAGAATTGGTTGTTCATGTCAACAATATTAAACACAATTTAATTATTTTAGAAGAAAATGCCCAAAAACTTAAGAGATGCTGTAGCAGATTTATATCCACATGTTAACGAAGATGTCTCACCTCTTCCTCGTTGTATGGCTACAAAAAACAAGTTAACTCATATTGGATTATCACAAAATAATCTACGAGCACAGTATAAAGGTTTGGTTTATTTTAGCAGTTTTTTGTTTGAGTTGACCCGTACTATCCTTGAAATGGATTTCTATATCTTTATTGAGAGAACCAATAGAAGTCTATTCGGGGATGGGTCTGTAATGTGATTGAAATCTTTGATTGACTATCTCTGTAGCAGTTGATCATAGCGAAATGACCCCATATATACATCACACATTTTTGATATGGGATTAGTGCATTATCGTTTTCGAAATTAGACCTGTAAAAAATTTTACCCAGTTTACAAGTATTTAAGTGTCATATAATGTCTTCACTACATATTTTTGAATTGTTTTCTGGTGATCTCACCCATGAACATTTAAAGATTATATATATATATAAAGACAAGAACCATTTTTAAGTAGAAAACAATTGTATATCTATGTATATAGTCATAATGACCCTATAAAACCAAAGATGGCGTATCAGGGGCATGACAAATTAGCTAAAATTATATAAAACTAGACGCCAAAGCGGCGTTGCTCGCCACCCATATTCAGCCTTCGTTGAGTTCACGAAAAATAATTAAGGAATTGGCAAATCAGTTGTAGAGCTCAAAAAACTGATAAAAAAAATGTATGGAATTGTTTTGCTACGACCACCCATTACAGAGATATTGTTGATCAAAACTTTTGATGACGTCACAGGTCCCGTCCCCCCAAAAAAATTAGGCCCAAATTTGTCGCAGACGTCACGTTCCATTTGGGTCTCAATGCAATGGCTTCACACTGACGTTGCATAAAAGAAGAGAAATAGTTTCTCTCACAGCTGATATCTACCATTTTGCGTGACAGACAGACAAACAGACAAACAAAGAGAGAATCCGCTATTAATATTATAGAGTCTAGTTTCATGTATGTTTACATACTCTTGCATACAATTATGAGAAAGAAACAGCTCAAAATTCTAACTAAATTAATAATCTTTGTGACAAAAAATTCAAATGATTCAAATGACTGTTTTAACAATGGCACAAGTATAGACCCTTGCGTGTTTTTTTAAGCAATCCGAAGAAAGATACTATCAAATATCACGTATATATTAATATGCACAATTTGTCAACTTTTGGAAATGAATTATATAATATATATTTTCTTGATTCTACTTCACCCCAAGTCCGGTGTTGCTATTCTTTTCTATTTCATAGGTATGTCAAGGGGAAAAGTTACGTTTTACTCCAGCTGACATTCGTCACAAATTGGCACCAATTTTTTTTTTATGACTTTCCCCTATTAAAAGGGTGGTACCTTTTATTATGTAACATAAATTTTATTAACAGGTATATAAGTATGTTAAAATGACTAGACCGGACTTCAGTAGATTATCCTGCTTTAACACGCTTGCCTGTGATGATATGAAGATGTCGAATACTAGGCAATCTGTTTGTAACACTCCAAAAATATGACCTTGGCAACTGTTTATCAATAGAATGTTTTCTGTATGATAATATTGTGTCCTTCCTTTAGTGTTCTTAACTTTATATTTTGATGATTATGTAAATGTCATTTTTATCATATTTATATCATTGGCATCGCTTTTTAATAGGTCCTGGTAAAAATCCTAAAGAAGATGCAGCTGCTATACGAGCTAACCATCCTATTCCACCATCTTGTGGTTTGTACTACTTCGAAATTAAAGTGATCAGCAAAGGTCGTGACGGGTGTGTTACAATTATCATAGATATACACATGTTACAATTCTCATAGATATACACATGTTACAATTATTATAGATATACATCGATAGTCTTGGTCAACAGTATTGTGAATACTGATGTTCCTATCATTGTAAATAGCTACGCTATCTTTCTAAGATCCTTCTCTCAGATGCGCAAATGCTTATAATTGGATTTCTGTGAAAGCAAGAAATACATTAAAACCGGCTTTGGTTTTTGGGGGTTTTTTCTGCTGTCCAAACCTAGCGATTTTTTGAAATTTCGTGTGTGCGTTTACATGCATTCATCACGTCCATGCGGAAAGCCATTTTTTCGTAGCACAAGGTCTCTTCCACAAGAATTTCCTGGCGACTGGTTGTAATTGCGGTAAGAAAGAAATCAAAAACTCTCTTCTCTAACATCGGTATGTGAAACTTCTATCCTTTGGTAGGCTTTCCTTAGTGCTTATTTATCCACCATTTGCTTTATTTAGGCTTATTATATCCGGGGACATCGGAGTAAAAGTGAGGTCTGTGTGAGATTTGCCAGGAAGCCCCTAGCTGATCCTAGCTTCCTAGCTTATTCCAGCTTATCCTAGCTAATCCTAGCTGACCAAGCAAAGCATTGAGGCAAACTTGAGAAATACCAAAAAAATCATCAAAGTCGTTCATAGTTAAACTTTTTAAAAGCTATATTTTCAAATGCTTGGTAGCACTAGCTTAGTTAGGTAGATACGTAGTTAGTTTAAAACATAGTATTTCTGATGAATTTTCCGCTTTTACTTTGTTTCTTAATTTTTTTTTTGAAAACGTATGTGTTTTTTTTTTCTTTTCGCTCTTACATCGTTTCTTTTTTTTTTAAAAAAAACTGTCATATAAAATGTGTATCCATGGTTACGATTCGCACCTTATGCGTATTTCTTTTCTTTGTATGTAAAAGCTTCTGTTGTTTTAGTTAAGTCCTATTTACACTTTTTAAAAGGTAAATTGCCATCATCCCTGGAAATGAACAAAAGTTGACAAACTTTCTAGCGGGATTAACTATTATAGTTCTATTTTTGATCTATAGCATATAAAAGTTATGCTTTCATGGATTCCTAGGGAGTGTGTGATCAAAAATGTGATGTTGTATTAGAAGTCATTCAATGTTCAAATTTCAAGAGTGTCACTAGTCTTTCATTTTTCATACTTTAGCTGGGTTTCGCAGAAATCCTTATGCCTGCAAAGGCATCTTGTTGCCCTTGGTCTTGGATTGTTCTCTGTATTGTACCATAATGTTTTAAAATAATAAACCCCTTTCATTTTTTGTGTAACTATGAAGGAACTCTCCATTTCAGATACATTGGAATTGGTTTGTGTGGCCCAAATGTAAATATGAGCAAGCTGCCAGGTTAGGGTTTTAATTCAAAACAATCACTTATTGCAAAGAACGATATTTATATGAAATATAAGGTTTTTTGAAATTTTGACAATATTCTATATATATCTGTCTGTATTTGTTTGTTTTTGAAATGGGTAAATGATAATTTTACTTTTTTGTTGCGATCATCATAGGATGATAGATTCATCGAGATTATATACATGTTTTTCATCTGGTCAGTTATTTTTATTATTGTTCCAGGAAAGGATTAATATTCATAATCCTAAAAATTTTAAGCACATAGTCTAATGAGTTTTTTTTTAATGACATTTACTTCTACAATAGTAGAAAGAGGATTTTTTAGAAATGAAAAAAGTTTGACATTTGCTTGGTTTCTTTTCTCATATCAAAATTCTTGCATCAATATTTTGTATTTTTCTGAACATAACAGACATGCAGTCTGTAGATTGGTGACGGTAGTATTCATTTTTAGATTTAACTGCATATTGCATCTCAATTTTTTTTCTTTTTCTTTTTTTTTAAATCACTCGCCCCACTCAAGGCCGAAGCCACTACAAGGAGTGGGGCTACAAAGTCCAGATGTTCATCACAGTGTTAATCTCCCCGACTAGCCTTCATTTTCCCCGAAATACATCAGGGAATCGAGCTAGTTGCAGTACCTCCAGGAGTCGTGACTTTATCAACACCCGACCTCAGCGGGGTTTGAACCCTCAATATTGGGTTCCTAAGCTCAATGCTTTAACCACTAAGCCGCTACTGCTTATTGATATGTTTGCTCTTCGCACTTTGTGTTAACTGGTCTGCTATAAACTTGTTAGACTTATTCAACCCCACTATACTTGATTTCTTTTAGATTGTTTTACAACAGGGCCTGATCAAAATTTTAATTTTTCATTTCTGTCATTTGTCTCCTTAGTTTTACTTCTCCATTTTCTGATTTAGATTCTATTATATACTATTTTTTTAACATTCATTTTTATTTGCAATTGGGAGTGTATAGTTTTTTTTACGAACCGAATTGTTCTATCCACAATATTTTTTTTTGTTTATAGATAAATAAATAAACAAACAAGTGTTTCGAAATTTTTCACATTTGGTATTTCGTAGGGTTTAAGCTTGACTATTATTTTAGGATGGGAGAAAGATTCATATGGGTATCATGCTGACGATGGCTATTCATTTTGTGCAGCCGGTACTGGGGAAGTGTATGGACCGACTTTCACAACGGGAGATGTCATTGGTTGTGGCGTAAATTTCGTTAATCGTACATGTTTTTATACGAAGAATGGTGTACATTTAGGCATTGCTTTTAAAGATCTTATAGTAAGTATTAAATTCTGTTCCTCTCCTAATTTCATTTGTTTTTCAATAAAATAAACATTAGAGGTAGCTACCAGTATCTAGCAACTTCTCAATGGTAAACATAGTGCCACTATGGAGAATCAGATGATTCAGTGCACATTTTATTTTTTCATTATCTCATATCAATAAGGAATAAGGAATTATAACAATAAATAGTATAAACATACAATTTCAAAGAAAGTTTTATCATACTGTCCTTATTTATGTCACCATCTTCAGTTAACATACTTGGAAAACTCTATTTCATGTTTTTTTATTCTGCATAAGTAAACTCTCACCAGAAAGAAGGTTTTTCAAAAAATCCAAAAAATTTGAATAATTCCACGATTTTCTAAAAATTCGCAAATCACCTAACTGTGCGTAATGCATTTTTTTTATGAAAAATGAAGAAATTTCAAAGTTTCACTTTAATTTGGTGTGAATTACGATTTTAGACATTACACGAAGTGGAGGAGGAGTGATTTGGGTATTTTAGATACTTTTCTCCACTACAGGTAACCTAAGTCAACAAGCCAACTGCTAATAATCCTAAATCAAAATACTTTTGGTGTCTTGGCATTGTCTTTAATATTCTTTGCACCATCATTTTAGACTACTCTGTACCCAACGATCGGTTTGCAAACACCAGGAGAAATCGTAGATCTCAATTTTGGACAAACACCATTTGTTTATGATATATCACTTATAAAGAAGGTAAATATCGTTGATTTACTTTGGTACATAAGTATGGTAGAGTAAGTAAGTAACCAGGGGGTGTTAAATCTACGGACCTCCATCCGTAATGATCGGATTACACCCACTAACATGCAGCTTGACTTTCCACAGAAACATGCATAGCTTTGCTCTAGCCCTTGCTGAGATGCCAATTGTTATGGGATGATTTGCTGTTTTAAAAGTAAATCGTATTGGGATACAACATGACTGGGACTCGGGCTGATTGCAGTGGGTGCACCCAAAGATACTGGACACTAATTCCACGCCTGCGCAACTTTAGTATTGATGTGTTTGATGTTGTTTACTACTTGCTGTATTGTGTGTGACGTCATCAAGCATTGTCTCTTACCCCCTAGGAGCTACATTCTAGTACGTTAAAAACCATACGAGATTTTCCTGTTTCAACAGACGACGGGAAATGGCAACAGACGTTACAAAGGTTTGACAATTTGTTTTTAGTGTTATACGCGCATACGGGACATAATTCGATTAATGCTTAGAAACAATTAAGCAACATTATTGCTAATGTCTGACTTTGCTTGCTTATAAAAAACAACGTGAACAAACGACTTCAAACGACGAGCAGTGCTAGGCTGTTAGAACATAGCTTGCATCCTCGTTGATGTAACAAACCCTTCAAAGATCGTGTTTTACATCCGCACTGTGGTGGTGCTACAGTGTTTGAAAACAAAGCAAAATGTGCTAATGTTCTTAGTTGACAGTAGGCAAATTTGTCGGAAAGCACTGTGAAAGAGTGCATTTCTATGGAAGTATACGCAATATTTCCACGAAAATGTTCTTCTTCGCAGTGACTATTTGACCATTGCCCACTGACTTGTACCTTGTCACAGGTTGGTTTCCACGTACTTATTTCATCACGGCTATTGTTCGACTGCAGAAAGTTTCGCGAAAGCAACTGGTCAGTCTATATCGGAAGAATTGTCATCTGTACGAAACAGGCAAAGTACGTACGATAATAATGATATGTTTGATAATTTAAGTAGTAATGACAGGGTTACTTGCATTTTATACTTCTCTAAACGAAGCCTGATAAACTTACGTTTGGTGTTCATTTTCTTTCTTTTTTCTTATTGTTACAATTCTTTCGATTGCATTTTTATGGATTTTTTGCGTGTCAATATAGGTGATGTTATTTATTAAGTTCTTTTGCGTGTTTTTTGTTTTGTTTTTTTTGTTGTTTTTTTTTGTTTTTTACATCATTTACATCATAAAAAAACATACCTAACCTCTCAGCAACCTTTGAAGAGAACGTATACATATTAATTCAACACGCTCACATATTAACGATAATTCTCTCTCACGTATATCTTGCTTTCTTTCCAGGAATTCAGAAACTTGTGTTAGCTGGTCGAGTTAGCGAAGCCATCGACGCAACACAGTCTTTATATCCCGGATTGTTAGATCGCCACCCGCGCTTGTTTTTTCGGTTAAAATGCAGGCAGTTCATAGAAATGGTTAGTGGCTGCGACGGAGAGGTTCGACCGCTAGCACACAGTCCCACACGAAGTACACGCAGTAGTCCTTGTGGTAGTCCCGCACGCACTCTTAGTCACTCCAGTTCATCTGGTTCTAACACGAGTTGTGGTGGAACAACGAGCGAGACGTTGTCATCGAATCGCGATGTAAATAGTGGAAGCTGTGAAAATGTAAGCGATGTTTCTCAAAACGGCAATACGGTGAATAACGGCTCCAGTAGTTCGGAAATGCTGATTGACGAATCTGTCAGTAACGGCGAATGCGAAAATAACGATGTTGTCATGGAGAAGTCGGAGGAAAGTCGTCAGATAAGAACCAGCGTGTCGGTTATAACGGCAAGCAACAAAGGTTAGAACTTTCATTTGCCGATATACTCTGCGTTTTAACTGATTTTAAGTGTAGTTTGGCAGTAATCAAAAACTAATTTATTGGTATTTCACGGTCAAACCTTTGTTATTTCTATAAAATTCACAATATTGCGAAGTGCCTCGCCCTTTCAAATCAAAATAAGACACTTTCAACCATAACGTTAGCTTCTTATAAGACAAAACCATTCTAGCCAGATCGCCAAATTGATCCCATAATATGATAATACTAATCCTGAAGACGACGAGAAAACAAACACGTGTTTCCATTATTTTTAGTCATTCATCCAGAACCGTCGATGCGGCAATTATGTGGCGGGAATATTTTCGCTATTGAAAAACTTATTTCATTTGGAAAGACACTACAAAATATATATAAGGACATTTCCAAGGAGATTGGTGAAGACGAAGACAATGAGAAACTTATGAAGGTAGCCAAACGTTTTTTTATTTTTATTGTGTGGCAATCTGCATATGTAGCGATTCCATTTGTTTTCGGTGAGAACGTTCTATACTTGGTCTGGGAAATTGGACTTGAGTCAAGTTTTGCCTTGTTCAGTACAAAGATGTTGAATCGCTTTTACAGGGGGTTTCAACTGACGCGTGAATGTGACTTTGTAGAACGCTTTGAATAATCAATCCAGTCTTCTTTATTTGCATTTGGATTTCCTCTTTGTAGTTAACGTAAAGCGAATGAAAACTAAGTTCACTGAGGCGCCAATAAAAATCTTACCTGTTCCCTTGAGTCCCTTCTGAAGTTTTTCTAAAGTTTGGGGGCGATAGCGAAGGATACTTTACACATCGTCAATTCAAAATGGTTCATGCAAGATGCAACTAATTCATTTATACTGAGAAATAAGGATTTTTCCAAAATTTTCGTTGGGATAACGAGGCAGATTTTTTGGATTCCCATGTGAGAAAAAAAACGCTGCTATCCTAAAATTGTTTTCTGTGACTTTACGAACCATGCGTGACCATTTTCCGTCCGTGGTGATCATTTCTACTTGACTTCTTTGAATAGAAGTTGGGCTTAACCTTACATAACAGGTTATACTCTCACAACCCTGCTAGATGATTTTGGGTTATCTTTTACTAGGAAGCTTTCAGCCTACTCGCTTACCATAACCCACGTGACAGCCCTGTTGGTTATCTACTGGAACACGTCCAAAGAGAAAAAATATGCTCAGCACTCAACACCGCCATTCTTGGTAAGTTATCGATATTTTGTCAGAATTTTGCTCAGTTTCAAAAAACGTTTTCTATCCGCATTTCTGTTGTTGCATTTTGATTCTGTTTGCCTATTCAGAGGTTTAGACGTTTCCTTCATAAGCAACACTAGTAAATTTTCTTCAAAACTTTAAGCAGCAGTACTACCAGGATCTTAGATAAATTACCAACATGAAATCCTAAAACGGTTTATCAGTTGCTTTACTTCTACTTCAAACTTAATTTCAAACGTCGCCTTCTTAAAAGGTTTTTATGACTGAAGATTTGTTTTGATTGGTCTTAAGTGCACCTTGTTTCGTATACTTCAGAATTTTTCTACCAGTTTTTTTAATACAACCGGCATCTGCCCAAAATGTACATTTTTTCCCCAACGTTTCCCATAAACTCCTGTGATCTGTTTCTGTTTTATATCTTCAGAAGCACACAAGTTACCTGGACAACCCACGTTGGAACTGGCTGTCGGCCAAGCCAAAGCTTGCTTGCAGTTAATGGGAAGAAGCGGGCTGGGTGCGTCCGCCTTTGCTCATGTAGAAGATTTCTTATGCGACCGCTGAAAGAGTTTTGACCCGTCGACAGATAATTCTAGTCACGTGCATGCATATTTTATAGTGTACATTATTTTTATTTGTAGTTGTATGTGCGGCCACGTTGCAGATGTGCTAAACCAATCGCTTACAAACGTATGGAGTCGAACTCTCCTTTTTTGTAGTTCTCAAGCGCGGTAGTGGTCCTCCTACCAGTCATCATTGCCATGACCATCTTGCTTTCCATTCTACCATTTTGCTTTGGCGATTCCTCGATTCCAGGAAACTCAATAACATTCTTTGAATCTACTGAATGATATTCGTCATAATAAAAATCGATCTCTCCTAGAACAAGTTAAGTTTTTTATCGGTTTTAGCAGAAACACGCATGAATCTCTTTTGCCATGCTAACTTACGTAGTAATTGCGCAACGATTCAGGAAATCAACGACGAAGCTTTTTACTAGATCCAATCTTATTTTTTAGAAATGTCTGTTAAACAACAAAAAGTGTTTTTTGTTGGTTATATCACTGTATAATATAAAAGTCTTCACTTTGTGAAAAAATTTACTAAATAACCTGCTTTTATGTCTTTTACTTTGGTCAAGATTTTCATTGGTTATGTTTTCCCACTGAAGAATTGACGGTTGCCGAAATGTTATGATTTCCTTAATAACTGAATACAACTATCACAGTGCTATGCTATTTATTCCTTGCTTTGGGTGGTTTTAACATTGTTCTAAATAACTTAGAAAATATCAGTTTTGCTTATGAAACTTTTGAGGAATTTTGATGAGGGACTTTCGATGAGTGGACTCTGCTATAATTCGAACTGAATCAGAGGATCCCTTCAAGCTTAAACCTAGCAATATCACTCTCTATAACTCGAACTTTCTATAATTCGAACGATTTTGTTTTCCCCTTCGAGGTTCGAGTTGGAAAGAGTCTACTGTACAAGCATTCCGGGAACGGCGAATCGAATAGTTTCGGCCATCGGATGTTTCTTGTTAATTTATTCCAATAAAATGAAGTATGATAACTAAATGATGATCTCATCTTGGTTTACAAAAAAATTTGATATATTTATCTGAACACTGAAGCTAACCTGAATAAAACAAGAATCCTTATATCAAAAGCATATATTCTAAAATGTTCATGAGGGCGGAATTATACGCCCTTACCACAGGTAATTTAAAGTAATCTAAGAATTAACGCCCAACACACGATGTCTGTGCAAATATTCGAATTCCGAAGTCAAGAGTTGGAGACAACATATTCATGAGGCTTTATGATTGAAATATTATTCCGATTTATATAACAGATATTGTTGAGGAACTAGCAAATTCCGAATCGGATTATAATGAAGCTGTATGAAGGAATGGGCCTTTTCATCAATAGCGTTCTCGAAAACATTGTATCAAATTTGAATGACGTTCCCTTGTATATGATAAGAGATATCAAAACGGTTATAAACTTTTATGCTCTCCATTACGAAAGAGCATCATTAATGTTTTGATGCAAACAGGAAAAAGTTAATTTAAGTGTATTTGAGTGTAGGAAGGATCTCCATAAGTGTTTAACCAAACAACTTTTCATGTTTTTAATTCTCTCTTTTTTAATTTTCTGGAATTTTTGGCAATGTATTAATATTTATAAACATTCACTATACGACTTTTCTAATATTCAAGTATAGATTCTTTATAATTGCAACCAGTTTTGATAATAGTTATTTTGGTCGCAGGACGGAGCGTTCGCATGTGTATCAAGATTCTCATCGAAACAGACCTTATATCCAGTGGGCAAAATCGAGCACCGCGATGAAGAGCATTTTTATTGAAATTGCGTGTTAATTTCTATAGAGATGCACTCTTTCGCAGGGTTTTTTTTAACAAATTTTCCCACTGGGTAGGCTGAATTTCGGTTATTGTCAATAGCTTCACAGTTGTTCCATATGAGCGAGTTTATAAGTCTTGCATGAGTTTAGTGCTCTACTTACATGGGACACTATGCTCATGAAGAGCAACACCAGCCTCGGTCAATTTCTTCTTCTTCAACATAACGGTCATGAAGAATATCTGGATCAGGTACTACCGGATTCGAAAGCTTAATCAGCTTTTCGAGTATTGAATCGATGCACTCATGAAAACCATGGCCACTCAAACAGGACACCTCGTAAAAGTGGTCCTTCGGAACAATCCTGAGACACGGCATAGACTTTACGGACTGCTGGTTCCCTTCCTCGCAGGGGATCTGGTCAGTTTTATTGCCAACGACAAAATAAACTGTTTTGGCTGAGCAGTGCCTTTTCGCATTTTCAATCCACCGTTTTAAGGAATTGATCGAAGTTTTGTTCGTGACGTCATATAACAATATAACCCCATTGTTAGGGCGATAATAGTTCTCTGTTAAGCTCATGGCGCGTTCCATGCCACCTGTATCCCACAACTGAAGCTAAAAATATATATTTGTATAGGGAGGGGGAGAGACTTGGATATTCCTTCATCATTCATCAATAATAGGTATCCATTATTTTTTCCCAATCAGTTAGGCTTTGGGTTAAATAAGGAAGCGGTACATTTTCATTTTCATTGTAGCTACGATGGGGAAAAGTGATTAACTTAGGTAGCTTTGGTTTCTACAAGATAACAACCTTATGTCTGTAAAAGGCTGTTAGTATCGTGCTTTATCCTTCATATTATTAAGTAGAAAAATAATATAATCTATACCTCGTATGTCTGAGAGTCCTTCGTGAACACCTTTTCACACTTTTCCAAGACAATGCTGATAAAGTTTTTCGTAAATTTATTGTCCCTGAATCGAAGGAAAAATGATGTTTTTCCTGCGTCTAGGTCGCCAATTAATACAACTTTGAATCTGCGCGTTTTCGTCATAATAATATATCTGCGTAAAATTGATTATCAACTAGAGCATGTGAAATGTATCTTCGTCTCTTGGTCATCGTAAATTTCTCATCATTTAAATAGTTTAATAGCGTAAATTCTAAGAAGTTTATTAAAAAAAATTTATTTATTTTTTGAGTTTTGCATTTTCTTTGTTTAATCTGGCGAATAAATACCTTTGAGTTATTGTAATGCATTTTGGAAGTCTTGTGGTTCAAAAAAGAAAGCAAAGAGATGATTGATATTTGTGTCGTGGTTTATATTTGAGATTATGTTTTTCCAAACTTTTGTATTTTTCTTGTTGTATGCTGGCATAGAAGCCTATTAAATCAAAAATTTCTTTTTCCGAAAATTTAGAAGTTTATTTATCCTTGTTTCTAAATCAACAAGAAAACTTTTTTCTGTTTTTCTTATGTAAACAGAATAGCTAATTTAACAAATACAAATAACATGCACGTGAAAATTATTTTTTGAACGATAACATGTAATTGACTATTCCTATTAAAACAAACTCTATTTATTCATTAATCTGCAGTCTTGGCAATCCCTCTCAATGTGTCTTGATGCATCACATAGATCTTGTGATAGATTTAAACATTGTACTTTCCCAAAATCTATACAAATTTCTCAGAAGCCGTTCAATTTTCATTTTGCATCTTATAAAAAACATTTTAACGCTTTTGATTTATCATTTATTGATTGATTGCTTTAATCATTTTGGGTTTTTTATCGAAAGATTCGTAAAATTTTCAATGTTGCTTTTTTAGTATATTTGAATTGTCGTGATCTTGGTGAAATAACTTAGAAAACGACTTAGTCATTAAAATTACCACAAAAAAGTCTAAGTCTACCAAAATTTCTTACAAACTCGTATCCAGAATTTCTTGCCTTTTTGATTTCATTCTCGCCACAGTCCCTTTATCAAAAAGGCAAGAAACCCTGGGTATGAGGGTGAATTCTTGACATTGTTTAACTTGCTAAATGACAGAGTAGATGAGTAGATGAGTCTCTGATTTCTTGTGAAACGAAATGTGTAACATGATCTAATATCAACAAACATAGGAAAATGTTGAGAGTAACTGAAACAGTTTTTCCGAGAAGCTATTAGTTGACAGTAACTGAAACAGTTTTTCCGAGAAGCTATTACTTAATCAGCTATTGACATTTTTTAGTTCCTTGAAAAGTTTCAATATTTTCTGTAGTTATAAAAAATATAATAACTTATTGTAAAATTTTGACACTGAAGGTTTCCATGAGCAACATTTAACATTATACATGGTTCTGTTAGTTAGCCTCGGTTTAGTGGAACAACTGGGCGACCATCTTTTAGTGTAACTAAATCATCAAGTTTCTTGCGTGTAGGATTTCTTTAAGTAGTTCGTTAAATTGGAAGTTTCTAATACCGGCAGCATACTGCGTATAAATAAACGTGACCAAACAAAATGACAGAGGCATGGCAATCATTTTCCATCCTGAGAGTATCTTCAAAATAAAGATGTTAATAATGATCAACAAGTTTTGATAACGCCCCCCTTCTCACGCCCACTTCGATGATAACGCCTTTTCTGATTGTGCTTCCTTTAAATACAACGGAGATTTCCCGCCCAAAATTACGATAACTCTAAGTTTACACATGCTCTTGTTGACATTATTTCAAAAAACCGACACAGTTGTATTTTACTTAACCCTGAGCTTCTTTATTTCCCTCTCAATATAACCATGACGTTCTATCGTGTTTTTTTTGTTTCTTGATTGTTGTTGTTGTTTTCAAGAATCCTGAGAAATGAATGTTAGCCTTTTTTTTAAGATGTCCAATTCATACCGAAGAGGATTTTCCATTCCAAAACTATGCTATGAGAGTTACATTAAATTGTTGTTTTTATAACCAGTAAACAGATAATATAATTATATGGGAAATCTCAAAAAAAATAGCACAGCAAGTGTTTTTTTTTAGCATTGGTGTTGTTATGTTTTAAGAAACTCAAGCAGGTATTCAGAAACGGCATACACGCTAACGAAAACGATTATAAACTAAATTTATTTCCTTTTATCTATAAAAATGTATATAATTTGATAAGATTGAATATGTACATTATAAGATTATTATCGTAAATTACAATGAGAGGACACATGCACTTCCTTAGTAGCCGTATGAAATTTTATGATTGTAAGTGAAACCAAGCACTGATGACGTAACGATAAAATCAATCGTTACTCAAGAAGAGAATCCATGAGAAAATCATCCTCCTTCCACTTGATAATAACAGGCTTTTATAGTGGCACTTCTCCTATCAAATGATCTCTATTCGAGTTTAAGTTGCGACATAGAGGTATAATATCACGTTATTCACCTCGTAGCTCGTTTAAGAGAATGTAAACTTCACCAAACCAAAATTAAATAACAACATATAGAAGTATGTTGATCATTTGACAATTTCTCCTCACTCTAAAATTCCTCCACGGAAACTTTCATGAAATTGTTTGAAATAATGAGGCATACATAAACTCGCTTTCCTAGGCAAAATCCATATTGTCTTCATAAACGTTCGGGAGGAAAAACTGGCAGATGAATTCTATGTGAAAAGAAAACATCATTATTTTGTCAGAGAGTCACGTGTTCAATTCATTGTTTCTCAAGAATCTGATCAACAAAATCGAGATCAACCCGACTGATCGTGAAAATTAAGCGAGTCATAGTTGATATTTGAGCCGGTGTCGTTGATCGTTGGATTCTATTCGCAGAAGCAAGATTTGCCTCTTACACAACTGATTCACTCTTGCTTTCCATCTTATTTGGTTGTATCTGCGCTCTTTTGCGATCGAAAATGTACGACTGCCTTCAATTTGCTTCCGACACGAGCCGATAGAGATTGACGGTGATCTTTATTCGAATTCTTTTGATTTTGTTGGCAAGTCAGAATTTCTTCTTCCAAAGCAGTCAGTAAAGCTTTTGAATCTGTTTCCGATTCTAGTTTGACATGTTTACGTTGCCACGTATCTTTAACTTTATTTTCACAGTTCTCTAAATCTTCCAGCTCCATCCTTTTTTCACTGGATGATAAAGCAACAACCACGAGAGGGATTCTGCTCGCACTTTCTTCAATCGAGCTTTCCTTTATCTCCATAATATCGTTGTAGTAATACTCGATTTCATCAAAACTTTTCTTCGAGTTAATATTATAAACCAAAACGAATGCTTTCGACATTTGGATTGTCACACGCCTCATCGGGGGGAAGTTATATAAGTCTCCAGTGTCCATGATAACGAGATTCTTGGATAATTTCGGTATGTAGATTGTTTGATCCTTTTGTGAGCCATTAAACTGAGTTTTACCGACGGCGTTCTTTATCAATGTTTCTGTGCCAACATTTTCTGCACTGAGAAATGCGACTTGCATGCATTCAGACATGATGAAACTGAAAAAAATGAAACGAGATTTTGTTGTTATTGTTGTTTAATCGTTTAGTTTCGTGTGATTTAAATTTTGTTGTACCTTATCGGGGAAAAAAAAGTCGGGATTTATTTTAGTCGGGGAAAATTTTGGTCGGGGAAAAATTTAGTCACCTCGAGAAATTTTAGTCACTTTTCCCCGACCAAAATTTCGAAATTAGTCGCTTTTCCCCGACTAAAATTTCGAAATTAGTCGCTTTTCCCCGACTAAAATTTCTAAATAAGTCACTTTTCCCTGACCAAAATTTGCAATACAAGTAGAAAATGGAACACAATTTCTGTCGACACCTTCAATTTGAACTAAAAATTATATTACAAAATAACTAATTAAGAGTTCAATCTAATACAATAACAGTTTTTGAGGTTTGATCGTCATTATTTTCATCACTGGCATCCATATTGCTTTCACAAACATCAATTATATCTTCACTGACATCCATTTTATTTTCACTGACATCAATTTTGTTTCCCTTAATCGTAACAGAAAAGTCTGTATCGTCCTCATTGACTGATTCAACTTCATTCGATTCCCCTTCCTTTGCTTGACCGTCATAATTCCAGTCGAAAATCGATAGATAGACTCTACTTGAGATTATCAAAAATCGGGGAAAAGTTTCGGTCGGGGACTAAAAAATCGGGGAAATGTTTTGGGCGGGAGTAAAAAAACCGGGGAAAATTTTTGGACGGGGAAATGAAAAATCGGGTGAAATTTTTGGACGGGTGTTGAAAAGTCGGGGGAAAATTTGGTCGGGGAAAATTTTAGTCACTAGCCCAAAAAATTAGTCACTTACCCCCGACTTTTTTTTCCCCGATAAGGTATCATGTATCATATTGAAAAAATAAGTTGACAGTGCATGTTTAGGAAAAAACACATTAGGACAGCTTTATACAGCCGCATAATCTCCGTGTCGAATTAAATTACTTTAATTCGGGTAAAATTCGACAAAAATGCGACAGTCAATTTATACAGGTTTTGTTGCCGCATATCAAATTCGACATGACTTTAGACAGCCGCATAAATGTCGAATAAATTTCTCATCGTGTGTTTCTTACACGCTGTCCACTACTTTCATGCACTTTTTTTCACGAAGTTCACTCAAGCTGTTATTAAATTCGACGATTATGCGGCTGTATAAAGTGATGCCGAATTTATGTCGAAGATTGCCGTTTTATTCGACAAACTCTGCTGAACTTAATTCATTATGTCGCACTTAATTAATTTTTCACTTTATACAGTCGAACTTACGTCGCATTTAATAAAGAGTTTAATTCGACACGGCGATTATGCGGCTGTATAAAGCTGTCCTTACACAAGTAATGTCATGCGCCTGTTAATTCTTAATCATGATTAATTAGCATTCCTCAACACGATATGACACAAGTTTAATATCAAACTTTACTGTGTATAGGATACACACGAAACTCTTAGTTTTTGAAAGCCAAAATTTTAGTTATTTGCAGTTTTCTTTTTCATATATACAAGAATCATAAAATGTGAGTCTGTTTGTCGGGATGGTTTAAACAATTCTTGTATGAACAGGAATCTCCCATCTTAGAAATACGAAAAGTAATTTTATGCTCTCATGAAATAGACAGGTTTTCTACAAGCGTTTTTTTTTTTTTTTTTTTTTTTTCATGCGAAACAACTTGTAAGTTGTCAATTTCTACACCACCAAGTTCGATATTTTGAAAGCACGAGATCTACCGACATTAATTTGTTGACTTTGCAAAATTCTACCAAGTTAATTGGCTGTTATTTTTAAGCGAACACAAAAGAAATATTAGGATTCAGAACATGTCTTTTTTCAGTATCAATTGAACTGAGCACTTGCTTGTTTACATATGTGTGGAAAAGAAATCACTTCGTACAACAAAAAACGCTAGGGAGTAAAATATTTCGTTCAAAGCCCGCCTTTTTTTCGGAAGTGTGAGCGTGTTACAAAGATTCTCCCGATAGATTTAGAACAAAATGTTTATTAGAGGTAGTTTATACGGTCGAATTTTCGCCTTGTCTAATGTAAATCAATTGATCTGCGATTAGACATCGTCAATACTTTTACTTAAGAATGCAAGAGTTTGCATAAGTACAGGGTCATCAGATTTACAAAAGACAAGGCAAAAGTTCGACCGTATAACCTAACTTTAGAAGTGTAAACCAAAAGCTACCTCACCTTGTTTATGACTGTTCTGAATAGTTTATGTTCGAGGAATGTTGCGAAGATATCCTTGATTATGTGATTATATCGAAAATCTAAAATTAGAAGCTTTAGTATTATCTCCCACAATACAGGGAGGTGTACAAACAAAAAGAGAAAAAACAACATTTTGCTCATTTGCTGATCTGTAAATACCTAGACAATTGAAAGTTAATGCAATGTGTACTAAATCTAAAGAAAGCTTATCAAAACCTATTACAGCGTATTTACGTGACACGGTACAACGTACAGAAGAATGGTTGCTAAATTTTACAAATACGTTGGCATTAAGCTTCAACAAACAAAGTGAAACGAGATAGAAAATTGTTGATTCCTACCGTGCAATTCCGATCTTCCCACATTGATTTATATAGCTTTACATAGCTGTCACATTTTATTTGTTCGTCTTCGTAAGCACTGTGGAGGAGTGTGACGCAAGATCACTTTACCATTGATGACCTTTTGTGATATATAAAAAGGGTTATTCATACACTTGAAGAGGATTGTGAAATATCCTGCGAAATTTGTAACGAATAGTTTAAGTACTTGTTACGTAAGATATTATCGAGACGTCCTTATAATCTGATATCGGGAATAAATCGAACGATACCAATACAGAAAAAGCTATGTATCAACTCTCACTCCCATTTCTCATTCTTGAAAAAAATCGGAAAGTTTTGATAAAAATCGGGACAAATATATTTAAGAATAGAAAAGTTTCGGAGAGTTTTCGGAAGTTATTTTTGATTTCGAGTATTTCGAGTAGCTATGTGGAGACAAAAATGCTTCCTGTTGGAAAACAAACATGGCGGAGGGTTTTCTCTCAAACATTCTTTCCTTCATCTCTTCTTTTTATTGTCTTTTAGAATGCCTTTAACACGAAAACATGAAGTGCCCACGATGGATTATGTAAAAAGTTCCTTTCCACCGACCACGTCGTCCAAAAATTTAATACCCAGTATTTTTTTGTTTATTGCATTCATGCTTTAACGGAAGCCTGGTGACGAGATTGGATCTTTTTATTAATGGATCACCTGTGAAACGCGGTATGAATGTGAATACGTGCTTGCACTTCATTCCCATGTCTTTTAGCTAAATCGATATACTGTGGCCTCGTTCTGAAACGACAGGACGGGAAGCTTTGAGGAAACAAGAAACCTGACTCTCTTTTCAAATTTTGACCTATTATTAGCCAAAACAATATGGCTAGTGTTATGAAGTTTCATCTTAATATTTTGTTATTCCTTATAATCAAAAAACATCTTACGTCATGATGACACATGTTAAGGTTTGTTGTCGATTGCTTTCAGGTTAATTATTTCCGGAGCTAACATAATTTCGACTCGAAATATTTTACGTAACGTGAAAACCACTCACGTTCATTGTGTGCGAATAAAATTATACTAGCTCGAATCGTTACGTCACAATAACGATAATTCCTGTGCCAATTAACGTTACTTTAAACTCTTAAGAGCTCAGCGCCCACTTAGTATTATCGTAACCACCCTCGCTTGCTTTCGTATCGTAACACCACCTTTGATACGTGCGTGATTATGAAGTAAATGGTATCCTCAAAGCCCATTATCTAGATTACATTAGATTGATAAACGTGATTAAGCAACTCCAGGGTTACGAAGGATTAGATAAAAATGTTGTAATTGACTTACATTTGACACTCGTCACCAGTCTATCCTATAACTTTAACAAAGAATAGCCAACGGAAATCATGAGAATTAGGTTGGTTCGAACGTTAGGTCTCCTGTTTTTTGGGGTTTTCTTGTTTTTCTTTTATTTGTTTGTTCTGAAGTACATAAACATTACGGTGGTAATATAACCATTTTAGAAGTTCAAAAATAACGATGACTAGAGGATTTTAATAGGAAAGAATTTTGTTCAGTTCCCCAGTGGGAAAATTTGATGAAAGTCATTTTGAAGGATTGCATTTCTTTAGAATATACAAACTATTTTTTTAAAAATGCTCTTCATCATAGTGATTTTATGCTCTTCATCACAGTGATTTTATGCTCTTCATTATAGTGACTTTTTGACGATTTTGCCCACTGGGTTTTGCGTAAATTTAATCCCCAAAGTAGCATATGATGAATGACTGAAAAATAAACCAAAACATCAATGAATGCAAAAATTCCAAAAGATCTTTTCCATAGATCTGCTTATGCGAACTGTGAGAGTCTCTCTCTCACAGGAGTCAGACAATATTACGTCATACTAATTACGTCACATGTAAGCAGTACGATGTCAATGATTCAACTACCAATCAGGCCAATCACAATTGTTCTAATTATAGAATTTTACAGACAGCTAGAATATTATGAACAATAATAGAATCTCTAAAAACAGATCGAGTTTCTGTAATTTCGAATTAATGAAAGTTCGAGGATTATCGAGATATCGGGTATTCGATTTATGTGGGAGTAAACTCACTACAGGATGATTTTGGCGCCGAAGCCATTATTCGAATAATGTAACAATGTTCCTATGATATTATGTCACTTCTTTGGAACTTTCTAATTAGCGGACAAAAAGTTTTGCACCAACAGTGTTCGCTAATTAGAGAGACTACTGTATGATAAGAACCATTAAGACGTGTTCTCTAATTTTTATGATCGATTCTTTTTACAATACAAGAAGAAATGCACAGATCGAGCGATCGAAAAAGTATGAATCAATCGATCGATTTTTTTCATACTTAAATGATTAAGTTAATTAGGTGGAGATCTAGCTTTAAGGTCAACCTAACAACAAGTGTGTTCCAGTTTTATATTTTCATTCAACTTCAGCTGGAGAAACACGGTAAGCAAATGGCATAATCAAGCAGAAAACTCTAAAGCAGGAAGCGATCGTAACTACACATCAGCGATATGAAAGAATTCTGGACATTAACACGGTATTTCAACTAAGGAGGTGTTTGTATGAAAGCGAGCTGGCCCGGTTAACCGGGCTGGCTCACTTAGCCGAGACAATTTCATCTCGCCTTTATATGGAAGCGAGCTGGCTCACCTTTTTATTTTTTTGTTTATCAAATAGTATGCGCATGCTATGAAATTAGCCTGCTCAGCCGGGCTAGCCCGGTTGTGAATGTTTATATGGAAAATTTTCATCCCACTGAAGCGGAATCTCGGCAAATTGAACCGAGATCTCGCTTAGGAGGGCTGACTCGATTTTCATATAAACACATTCAAATAAAAACATATATTTCTTAATAAAAGCGAGCTGGCCCGGTTAAAAGGGCTGGTTGGGAAAAATTTTGACGGATTCAAAAAGATTCGGATTCATTTCGGAAATTGATGTTATTGTTAAACATCTTAATTGATCGTTAAGAAATTAATGAGTTTTTCCAAACTCATTTTTTGATTTTCCCTTCTTCTACTACTAACCACAGCTTTCATTGAATTTTGTGAACTATACCTTTCAAATTGTTGGTGACTGCTTTTTAATTTGATATTTGATATTTTTTTATTCATTTGAAATCAGATCTGCATTCAATCCAATTCAGTTCTAAAAGACTTCTCATAGATAGTTTAGATAAAACTGTATATGAAAGTCTCTTTCTATTTAAAATTACCATATTTCCTCTTCTAAGCCCCCTACCCTAAATGTCACGTACGATTGGGGATGCAATACATAGGTTTCGAACTGACGTCGCACACAAGAAAAGAATTAACCACTCTCGCAACTCAATCTACCATTTTGTGTGACAGACAAACAGACAAACCAAAAGAGAATAGAGGTTTTTACAATTTCCGAGATTACCCGAAATGCATCACGGTCAGCCATCTTGGTAGTAAAGTAAACAACTCGGTTCACAAATCACTATCAAGATGGCTACAGCTTGCTGTGTTGTAGATTGTGATAACATACAGGGCAAACAAGAAAATGTAAGCTTTTATCGATTGCCGAAGATTATTATAATCCAAGGAGACCAGATAAAAGCACTAACAGAAAGGCGAAGAAATTGTTGGCTGGCTGCTATCCATCGTGCTGATTCATCGTACAAAAAATCGATACCTGGCGAGTTTGTAGTGCTCATTTTGTTAGTGGTTCACCTGCTCATCTTTTGGATGATACAAACCCAGATTGGGTGCCATCGCTGAAGTTGGGTTATGGTGACTGTTTAAATAGTGATGTTGATGAAAGTAATAGTGATGCTGTTGTTGTTAGTAGTTCTAGTTATGTTGCTAGTAGCAGTAGTAGTAGAAGTAGTGTTGCTAGATATGAAAGGTGTGTAGGAAGGAGAAAGAAGGTTTTTGAGAGGGAAATGGAGACAGCTTTAAATTTCTCAGAGTTGAGTTTTGTAGCCGAAAGTAGTTCTAGAGTGGTTGATGATGTGTTTGATGATATGGAAGTTGATGATGACATGATGATGGAAGTTGATGAGGTTGATGAGAAAGATGATGAAGTTAATCAGCTTCGTATTGAAAATAGTTCCTTGCGTAGGCAGGTTGCACGGTTAAGTAAAGCTGTTGATACCATTAGGTTAATGGATGAGACAGATTTTCATCATGATGCAAAAGTACTATATTATACTGGCTTCTCATCAAGCAAAGTTTCGATGGCAACGTTCGAACTCATATTGGAATACATATCCTTCAGGAAAAATTCTGGTTTAACAAAGTTCCAGAAATATATTGTTACTTTGATGAGGCTGCGTTTAAACCTTCAAGTTCAAGATTTGACGTACAGATATGGTGTGAGTGCTAGCTTAGTATCCAAAAGCTTTACTGAAGTGATGGCAAGTTCAAGATTTGACGTACAGATATGGTGTGAGTGCTAGCTTAGTATCCAAAAGCTTTACTGAAGTGATGGCAAGTTCAAGATTTGACGTACAGATATGGTGTGAGTGCTAGCTTAGTATCCAAAAGCTTTACTGAAGTGATGGACTTGTTGTAGGTCGATTTGAAGTAATTAGTATTTTGGCCCCATCTTGATGATTTGGTAATATCAATGCCACTGATTTTTCGTGAAAAGTTTGGCCGGAAAGTGGTGGCTATAATTGATTGTTTTGAAGTGTTCATCGAACGTCCATCCAATCTTTATGCAAGAGCTCAAACATGGTCTAACTACAAACACCACAACACCATCAAATATCTTATCGGAATCACACCACAGGGTTCTATTAGCTTTATATCAGATGGTTGGGGAGGCCGAGTAAGTGATAAGCATCTGGTCAGAGAGTCCAAATTTGTCAGCAATCTACTACCGGGTGATGTTGTTCTGGCTGATCGTGGGTTTGATATTGACGAACTTGTTGCTGCAGTTGGTGCAAGTGTTAAAATACCAGCATTTACACGTGGAAAGCATCAACTGAGTGGGAAGGAAATTGAGTCAACAAGAGCTATTGCCAATGTACGAATTCATGTAGAACGAGTTATTGGTGTAGTTAGACAAAAGTTGACCATGCTAGAAAGTACCATACCCATTAGTTTAGTCATGACAAAACCTGGACAAGATTTACCTATGTTGGATAAAATTACCACTGTGGCATGTGCTATCACTAACTTATGCCC
This sequence comes from Turritopsis dohrnii, assembly GCA_027922465.2. Lineage (NCBI taxonomy): Eukaryota > Metazoa > Cnidaria > Hydrozoa > Anthoathecata > Oceaniidae > Turritopsis > Turritopsis dohrnii. The sequence goes on along the minus strand of BQMF02000147.1, from coordinate 494,504 downwards.
CTCAGTTGTTCCTAATGAGTAACTGGTTTTTGGACAAACTACAACGGCTTTTTTTTTAAAGCCACATATGTATAAAAAACATTAATGGCAACTTACATAATGATCGTGTCTTTTAGAAATCTTCTGTCTTCTGTTTACAGTTGCTGGTTAATTGGATCAAAGATTTCTAAAGAAAAAATGGCTATTTTCATAGCCCACATATTTAAAAAAAACATTATTTTGGCAATATTTTATTAGAAATCAGATTGGTTGATGTATGGATCGAACCTGGATTAATTGTGGTTAACACAAGGGTCTTACCAGTTAGACGACCAGGACGTAAGCATAGGAAGTTTAAATAATAATAGGTGTTTACTAAAAATAAGCCATAAGTAATGTTTTTTCTGATAATGTTTCTGATAATGTTTTCGGCTTATATTCATGACTGAATCCAGGGTAGACAGACAAAACAGGAGGTTTAGTTGAAGAAATAGTTTGTAAAAAATTTGAAAATTTGTCAACTGGTGCTTTCCGAACATTTTTTTGCCCTTTATTTGATGAAGATGATGATGCGGTAGTAGAATAGGGATCCTTCACTTTATTATCCAATAATTTTTTTTGAGTAGCAGATGAAGTGAAATCAATATTTTTGGCTGCAGCATACTCAATTGATTTTTTTGATGATGGTAATAGCCAATAAGCAGGTTCTTGGCTTACTGTTTTTTTCTCTTGCAATCTCACTGCAGCCTCAACAAAAAACATAATGGAAGCTACATGGGAACAACTTTCACCCAAACCTGCCATACATGTACAATGGCAGCAGCAGATTTCTCCATCGCTGTTGCAAACTATCCAAGAAAACACCGGTTTCTCACAAAGGCGTTGACTATGAAGAACCCTTGCTCGAATAACAATGAAAGTTTTGTTTACCGTGGTGTGTTGAAACGTTTGAACCTTTTGAACCCATCCGGATAAGAAACGATCGTAGCACTCCAAACTTTTATTATTCTTGAAATCTTTCATATTATAAAAGGGGCTCGATCCAAGAACAAGATAATTCACCATATCAATGCAGGTGAGAGGAGGAAATGAATTAATATCAGAATTCCATTCTTGATCGGAGACTTGGTACGGATCTTGGTTACCAATTAGTGAAATTTTCTCTTCGTACCTTTTGCGAGCAACAACAGGTAATGAATTGAAATAAGACGACATGATTATAAGAAAACTTTCAACCAACTTTACGTGACTACCAAGTTTTGTTTACAACACTGCGGGAGGTCTTCTAATTACTACCAAGATGGTGGATTTTCTTCATCGTGTTTCATTATGGTCCAAATCGTAAAAGCCTCTATAGGCTGTTAATATATAGACTAGACGCCAAGGCGGCGTCGCTCGCCGCCCATGCTCATCCTGCGTTGCGTCACCTCTCCCTAAGAACTCGCGAAAAGTAAAATTAAAGAATTGACAATGGAAAGTGTTACCATCTTGCAGATCTCGAAATTCTGAGCAAGAAAATGTATAGGATCATATTCTATGACGCACCGTTTCGGAGATATCGTCGATCAAAAGCTTTGATGACGTCATAGAGCCTCGTCCTAAAAAATTTTTCGTCACCCCGTGGCCAATAACGTCAGTTATCCCTATTGGTTACCGAGATAATTTTCCCTAAACGTCACATTCGATTAGGGTCTCAATACAATGGTTTCACACTGACGTTGCACAAAATAAATAAAGTAATTACTATAACAACTCAATCTACCATTGTGCGTGACAGACAAACAAACAGACAAACAGACAAACAAACAAACAGAGAATCGGCTATTAATATATAGACTAGCCGCCAAGGCGGCGTCGCTCGCCGCCAATGTCCACCTTCAGCCTGCGTTGGGTTCACGAAAAATAAAATTAGGGATTTGGCAATAATAAGTGTGCCCATGTTGTAGAGCTCGAAAAACTGATCAAAAAAATGTATGGGATCGTTTTGCTACGACCAACCGTTACGGAGATATTGTTGATCAAAATTTTGATGACGTCATAGACCCGTCCCCCAAAAAAATTAGACCCAAATTTTTCGTCACTCTATCGCCTGTATCGCCGACCCCAAAAAACGTCAGTTATCCCTATTGGTTACCGAGATCATTTTCCCTAAACGTCGCATTCGATTAGGGTCTCAATACAATGGTTTCACACTGACGTCGCACAAAATAAAATGAAATAATCACTCTCACAACTCAATCTACCATTTTGCGTGACTTACAAACAAACAAACGCACAAACAGAGAATCGGCTATTAATATATAGACTAGCCGCCAAGATGGCGTCGCTCACCGCCCATGTTCAGCATGCGTCCAGTTCACGAAAATTAAAACGAAGAATTGACAATGATAAGTGTCCCCATGTTGTAGAGCTCGAAAACTTGATCAAAAAAATGTATGGGATCGTTCCGCTACGACCAACCGTTACAGAGATATCATCGTTAAAAGATTTTGATGACGTTAAAGATTCGCCGCCTTGGTGCCTAGACGTTCAAAATTTTTTCTTCTTCCCATCGGCTTTATCGCGGACCCCAAAAAACGTCAGTTATCCCTATTGATTACCGAGATAGTTTTGCCTAAATGTCATGTTCGATTGGGGATGCAATTCATTGGTTTCGCACTGAAGTCGCGTAAAAGATAAGAAATGATTTCTCTCACAACTCAACCTACCATTTTGCGTGACAGACAAACAGACAGACAGAGAATCGGCTATAAATATATAGACTAGACGCCAAGGCGACGTCGCTCGCCGCCCATGTTCAGCCTGCGTTGAATTCACGAAAAATGAAATTAAAAAATTGATAAGTGTACCCATGTTGCAGAGCTCGAAAAACTGATCAACAAAATGTATGGGATCGTATTGCTACGACCAACTGTTACAGAGATCGTTCAAAGATTTTGATGTAGTCACAGACCGGTCCCCAAAAAAGATTAGAGCCAAATTTTTCGTCAACCCATTGCCTGCATCGTGGACCCCAAAAAAACGTCAGTTATCTCTATTGGTTACCGAGATAATTTTTCCTAAAAGTCACGTTCTATTTGGGTCTCAATGCAATGGTTTCACACGTCGCACAAAATACAATACAGTAATTACTCTCACGTCTTAAACTACCATTTTGTGTGACAGACAGACAGACGGAGAATCGGGTATTAACATATAGATGGTTTTTAACCGTAAAGGCCATTTTCCACTAAGCGGAATTGACCGCGCGATATCGGAATTGACCGCGCGGACAGCATTTGCGCATGCGCTCTTCTGAGATATTATGATTTTCAGGCGGACATGCAGCGATGTGCAGTGCACATTTGAAGTTGAAGTTCTTCCAACTTCATTTGAGTGGTTTGGAATGCTGACCAATAATATTTTCGGAATTTTGCTGACAAATGCGGATTTATATAAGTAAACAGGGCATAGACGTGGTGGAAGAAGAACATGGGAGAACTATAACTTCGCTTCCCTCGTTTCTTTGGCTTTCAATCCTGAGATATCTAATCTAATATCTAATCCAGCAACATAGCAGGTATAAATAAATATGCTATATGTTTAATATTTTAATTGTTAATGTGTTGTGAGAAATGTCAAAGCTACTGTTTAATTATAGTAGCAGGTAATAAAGAAACACCAAAGGCTCTTGTTTCCAATAAACAATTTTGAAGAAATATCCAATGTATATATTTTTTTGTATGAAAGATATTTCACTACTGTACATAAACAAATATAGTTACTCTTCAGTTCTGATCTTTCGTTTTGTCCGCGCGCGGACATTTCCGCTTAGTGGAAATACACTCTGCGTACGCCTAATAAACCAATCAGAACGCATGCGCAAATACCATCCGCGCGATTCCGTGCGGACAATTCCGCTTAGTGGAAAATGGTGGCCTTAATAGTTGACTCTTCCATCCACCAACTTTAGTAGTTGACTTACTGCAAAAATGTTTCAGTAAATGATGGAGATGAAACCATGACAAGTGATTAACAAAAAAAAAATGTTGCAATAAATGATGGAGATGGAGAAGCCAAGAAATCAGTAACACGAAAACAAAAGGGATGCCAAAAACAATGATTTGGTGAAAAAATAATTTCAACGAACAGTTCGGTATACTTTCGTTTTTCTGGGTTATTGTAAGTATTCTTTTCGTTTTCTCAACATGTTTTCACAAACACTTCTACTAATTAAAATCATTAAATAGTTGTTTAACCACCACTGCACAGATGGAGACACCATTTTGTCTGACACAGATGTAAAAAAAAAACTATGACGTAATATTTTACCCAGAGCATGAAATGTCCTAATATTAGTTGAATAAACTTTGACTATAATCAAAACATTGATGTTTTGCAATGTTAAAAGTAGCTATTTGAAAGACCGGAACCTACCTTTATGATATTTTGCAGAACACGTAACAATAGAAGCTTATATTGGAATAAGCTTCGGTTTTAAATAAAAAATACATTAAAAGTTTAATTATTCAAAAAGACGAATTGATAAATCTAAATTCTTGCATGTAAATGAGCTCGCAGAGCGTGAAATTTGGCTACTTGAACGATAAAGAAACCAAGATCGGAAATAAAAAAAAGTCCTTGAAGTTTGCAAGATTTTTGAAGTTATTTCCGCATCTGGTTTTAAGCACGTACTGATATTAGAATTTGTTTGAATTATAAGCCAATGGCAAGCGAGGACATGGAGACGGAAAGCAAACTAGTGGAGCCACGTGCAGAGGCTAAAACACCAAAAAACAAAAACAATGGAAGGAAACATAAAAGAACTTGTAAAGAATTCCTGAAAAAGTATTTGTTTGAAGGTATAAATTTTATTTTGAAGGTGAATACCTATATGAAGGTAAGTGTGTGGCGATGTTTGATTTTGCATCAAGAATTGTTGAGAATTTCAATAAAGTCTTCTCATATAGAAATAGCATTATCAAAGGTTTTATCAAAAGTGATTGTGATGATAGCTTATATGAAAGACATTGCGAATGAAAGGCTGCAATGTTTGTAAGGATTGAAGATGACGTGATGAATTATTAATTTAATTATTAACATGATTAATTAGTATTTGATTAACTTGCGAGAGTTATTGGAGAGGTTTTGCAATACTGCCTACCTGCCACCACATTTTTCTTGAATAAATTTCGGAATGTCCTGAGGTGATTAAAAGTTTTCTCTGTAAAACCTCCTGAAGACTGTCCCCAAATAACTGTGGCTACACCGCCAGACTCAGACCCAAGCAGTACTTATTCTATTCCCGTGATTCGTTCGTTTGTTTACGCGGAATTTCATATTTCGACCGACTTCTTGAAAAATGTTTCTAATGACCTTGCGAACCAATTAATACTACTACTACTACTACTATCACTTTATTTCTAGTTGACAATTTACAAGTTACAAATATTTAAAAAATATTTACAATATTAAAGTTCATCATAAAATGTTTAAAAGACAATATATAAAAGCTCATGTAGCCATTCTGATAGAATGCTAATTAAAGTCAACTTCCTGTAGTTTGTAAACAAGTTCTGATAAAAGTAAAATATCCGAAAGTAACCGATAAAATTAAATAAATTATTAAAATGAGTAATATCCAAACGTTATAGGAAACCAATATTCTGTATGTAGGTTTTGCACAAGCGACAAGGACAAGCGTCAGGAGTCCATTTTTTTTATGTTATTTTTAAAAGACTGTAGTGAATCTAGCTAATTAATGCTCTTAGTCCTTGTTGTTTCTCTTCTAGGACAAGCCTTGCAAGCTTCGCACATGAAAAAGTTAGAAGCGATGTCTGACAAATCATCATGGTACCAATGTATCATGTTGAAGAATAGACGTCTCGTTGGGATGATCATACCTGCATCGTTCTTCCATTTTTTTTGGTGGGCATATTTTATCAAATACAACACGTGGGGTTTGTTTTCGGAGCGATACAAAATGTCGTTAGTGATGGTATTCGGGTCATTAATTGCAGGTGAGTTGCACAATTTGAGCATGTTGAATCCAATGACATTGAAATATTGTCCGGTTGAGTGGACGTTGGGGTGCATGCAGCGGCAGTACTTTTAGCATTTGTACTTATCAAGGTAAAATGACACAGCCCAACCCAAAATGCATCATATTTTTTTCTTCATAGGTATGACAAGTGAAGGAGGTGGCTCAGTTGCCTTTCCTGTGATGACGTTGGCATTTTCAATTTCACCTGCTGTAGCACGCGACTTTTCGTTGTTAATTCAGGCGTGTGGAATGACTGCTGCATCTTTTACTATTTACTGGATGAGGGTAAGAAATGCAGAAAATAAAAGTAACTTAATAATGTAACCCTGCCCATATCAAAAATACGCCCAAAAACAACGTCATTACACACCCACAACAGCGCCATTACACGCCCACAACAAGATCATTATACGCCTGCAGTAACACCGTGATACGTTCACAACAACATAATTTTGCGCCCGCAACAACACTCAGGAACTTGTAAAACAACTCAGTCTTCTTTTGTTATAGGTTTACATTGAATGGCGAGTCATTTTACTGTGCACTCTTGGAGGAGTATTTGGTAGTATCCTTTCCTATGAAGTGATTGACCAAGTCATGCCACCTGCCCATAAGAAAATGGGTTTTGTCTCTTTGTTCTTCACATTCGCTTTTGCTCTGTTCCTCTTAAATCGCATACATAAAAGAACAACTTTCAAATGCGTGCCCGATTTGAAATGGTGGAAGGTTGTGGTCTTGATAATAACTGGTAAAACTTTTGAATATTCATCATCAAGACTTATACGCAGTAACTGTGCACAGTGATCCTTGGCCACATTGCCTCTGTGAAAATGCCTTGCTTCATATTTGCAGGTTTTTTCGGTGGAATTTTCACTGGAATAGCTGGAAACGGAATCGATATTTGCACCTTCAGTATATTAACTTTGTATTTCCGTGTGTCCGAAAAAACTGCCACGCCCACCTCTGTTGTATTGATGGCAATCAATAGCATCTTTGGTTCGTATTGGAGGCTGGTAATGAGAAATGAAATCGAGGCAGAAACATGGGAGTATTTGGCGGTTTGTGTTCCTATTGTAGTGATTGGTGCGCCTTTGGGTAATTATAAAATATTCATATTGAAACTTTGCTATATTTCCTCTATTTATGCCTTCCTCAAATTGAAGCAAAGTTTTGAAAGAACATTTAATACGTGTCACACATAAATGTTAATTTTTTTCCTCACATATCAATTAAGATATGTAACGCCATCTCTATCAAATCAGCATTGTTCAGTGCCATGACGTCAAAAGTTAATAAAGCGCCGCTGTTGAAAATAAGCGGCTAAAATGCCACGGCTTCACGAAAACATGGTTCTGCTAAAATGTATGATCAAAGGTTTAGCCTGAAGATGATTTAAATACATAGAGAGACATTGCTCTAAAAAATATGTCGTGGCTTTTTAATAGCATTTTATTTTGCCGTAATATATTTGGCTCAAGGGTATGCCTTTTCTACGGTTCTGTGCGATTTCAAGACAAATTTCAAAAAGCTTAAGTTCATATATTTCATCGGGGTTTTTTTTTCATACACTTTAGGTTCACTAATTGGAACACATTTTCATCGCCAGACATTAGCCTGTTTGAATTATATTACTGATACGGTGGCTTTGGTCTCTGGATTTGCCATAGTCAAAATGACAGATACAACTATCGGTTTGTCGATCGGAATCATCGCATTTGGTTTCGGATTTTATGGATTGATAACATGGTTTGGGGGGCGGATGATGGAAAATGTCGAAGCAAAAAATCGAAGACAAAACGTGACAGAGAGAATTTGATTCCGGATTTGTTGATGCTTTGATTTGCATTTATAGCTAGCATTTTCTTTTGAAGTTTAAGACCCCTTCAAGCCTCGAAAGATTTCAGTTGAAGCGACGAGCATTCCAAGCTTCAACGTAGACTTACATGACCGCATGGAGAAGAGAGAAGTCTGTTGTTTTCTAGTTCGAAGTCTTATTGTTTTTGAGAAATACAATGCACTCTCGATACCTCCAAAGGGCTGACGAACATCCGTGAGTTGATATGAAAGAGTGTTAACCCAAGATGAATGCTAAAACAGCTCCAACAGTTCATGTTGCTTTTAAAGTTCAACTTGCTTTTATTTTTTTCGCTGTGCAAAAATTTAGTTGCAAACATTATCGAAAATTATCTAGTTTTAGTTTTAACAAGAAAGCTTTTCTCAATATTTTGCAGAATGATGTAATCCACGTATCCTTTATAGTTTATGTTGTGTATTATTTTGTTATACCCTAACTCACTAAAATAAACTTTTGGGTCACGGCCGAGTAAATAAAGGCAGCTGTTCACTTAGTTGGAGCTCTATGGAATCCAATCGAATATCGGATAACACCACTTATTTTTATACAAACTGATCTAAAACGGATTTTGGGAAAGTTTCTTTCTCTGGATCATTAGCAGATCGTCAACTTTCAACTAATCAACGTTGACTATTTCGGTCACGTGGTCGTGACAGCCGCCATATTGACATTCACATTTCGGATTAAAATACTTTAAAAGTTTCTTCTGCTCACATTTTAATCCGATTCGACCTGATCCCGGTGACATCCAACTAAGATATTCAAATCGGAAATTAATAAAGTGGAGACTGAATGATGCTGCTTCTGATTATATTTCATTAGAATTCTCCTGTACATGGAACAATCCTCCATTTTCTATCCCCTCTTTACCATCTTCGTCTTCTGTTCCGTGACTTCCGTAACTGACTATCAGAGTCTGTTGTCGCCTCATTTTCTAAAAATAAGTTTTGAAACGTATCTGGTTATCTACGAATAAAACATTTCGTTTTATCTCAGTGGACAAAATCGTCAAAAAGTCACTGCAATGAAGAGCATTTTTATTGAATTATTGTCTATATTTTTATAGAAATACACTCCTTCGCTGTGAACTCGTCAAATTTGCCCCGTTGCGATCTTTATAGTTAAATTAAAATAATGTATGAATTGATAAAAACAAGAAGCCGCTTGGCTTGAAGACTTTAACACATATCTAGTCTCAAAAATACGACATTGCCGGAGGAAGAGGAGAAACCACGGGGATTTTAAATACTTTACTCCACCACGGGTGTCCTAAAGTCAAAAATCAGTGACTCACGCAAGTTTTTAATAAGAATCAATAAGTAAATAAGCAAATAAATAAACTGATTTACAAGTAAATAAGTTTTGACTGAGCCTCAGTAATGCATATCCAGCTTTAAATGCAAGTTTGAGCGATGTTTTTAGAAACCATTGATTTACAGTGGGGTGATCATCTCTCATGTGGCCAGAAAAAAGCTTAAAAAGCGTCACTGTCCTAATCTTCTTAAATTTCCAAACGTTGCAGCATTTTTAAGATTTTGTGATGATCCTGAGCCTCGTTATGATGCTAAAAATATGCTTAATTTTACTAATAAAAGATGCTCACAAAAGATATGTTCATTACATTTATGTTTAAAATCTGTATAATATTCAATTCAATTCAAACAGAAACTCTAAACTGTGACTGAGTTTCATATCTAACCTCGTTTTCATGCGATTCATTGTTCTACCGACTGGTAGCCTTATGGTAGAATGCTCGCTTCCTGTCCGGGAGGTCGCGGAATCAATCCCCGACCGAGTCATGCCAGCGACTATAACAGTGTGAATCAATCCTCTCTGCTTAGCACTCAGCAAGAGAGTAGGAATGATGTCTAGGGTGGTTGTCTAGTTGAGCGGTTCCTGTCATTACAGCTTCCGTAGCCCAAATGGGGGCTTTAAATGCTCTAGAACCTCCTTCGCAGGACCCCCATTGATAACAGTACCTTAAGGAACTGAAGAGGCTATCCTGGGTAAGCATTCGTAAATAAATAAATAAATAAAATAACTGATTTCATTACTTTATAACTTAATAATAGTCTCTATTATTTGTAATTCCCATTCCGATAGTTAGAAGCAGTTTAAATAAGCGAGCTTAGACACGACAACTCGGCCACAATGCAGCGTTTAAACAGAGATTCGAGAAAGGTCTATTGGCACCAATGGAGTGGTTTTTCAAAGTCTCTCAATTAAAAACTGCCTTTTATTTAATGCCATTTAGTTTAATTAATATCCTATAAATAACACAATTAAGAGATAAGATGGTAAAACAATAAAAGGAAATTGGGAACAAATCATGCTCATTGATGTAAAGCCGACAAACATTATTTAGAAATATTTGAGGGCGATATTTTTCGACGTTGATATTCTCTCAGCTCTTGTAACACCAGCGCGTTAACGATATCTTTTGAAATAAAGTAAAAAAGAGACAGCGAAAACTTTCAAACCTTCCAACTCAGGGTTTCTGACCTTTTCGATATACGGAAGGCAAGAAAGCCTGGGTTCGAGGTTGATATTTACCTTCTAGATTGAAAACATCGTTGCGATAAACTTGTCCGAAAATTGCTTTTGCAATAGCATCATCGATAACCTCGTCTTCATCAACTTGATAAGCAACTAAAACGAGAATGGAGGCCTCTCAAAAAAAAAGGTAATGGTCAAACCATGTCAAACGCGTCCTATTATTTTATAGTGAGCAACTGCAATGTTGCAATACAGTACAATGTCGTGAAATATTTTTCTGAAATTCCTTGATTTCTTTGTTCTCCACTCCCTTCTGTTGTTCAGGGTGGCCACGCCTCCTCTAAAGTTCCTCTAAAGTCCTATTTTTTGAAAAATGTCCTCGAAAATCCTCTATAGTCCTCTAAAAAACTGGGTTTTTTTTTGCTAGAATCTCCACTAAAATCCTATATATTTTTTCAAGTAACATGAAAAATGCAATAGTAGCCTATATTTTTGAAGTTTGAGTTTTGTCAGGCCGCTCATAATTTATCATTTAAGGCAGCTGCAAACTGTCAAATATTTTTCATTTTTTCGCATCAATACTGAATGGTTTGAAAATTCTTACACAAAAATAAAAATTTGAATTCTCTAAAATCCTATTTTTTCTTCGAAAAATTGTTGTTTTTTTTCAGAAAAATCCTCTAGTTTTGAGAAAAAAATGTCCTCTAAAGTCCTCCAAACTCCTCTATTTTTTCATAAAACTTTTGTGGCCACCCTGTTGTTGTCAAATTGTATTTCAAAGTAAAATACAGTTTCTAGTTACTGAATTCCGCAAACTGTAATTACCGGCACAGGTAAATGACCAGAGTTATTATCTGGTCGAGATGGCTGAGACAATTACAACCCCATGCTTGTTTGTTTTTTTTTCATACAATAAAAATCTTACCAGTCAGTGAGACACATGAACAGAGATTGAGAGACAGTATTTGATGCATACCGGTGGCTGCAAGGACGCAAAATAACACAAATACGGTAGCAGCTTTCATTGTGAAAAGATGTTCCGGCAACAAAACAAAGATTGTGTGCAGGAGGCTGTTGCTCATGTGAGTAGTTCTCGCATAATACTGCAAATGTAAGTGTCGTTATGTATTTTACCAACGTCCATTTTGAGCTCCGTTTAAACGGCGATGATTAGCCAAACAAACTCGCTTTGACGTGTTTAAAATTCATAATACTTATCTCCTTATGCCCCCATAACCAGCGGCGGATCTACCCTGCTACTACTACCCTCTAGAACCGAATGTTTGACCACTCCCATTTTTCAGTTACCACCTTAACACAATATGGGACTACCACAGTGTAATGTTATAATGACTTGTTTTGAGATTACTTTTTATACGCCATCCGTATATCGAAAAGGCAAGAAACCCTGGGTTCGAGGTTGTACTTTTCAAGCATTGTGTTCAAAGCTGCAGAAGACAAGTTTTGTTTGTGAAGCCCATTTAAGATTCCATTGAGGTGTTGTCAATGATTTTTGATTTCAATATTGTAATTGTGTGACTATTACGGAGATAGCTGAATAATGCATATGACCAATTTGGAATACTCCTTCATCACAGAAGCGAGGCCAGTTGATTAAAACACGCTGTAGCGAGACGTATAGAAACGTATTGTAATTTGATAATTACATCAGAACAATAATTTATTTGTCAATGATCATGATTTACTAATGATAACAGTTTTATACATACCTTAAAAGCGGAACTACAAACCCGTACAAAATCGTTTAATGTGGAAAGGAAATGTAAATTGCCCCAACATTCAATGTTATGCTGTACCTACATCATACTCACAAAGTCTATCCAACATAAATGTTGAGAGAAGGGGAAAGATTTAAGCTTTATAAACTCTTGTCGCTTTTTTTTGTCCAGGACTGCAGGCGTTTAAACAGAAAAAGAGAAGCATTAGGAATTGGATGTTACTCTTATTCAACGCGTGTTGAGGTATGTCATTAAAAATATTAAAAATAGGGAGCGCCTATGCAAAACTCACAGCAAGTAATTACCGCATTGCATGATGGTAGTTGTGAGAGATATTATGAAGATAATTGAATAAGGGGAGCTGTTAATAATTGTACTTCTCCACGGTAGTTTGAGCGTGTGATTGTTCTGCATGAATGAGCAAGGAGAGATACGAACAATCAACGGAGGAGAACGTATGCAATTAGAGTATTTCATTAAATCCGCCATAACATCTTTAATCGAACAAAGCGAGAAAAACATTCTTCAAAACAATACAGTGTGCTTTCGGATAAACTAGACTGTCCTTAGGTAGAACCCAGCCTCCTACCCAGGGTCTCCGATCTATAAAAAGAGTCACTGATGTAAGATATTGACTAAGTGAGATTTTATTCCAATTATCGGTGCTTTTAGAATATTAAGTATCTTCGTTTCCTTGTTGTAATAAAGAGAATAATTTCGAGCTCCCATCGCACACATCTATCTTAGTAATTACAGGCCTCACCTACTCTGTTGATTTAATGTCAGCTAGATAATTTTGTCACTGATCTTCCCTTTTTACGGTAAACGATGGATTCGATTTCTACCTTTTAGAAAAATGGTTATCACAATGTGAACTGTTCTCCATCAGCAATTTTTTAAATTATCAGATTTGTCGCCAATGATATAAATCGCTGTTTCTTTTCAGCGAAAAAGTGCTAAAAAAAATAACGGTAACCGAAATCCGTGGCTTCTTCTCTCTCCACAATCGAAATAAATGGCTTTTGAGTTTTCATGGAGACAGTATAAAGGAACACTTTACTCCCGTTGGATTTTCATGACTGGTTAAGCTCCTATGCACCACAATCATTTAGAAGCTTTCAGAGTATCGTATATGCATCGATTGTGTGTATTTAAACGCTACGACCATGGTGGAGGTATTGATGGTGATGCAAATCTTCTTTCACCTGTTAAAATTAATGTTTTGTTTTTGTTTTTTTGTCGTTGTTTTTTTTTGTTCTCTTTTGCAAATTCAATTAATTATCAAAACTCATTTTCATTAAGCCCTCTTTTGTTATAGATATTTCAAATTAGTAAAACCTAGTTTCACATAAGTATTTGGAGAGAAGATTTCATGTATATGAAAAAACATACTAAGCAATAGCTACCATTTTGTCATGTTTCATAATTATTAAAAAATTCTCATTAAAAACAAATATAACAACAGATAAAGTGAGACAAACACGTTGAATGGATATGCTGTAAACAATGAATGGAGGTAAGTGTTGAGAGGTACAATATTGTATAAATACCCATAAAATGATCAAACGTTCTAAATTGTTTTAAAAAGGCAAAACACCGAAAAATATGTATAAAAAGACTTAACATAAATCTAATTGAACAAATTTTTGAAATTCTTTTGATTTTTAGTATGAATGTAAACATACAGAATAAAACAACAACAACAACAACAACAACAAAATAGAGATTTACATCATTTCAATAGAAATGATGTTTGTGGCAGTGATGTTTTGACGATTTTGACAACTGGGAAAATCTTGCTCAAAGTGATACAAATTCCCGGACATTTGGAGACATACTGCAAAAGTGAGGAAACATTCGCAAAAGCTAGAAAATACTAACGCAACAATATTGGTTCGTATATACTGAGATCAACAAAATGTTTCTGTTTTTCGTTTCTGCAAAGTTGTTAATAGCTCGATTAAGTGATGTTCCGGAAATTATAGATGGTCATTATAAAAACATCTTAATTGAATCTAATTTGACAACATCACTGACCTCGTATTCGTTTTTTCTATCCGATATGGAAACGAGATAAACGCATCAACCAATCATAATTCAGACAATACATACATTCATAACTGCATGTATAACTCCGGATTGAAGTACAAGCAAAGCACCAATCAGATTGGAGTACTGAAATTTTTCCCATAACTTTCAAACGGATTATAAATAATGATGTATTATAAAAATGTACTCCTTTGGCATGTCTGTTTTAGATAAATAAATAAATAAATGACAGTTGACGTCACAAGGAAAAAAAAAGTTTTAAAAGAATCTGCACTATTCCATTTCGACAGATAACCTGTCGTTTCGGAATAGACCGTGTGTAATTGCTAGCGCTCCACCTGTTATGAAGCGCACAAAGTTATCACCGATCAGTGGTCCAATTGCGTATAATCCCTTTCGTGATCTCGTCTCGTACGTATACAGATCTATATCCAGTGGATTAAGTTTGATATTGAATTCGTTCTCAGGCTCCTCTTTAAGGCTATCTGCATCGGTAATCATCGAGAGATCTGGTAGCAAGCCAATATTTATTATAACTTTGCAAACATGTATCTTGAATCGATTTTTTTTATTCACGCTTTCAATTATTACTTCTTTGTTTTCTAAGATTTCGCTTAAAATGTGTTGCGGAAACGGGGTGTAATAATCATTGTTCATATGGCCCTTGTTACACATAAGTGATTTAAGTTTCAAGTAATCGGCGTACGCCGACGACAGTTGGTTGAGAATGAGTTCGGGATCTTTCACGCTACGCCGAAACACATGAATGACAGGTATCTTTTGTGACATTAAATTCAAAATGGTATCCAAAGCAACCAGTCCACATCCGACCACCAGTACAGGACATTTGTGTTTAAGAAGTTCCTTATCGGGTAATCGGTGATACACGAACGGATAATGTTCGCCTGTGATGCCTAATTTACGCGGAACATTGAACGCTCCACAAGCAAGTACGACATTGTCCGACATAATAGAATAGTATTGCATATCGTGTCCGTCACCGTACAATATACCGTCAATTTGCCATTGTGACGGCGTCTCCTTCGATTGTGTGACGGATGTTACTTTAATGTTGTTAACGAAATTGGATGCCAGACCCATAGCAGAGACATAATCTGAATAATACAGTCCTATATACGCAGCGTTTGTGCGTTCGGGATGAACGCCGCATATGCGGGAGATTTTCGGGAGATTGGTAAGCTTGTCCTCATTTTTCTTACACCAGTCTTGGAACGAAAACTCTGGCAATTCAAGCCATCGCGCCAGGCTTACTGTCAGCTGCGAGTTGATCATGTGATGCCACGATCCACCGGCCGGCCCTAAGCCAAGCACGACGTGGCGAACCTCGTTTTCGGGATTATATCTCCATTCGATTGCGGCCGGATCGTCAGACAACATATCAGCGTTTGGATGATACAAGCGATCGAATAAAATGCTAACCGGATTCATTGTTCGCGAGTCGTACATCCCTTCACTTAACCATTCCAGATCCTGCAACAGGAAAGTTTCAATCACAAATCTATCGGTAGCCTGCGAGTTTAGATTTTATTGCTGTTATTAATTATTCAAACGTTAGAAAATTCTCATATCAATTTCGATCAATAACTTCCTTCATATTGAAGGAAAAACTTATCAATCAATCAATGCATTTAAGTGGCCCCTACCTAAAAACGCTTCCTACAATATGGTATGGTACATTTTTAGAGAATCTTCAACTATTTGTATGTATAAGACCTACCTCAAGTACTAAAGACCTGCTTCAAGTACTAATGTATAAGTAAGCAAAGACCTACCTCAAGTACTAAGGATTTGCTCTGTGAGACGTATTTCAGTCGATCTTGAAGCACCGGGTCATCAACAGGTTTCCCGTTATAGTACGGCCAATGTCCCGATAGAAAATAGGAGAGGATGATTGCCGATGGTCCGTTCCCTGGAAATAGAAAATAGAAGTGTCGCTGTTACAGAACTAATTCCATGTGATTATATGAGGTGTGCAGAACCAGACTGGTGGAATATAGAAATCGCACTTTAAACAGCTCAAGCTCATTAAATTTGAATTTAATTTTCTCTCAAATTTAGCTATCCCGGTTTACCGGATCATATCATGTTTACATTTCCGTTCTTTAAATTCCAAGCTTTTTTCATGTTATCGCAAAACAGGTTATTGAAAGTTAGTGCCTGCGCATTTAAGAAAAGTATAAAATTTCGGAGATTTCTTGACGCCTTCCTTTTCCCATGCAAACGTGAGTCATGTAGTAAAAACTTGTCGTTCTAACCCAAGCTTTAAGGCTGAAATACATTATCATTTTAATGGATCAGTTTAAATTGTTTGAAATAAAAGAATACGTGATACATATAGCGAATTAAATAGAAATACAGTCCCCGTGGACAAAACTGTCATAAATAGAACAATTTAAAACAATTTAAACTGATCCATTAAAATGATAATGTTTTTCAGCCTTTATATATGATCAGACCCAAACCACCCTGGTACTCAAGACATCATGGAACAAAAAGTGAGACAAACAAGTTTTTAACGATGATTTGTTTTCTTGAACTTTCAGACCAGGGAATTATCTTGTGACTATGGTAAAACTGAGCAGGTTTATTGTAATGAATATCAAGAATATTGATGAATCAAGCTTTCTGTCAATTTTATATAACGCGAATTTTATATAACGAGCCAATAAAGTGTTCTTACCTATGATCACCACGTCATAATCCATTCGTGCATTCGTTGGCAAGCTTGTCTCATGACTGAGCCTTTTCTCTAAACGCATATTCCAACAGTTTTTAAGAAAGCTCTAAAAATAAAAAAAATATCTTGTCGAATATGTGGTATAAAGTAACTTTATATTGTTTCACGTTTACCTTATCTTATTTAATCCGATAGACCTGTGATAAGGTATTTGCAACAAGGTATTTTTGTAAACAAACGTTTTCATAAGTACAAGTCTGTTGAATTATATTGGACAAGGCAGTGACTTGGTTGTATAGAGTACTTGTTAGAGTAACTTTAGATGACGTGATTTTTGTTTTGTCTGATGTAATCCGACAGACTTGCAATTACGAAAGTCATCGCGAACTAAAAGAACAGTGTGCAAAAATTTAACTACAGGTCTGTTGAATTAAACTTGACAATGCAAAAAGCAATCAATATAAAATTATTCTTAAGAAAGTTCAAAAACATTTTTTTCTTTCTTGAAATCACCAGAGATATTTCATGTCTCTGAAATCACAAATATTAAAGTTATCATTACAGAATGTTATTGCATTTTTAAAACGACCTTGTGTCTTCTGAACACATCCTTTAATTGACGGATGACGAAATAATGTAATGTTTGCATTGTAAATATCAGTGTGATTGCAATCGAATGTAATTGAATCCGATAAAAGATTGCAATTTCAATTTCTATTATTACATCAATTTACTGCAGTCAGAAAGTAGCTGCAACACAATTGCGAAAATTGACGGTATCCGATCTATGGAATTAGACGAAGTTTGAGTCGTATATGCCTTTTTATTTCAAAATCAAATACTAACCAAACACAGTGCGGAGAATAAAAAAAGCAAAACTTTTCTCTTTCCAAGTGGAGTTTTATTTGACTAAAACTTAGTGAGTGCAATCAAAATTACCTCTAAGATTAAATCTACGTAATGTTACTGGTTTTCCCTATACATTCACTGTTGCACAAACTGATCAACATTTATGAGATGTTGACGGAAAAGTATTTCGCCGCCGTTAAACCACCCAATCAATAACGACATCGTTGTTTACACGAACCAAACAAAATTCAAAATCTTATAAACAATTATAAACATTTTATAAACTTATAAACAAAGCGCCGGTGTTTTAAGGGAGATTGTCTTTGACAGGTTTCGGTGTGGAGAAAGCATACGACAATATATAAAGGCCATGACAACGACAGAGATGGAAACACCGAAGTTTGTTTTCAAGACTCCTTCTCACATTACATATAAAGTTATTTTCAAATGTTGTAACGATAACTAAGGGGTGCTTTATGCAGACATATGTTTGCCTGTAATCAACTGTAATTCGACAGATATTTATTTATGAAAGAAAAAGTGTTGTAGATGGCTAATCGTAGGTCAGTTCGATCAAATTAGACAAGGCAAAAGTAATGCTTATAAAGTTGGCCTAATATCCTGTCCTAAGTTTGTTCTACTAATGTTTTTTTAAAGGGCGTGTTGATCAGGCTGTTTGTTAGTGGAACTATTCGATATAGCGCCCAACTGCTTTAAAGGACATTTCTCGAATGGGCACCATTAAACTTCCATTAGCGCCCTTTTCCTTTCTTTCAAAATAATAATTATCAGGCGTTTATAAGTATAACTAAAGGCGTTTTTTCCAAAGAATTCAAACGCCAGACCAAAAGAATTATTGCTCTCGATTATTCTGACTCTTAGTAGAACACTTAAAGCAATTTTAACATCAGAAACGAGGCAGGCAATGTTAATTTGGCCGTATTACAGCGTGTTGAAACTCTAAATCTCTAAAATTTCACAAGCGGACAAACATTAACTATTTTTAGGGTTTTAATTAGCATGCAGAGGCGTATCTATGGATAGCAAATGCGTGGAGATGTGGAGGTAGTAAAATTTCTTTTCCATCTTAAGTGTTCATTAGATGGGTAAAATCGTCAAAAAGGCACCGCGATGATGAGCACTTTTATTGTAATAATGTGTATATTTCTATAGAAATGCACTCCCTTGCAGGACCTTTCTGTTCTTGATAGCTCGACTCTCCTCCGTGAGTTTTGGCAACACATTAGATTCGCCTCTGGATGGATTTGATTTTTAAAAAAAGAAAAATGAAAAATCACCATAATCCATTCAAAACAAGTATTCTGCAATGCTCTGTCTTGGTCAAGTAGTGCACTTGAAAATGTTATCTGTAGCGCATCTTATGCTTAGAGGTTTTACGAGAATGCTACCTCTACTGAGAAAAGTGTGCTGAGAATTTCCCTAATATACTGACACCAGCAAGCAGTGTCTACAAACGAGTTTGTTGCTTACAAAGGCAGCTGAAAGTTTTCTGTATCTATGAACGAGACGTGTCTTAACCACCTTGACTCGTCATCTCAGGCTGAAATAACAAAGCTATCACCACAAACAAATCTGCATGCCAAATGAACTTTATCGTCAACAACAAAACAAATTAAGTAAATATTCTCTTCATAAACAATTTCAAGCATGTGTTGATAAATTGAATAACTCTGCAATACTTTTCCTCCCATATTAAAAATGAAACTCATACGGAAAACTTGATTTGATTATTAATGATTATCATGCACGTGATAAACGTAAGTTCATCGTTCGATTGAATAAATTCAAAAGTCCATTCTTATTACGGCATGAGAAACCACAACTTGAAGAGAGCTAAGCCAATCCATCATCAACGAAGCAATAACATAAGCGTGACGTCACAAGAAAAAAATGAATCGAGCTGTTCTGCAATACTATTATGCAGAAGCTGAAACATGAATTCTTCTGAAAAAATATCTCAATGACGATGACGATAAATTATACATGTTTCATTCAAAAAAAAAAAGATTCTTTTTAACGTCAAATAGAATCAAACTATCAAAAGTACATAACATTAGAGAAACATCTTGCAAAATCATCAAAAACTCACTGCGATGAAGAATATTTTTACTGAAAGAGTTTGTATATTTCTATAGAAATGCACTCCCTCGCAGTGGATAAGATTGCAGGTGAAATCAAAAGCAGAAAAGAATATCCCTTCAAGAGAGCAACTAACATATTATCTAAATTCTTTTATCTGGTAAGATTATAGAAATGTATAGGAAAGAATAAGTTCTATTATGCGAACATAATTAAATCAGGAGCTTATAATTTCATGTTCTTTTGGCACACCTTTAAGTCGATGGTGAAACAAAAATCAGGTAGAGGCTGAACGAGAATATGCTGTCGCTACTACGCGAAAAGAGACATCCCTTTTGCTGAGGGAACAAATATCTTTCTTGCTTAGTGAGCTTAAAGGCTTCCTGCAAAATTTAAAAGAATAAATATGATTTTTTTACCCTGAAGTCTTCCGAGCTCGATGAGTTGTGAATGAAACAAATTTGATTATATAATCAAGATGTAGAGTTTATGTAATGCGAGAGACATATCGTTCGACATGTAAATATTACCACATCTGTTTATACAAACAAAATAAATCTGAAGCCGTCAGCAAAATTTGTGAGGCAATATTTTGATTATCTATTAGAAAAAAAAAGATGGTATTAATCTCAAGGGACGCCATAATCCTATCCATCAATTAATCATAGCCCTGGCCTCTTTTAATTATGATAATTGGAAAAAAATATGATAATTATTGTTACGTAATTCGCCATTAGAAAAAAACTTCTTATGCAACAGGTCAAGGGAATCAACACTTTCTGCGAATGATACAAACGCAACCTCGAACCCAGGGTTTCTTGCCATCCGTATATCGAAAAGGCAAGAAACCCTTGGTTCGAGGTTGATACAAACGCTATTATTGTTAGACTTGCAAACGAGGCTAGTATTACTATGGTGAATAATGTTCAGATGGACAGGAGTATTAAAGAAACGATGTCAAAGGATATGTAAGTTATAAGCTGCATGCGAACTTCAGATTGATAACATGACATGCATTTAACTTTATAGTGATACATAACTTTTAATTTTTGTGTTGTCTGATGTGACAATTCTATGTAACATAAAACAATATACAGTCGAGTCAGTTCAAGTATCTCGAACTTTCAATGGACCGGATAAAATGTTCGAGAAAACGAGATTAATAGCGGGCTGCAAATGCTGATGGGACCAAGGTTTTCTGTTCGAGTAAGCGCATATTCGAGACAGCTGTAAAGATGAGATGTACATCGATACAACAAGCAATACTGCACGAGAAAAATTCAAAAACATTCACTTACTGTAAAACTTTTTCTACGATCAATCATTCTACTATTCTAAAAGAAATTTATGTCAACAACAGATTCTATTGGATCTTATTAAGATGACATATTAGGATAACGAATAAGAATTGTATCAGTCACTCTCCACCCTTCTCTTTATGAATAAGTAAAAGTATAAAATATTTTTGTATGAAATTTACGATATCTAACATCATAAAATATTTTTGTACGACATTTACAAAGTTTAACATATCACTTCTATTTTTTTTTATTTTTTATTTTTTATTATTATTATTTCTTCGTTTTAACTTTTTATAAGAAATATTGTGCGTTGATCTAACAGTTAAGCGGTAATTAAAATGGAAAATAAAACAGGGAAAGAACAACACAAAAACACAACAAAAACAACAACAAGTTTGTAGTCATAAAATGCTGCTTGCTTATTCTGACATTTTTTTATTATTTTTTTTTTTAATCAGTCGCCCCACTCAAGGCCGAAGCCACTACAAGAAGTGGGGCTACATATTCCGGATGTTCATCATAGCGTTAATCTCCCCGACTAGCCTTCATTTCCCCCCCGTAATACATTAGGGAATCGAGCTAGTTACTTGAACAATATGATGGCACAATATATTCAAGACTCATCAACAAATGGAAATTTTATCTTAAAAATGTTGGTCAAAATTTTATATTAGTTTTCTCCTGCCTACCATCAAACACACCCTTCTAGACATAAAAGAAACATTGGGTTTCGTGGTGGGCCTTTCACAGATTTGGGAAATGAAAAAAGGACATTCAATATCTGGTAAACAAAGTGAATGAAAAAACTCATTAAACTCAAAATCTTTTCCTCTGATTTCAGAATTATGGAACTGTTTACTCTACCAAACCCTTCTTTATACAAAGTTATGGAGAACTTTAGTTTAAGAGTGCTTTTGAATTTGGCGTTGAAGAGTTGTTGACTGTGGTTGCTTCAAAATATGAGCTCCTTACCACTTTCATATTTAAAAATGACCTAAAACACATTGTCCAAATCAATTATGCTTCCAGTAATCCATGTTTTTTCGTTGTCAGATGTGTTCTGATGGTAGTGTATGATCACCTGAGGAGGACTGAATTATTTGTCAACACATCACAAAATCTGTCTAACTTGCCTGAATATGTCACGTCTGAAACAGTTTAATTTATTTTGCACTCAAATTGAAAAAGACACTCATCGGTTAACTGGTCCAGCTGACAGATGAAAAAAAGTTCAATTGATTATGCTCAATAAAACAGATCCAAATCATGTGATCACCCCATTAGTAACCAGTCTTTCTTATGCAACGCAGATTACCCATACCTTCATACCTTATCGAAAGCGTTAGATCTATGTTGTTCTCTGAGTGCAATTACACAAGTTCAGTCTTTATACAAAATTATAAGAAAAACTCTGAATCTCTTTACCAGCATTTTCTTAACCAAGTAGTGTGTCGTTAGTGAACTAATTTGAAAGGTCATTATCACTGCAGGAAATATCATATACATTCCAAATAAAATTGAAATTCCACAAGATATCAAATAGACATCGCAAATGTTGTTTTGGGCAACAGGCTGAAGATCTGCACGAGAGAAATATGAGAGATGATAAATTGACGTCATAGCAAAATAGATGCCAGACAATATTGTTTAGATAGTCGATAGAGAGGCAGAATACTTTCGAGAACATCAACACAAGGAAAGGAGGAGAAAATTAGTGAAAATGTTTTCTCGGATAACAACAATTAACCGCAAGCTTGTCTTCAGGACCATGCAGAAGTATCTATCTATCTGTGGCTGCCAAAATTACTACATACATACAAAGTATAAGCCTTTTCAACACCAGGGCAATTTTCGATTGATGCAGTACATGAAAAGTTGCAATTTCTAATACCCGCGTACGTCTTCATAATGCTTATATGTGCAGGCAAGGACTTGCCTGCGATTGATATACCAATCATACAAACACAAAATATCAAACTTCCATTGCTTTCTGTTGCACTCGCGTTTCATGAAACTCTTCGTCATTGACACGTCAGATGGAAATCATTTGAACTTTGATGTTAAAACTTAAAGATAAAGAGCTTTAAAAATAACACGAATTGAGCTTTCGGGGAAAAGAATATGTCCCTACCGGTTATTCCCCCATTCTTTAAAGATCAAATCAAAACAATATGATTAGAGATTAAAGAAATAATAAAGTCAGTGAATATAAAAGCTTACAAAAGAATGCTGAAAATTCTGAATATTTGCTTAAAATACTTGCTATCTTTTCCTTGAACATAACATTTTTGAAAGGACTTTACAACCAAGGGCATTTCTGAAGTTATACCCACAAGATGTAATGCTGATGTACCTAAATATTTTTCTGGCTAATACGTCATTAACATCCCCCTTCTTATGTTCGAATTCGTGAAGCATTTTTTACTTGGCTGTTGTTTTTAAGTTGAAAATATTGTTTTTTAAGTTGAAAATAAAGTGATGAATGCTTTGACATAATTTTCATAGAACTATTTTGAATTTCATTGAATCGCTTTATGATATTCTAAAGTAACAGGAGTTTGAAAATTCTAAAACTCGTCTGAGTTTAAGCGTGAGATTAAAAATTACATGCTACCATGATGATGTTCTTAGGACAGCTTTATACAGCCGCATAATCGCCGCGTCGAATTAAACTCTTTATTAAATGCGACGTAAATTCGACTGTATAAAGTGAAAATTTAATTAAGTGCGACACAATGAATTAAGTTCAGCAGAGTTTGTCGAATAAAACGGCAATCTTCGACATAAATTCGGCATCACTTTATACAGCCGCATAATCGTCGAATTTAATAACAGCTTGATTGAACTTTGTGAAAAAAGTGCATGAAAGTAGTGGACAGCGTGTTAGAAACACACGATGATAAATTTATTCGACATTTATGCGGCTGTCTAAAGTCATGTCGAATTTTATATGCGGCAACAAAACCTGTATAAAGTGACTGTCGCATTTTTGTCGAATTTTACCCGAATTAAAGTAATTTAATTCGACACGGCGATTATGCGGCTGTATAAAGCTGTCCTTAAAACGATTTTTCTTAAGAACATTCTGTGACATTCTGTGACTTTTCTAAAGGCGAAATCCACCATGCGGAACATATAGGGGCAGAAAACAATTGAAAATTTCAAGTTCAAACAATCGAGAGAATTTTACTGAGCCAATCAGGTTGCAGAACATTTGTTCCGCGCATGATTATGAAAGGAAATGTAAAAACCAATAATGTATTATCCGTAGCTCAAGATCAAAGTGCAAACTTTGAAAGAAAATTCTCATAGCTGACAGAGAACGAAAGATTTACAATAACATCTCACAACATATTGAGAGCTCGAGAAACTTTAGAACTTTATTTGCTTAAAAAACCACAACAATTTGAAACACAAGCAAAAATGTTTTTCATAAACTGTTATGTTTGTAGTTGAACTTTGTTCCATAATTTTCTAATGAACACTAAAGTCCCCTTTTAAGGAACGTTAATTCTCAGCGTTAAGTTTGAGCCATAGACGTCCCCGTTGAAGGAACGTTGATCTTCAAATTTTTAGGTTTTCTACCTTTCACGTGTTATAAGTTCCAATCAACACAAATCGTACATTTCTGCTGAATGGGAAAAGCAACTTCAGCATGCGCTTTAAATCAAAACATTTCAATAAACCATGCTACACAAGTGTGGAAATTTTTCATGGATTTTTTTTTCATTAAAACTTCCATGAAAGTTTTGAAATTCTAACTTAATTTTTGTCCTTAATTAGTTTCGAAAATTTATAGAAATAGCTGACTTTGCAGATTTGTATATTTTGCGTTTTCGTCAACCTTTTCAATTTTGCGCTACAAGTTTCGATTTACTGAAAGGTTGCTAAGATCGGGGAGAAACCTATAGGTACTACGAACAGGATGCATTGCGCGGTGGACACGAACGCAGAATTGGTAATCCTAGGATAATATTGATGTATGACGTAATGGCCATAACGCCCTAACGCCCCGACAAAAAAAGAAAGAAAAGGAAAAATATACAGTAAACAGTGAGTACTATTATTTTGCCTGATAATAATCGATTTCATAGTATTGTGACCGTAATACCAATCCTGGTAGTGCACAAACGGGAGGCGAAAAATAAAGTATGTGCGATAAAAACCAAAAACAAAGAAAATACCTTTTCTTTCTCCTATGTTTTTATATCCAACCAATCTCGTGCAATCAGAGAACTTTTGATAAAAAAAAAAAACAACACCTGCACTTCGGTATTCAAAAGAGAAAAAAAAAAGCAAACATAAAATAAAAATTGTAGAACAAAAAAAAATATAATAAATAATGAATTTTGGTTTGAATGTTATAAAATTATGAAATATATGAATATATGATATTCTAATGATGAAGAATTTTGAGCTCTGTGATTTGAAAAGTGTGATTTTCAGCTCGTTTCTGTTTGCAATGCAAAGGAGATGATCGATTGTATTAAGCAACCTGTCATATTGTGATGTTATTGTAAAGCGAATTCATATGTTGAAAATAGCATTCTGCATCCATTTACAAATTCCATGAAATTTTCATGTTTGTGGTCGAATGAATTGCGATTTAGAAGATTCTGTTAAATTTTAGATGAATTTTCAATTGCTCTTTGTCTTAAATGAATATTTAATGCCAAGACAGATACAAAGATTCTGCACACTTAAGAGTAATTACATAAAAACCTGCAGCTTCTTCACGAGTCCTTGTTTTTGACTCCTAAAATTCCTGAATTTAATGATATATATATTTTGTAAAAATTTCCAAAATGAAAATTTTACTAAATAACTCTTGCCTTGCTATTCGAAAGACCTTTACATAGCCAAAAAAAAATTCATTTCAAAACAATACTTTTCTTTTTGAAAAGGTTAGCGCAATAACTACGGTTTTTTGGGAAATGTCAGTTAGAGACTGCAGCTCATTTAGGCCTGACTTCGACGATTAAAAAAATACTAATCGTCGTTATCGCCAATCGCCAGGTCTGAACAAAAGTGTTCATATTTAGATGATGATTACGACGATTACACTAAATTTTAATCGTCGTAATCGTAAATGGTTTCGTGTAAACGAAACATGATTTTTTCGAATGACATATTGTTTCCCCTGCATATCTGTCTCTGTCCGTACTCTTGTCTCCCGAATAGACGAATAAGCAGGGGGTTAGGAAAATTTGAAGAAAGAAATTTTTTTTTTAAACTATCAACAAAAAATAAACTTTAACAAATGAACAAGTAAAATAAGAAAAGAAAAACAAATTTGAAAAACGTAGTTGACACGGCTTTTTTTTCTCTGAACAATACCTTATTGGACAAAACTTAGTCGGACAAAAGTGACTAAATTTTTTGGAAGTGACTAAAATTTTGTCCGACTAATAATTTTGTCCGACTAAAATTTTGTCCGACTAATTATTATGTCCGACTAAATATTTGGTCCAAATCATTTTTTTTCAGAATTCTTCTTCTTATCAGTTTAATTGCAAAATTTTAAATATTTACAATTTCTTGATGATTTTTCTTTTTGCTCACCAACGAATACAATATTTTTACATGACTTAGCCATAATTAAACAATTTTTAAAGTGGTAAAGTTTTTTGATAAATAATATTAACGCTCGTTTTCATGATGTTCATTGTTTATTATTTACGCTCTAAAGGGATTCTCGACCCTTTCGTAAACAGATTGGGCGTTTTTAATAGCCTCACTTATTCCGGAAAAGCACCGGTAATAACAGAAACTTCCGATGAAAGTGATAGCGAGGTAGTTCAAAGGAAAATGAAGAAGACAGTCATAATAGAAGAAACGGCTGAAGCCAATGCAGGAACCAAAATAGATTTTTATACTGATCAGGAATATGGCATTGAAATTGAAAAATAAAATTATGCTACAACCCTTTTAATTAGGATTTTTCCGACGGCAAAATTGTGCCGTCGTGGTATGATGATTTTGCTGGACATACATGTTTTTCACGTCGGCAAAACTGTTTTTTATTAAATATGTCTTTCCCCTCGTTTTCATATACATATCTAGAACTTAGAGTAATCGGCGCACTCCCACACGCTTTTCGATAATCCTTTTCGAAAATTAAGTAAGTTATGAAATTTTAGAAAAGGACAAAAATTTTAGTCGGACAATATTATTAGTCGGACAAAAGTGACTAAAATATTTGGAGGTGACTAAAATTTTGTCCGACTAATATTTTCGTCCGACTAAAATTTTGTCCGACTAAGTTTTGTCCGATAAGGTAAGCGGGGGGAGACGTCTATTCGGGTAAGGGCAAGAGTAAGAAAAACTGTTCTGTAAATTTAATATTACCTATATTTCCGTTATTAACGATATTATCATTAATAATTAACGTCATAGGCGGATTTAGAATATAGACAAACGTTCTGGAGGAGAGCTGCAGTTATTAAGAGACCAAAGGAAAAACGTGCAATTACTAAACAATAAGAAAAGAAATTTTGTGAGAGTGTACTCCTCCACAAAGTTTGACTTTGTCTGTATCCGCCGCCTCTGAACGTTAATACCGTTTGTTATCAAAATCCCCTGGAACGTCACATATATTTGAATCTTTCATGTAAGTCAACAAAGATGTGTGACTGCATAATGATACAGGATTTTTTTGATTGAGTTTAATGATGTCAATGTTAATACTTTTTTCTTCTTTTTTAAATAGGTTGCTCCCTGAAAGGCCGAAGCCACTACTTAGGCAGAGAGCCACAACATAATGAGACCAGTGTTCATCATCCTAGAGTAGATATAACACTGCAAGCAGCACATCTACACTAAAGCCGATCATACACGAGTCGATTAGTTGCTTTCGACTGAGTCGTACTTATGTTGCGCATATTAAAAAGTTCCCGATACAAAAGTGATACACGGAAGCGATTTTTTCTTTCTACATCATGTATTCAGACAGCGAAGAAGAGGTTCCAGCTGCTGCTATTATCTTCGTGGCTTGCCAAGAAAAAAAGAAACGTAAAAAAAGAGTATGGACAAAAGAAAGCAGTTTGGGGTTTACGATGCACTTCTGCGTGAATTTCGACTGGAAGAAGAGGAAGCTGACTATTTTAACTTTTTGAGGATGGTCCCTTGTGATTTCGATGCTTTGTTGCGTCTCGTGCGTTGAAGTGGCTATCACAAAGCAAAATACGGTCATGTGAGTCACTTTAATCTAGAAGTTTTCATGTGCGCATTTTCTGTAAAAAAAAAGGAAGCTTTTTGATTGGCTTTAAAAGCTGCGATTAATCGTAGAATTCCAACAGGTTCGATTTTTTTTTTTCGAAAGCAACTAATCGACTCGGTACTAGACCGGATGGTATCTCTACCGGTCGTCAAAGACAATTATGGCTTGCCAACCAGCCAGGTGTTTGTATCGAGACACCATCTCTAGGAAGGTTGCCTACCAAAGCTGAAGACCCCTCCATTGAGCAAGACTGACCCCGCCGGACGCCAACCCGGTATTTTAATGTGTCGGGGTATGGGTATACAATTACTGAATTGAATTAAATAAAAAGTTTTTAGTAAAGATAATGTGCGATGATAAGAGTCGCACGAAAAGATGACTCAGCAGTTTTTGTGCGGGAATCCCCAGTCAAGAACCATGCTTATAGTAGTAAGATGATAGCCATAATTGCGGTTCTATGTCCTGTAGGAATTTTCATCATCATCCTGTAGTCGCTGTGAAGTCCTTCTACTATAAGTATTCTTATAAGTACTTTTTTTTCCCATTGGTTTTTAAAATATGGCTACCAATAAGTTCAATATTCCCTCGTATGACGACTTAGAGTGAGATTAATGCAATTCAAAATGGTAATTTGCTTTTTTCAGCAAAACGAAGGAAGAAACAGTAACTTTAGTGAAATACCATCGCATTCAAAAAGAAAGGTGAGTAAGAGATAGAAAAACAGATAATGTTATCGGGTTTTTCCCCCCAACTGAGGAAGCTAGGGAGTTTTTACCTGACTATACAGACAAAAACCATAATCATGTTTATATACTGGCTATAATGCATGCTTTTTTTTTTTTATAAGAACCAGTAAAATCTGACCTAAGGCTGGCTGTTCTTATTTTTTGAGCCTTTTTCAGCCTGAATTGTTCTTATTTTGTTCTTAGTTTTAAGAACAAAGTTTCAGATTTCAGCCTCATTTTGTTCTTATTTGCAGAACTTCCAGTAAAATAAAAATAAATCTTTTTAAAAACAACTGTTTAAAAGCATGGTTGCTGTTCGGTAATGACCCGATATGAGTATGCAAGTTGAACAAAACAACAACCATTTGCCAGTGAGTGAATTCACGTCATGAGTTGTTCCTATCACGAATTGTTCTTATTTTATATAAGGCCGATGGAAATTTTATATTAGTTTAGCGTCACTTAACTCCTGAAAATGTCATGCGGCATGTGTTCATTATTCATTATTCATTAATTTTGTTCTAGAGTGCCATACATAGCCGGAGAACACATCAAATACGCCATTTTGCATTACTATAATCACTGAGATCCCGCCCGCCCGAGTACGGTACTAGCTCGAGCTTTCAAATTACTTCAGACCTGCTTTTTCTTCAACTACATTGAAAAAGAAGAAATTTTCAAGAAATTTTTGCAAATTAGGTATTCCGCAAAGTTGGCTTTTCAGTATGTATCTGATAAAAATCGAAACCATAACTCTATTATTCCAAAACGCTACAAAAATTAATGTCTACTTCGATTACGTAATCGAATGTCGAAATTTCGCTACATTTATTATACGGAACACTCTGGGAAAGTCATTAGACGCACATGGAAGAGCAACTACTTGGACATTTTGAACCAGGATACGACGGTCGGTAGTGGGTAGGCAAGCAAATGAAGTGGATGATGTATTATTCTTGTTAAATTGTCATTTTGTGTTGAAATAATGAAATCTTGTAAAATAATGAACTTTTTTACGCGGGCACTTAAAGTGATGCGGGCGGGTGACGCTAAACTAATATAAAATTTCCATCGGCCTAAGAAAATTCAGGCTTTAGGCTGTTCTTAATTTTTGAAACATTAATTTGAGCCTCAGGTTGTTCTTATTTTTTGGCCAAATCTGAGGCTCGTGTTCTTATAAAATTGTTCTTATAAAAAAAAAAGTGTAGGTATATACAACTTTTTAATATTTCAATATATCTATAATATTTCAATTAATCTATCTATGAGGACTAATCGATAAGTCTTGATAAACATAATGAATTTATCAAAATATCAAATCCTTTTAAAACAGGCTCTTTCTAATTACAACAGCCACTTAATTGCTGACAAGTTTTAATCAAGCGCTTTTCTTACAGTGATATCAAAGCTAAAGATTAGTTCATTAAAATTGAAGAAGTGGTTCATTAAAATCGGAAAAGCAATTTGCTAGATTCACAAAAGTGATTCGAAACTGCTAATATTTATGAATTGAATTTTAGTTTTAAATAATCGTTTAATCCACAAATGATTTTAAGTAAATAAGTAGAGTTTTTATTCCTTGGGCTTCCATCTGTAATAGTTGGTTATTCTCCCCACCGACTTGCAACTAGTACTATATACTTTAAAGTCAGAAATTTTCATGGGAAGAAATTTTCGTGATTAACTCCGTTCCCAAAATTTTTTGTATTTCACAGGAATTAATTTTCGCAAATTGGCCAAAAAATCCTTTTTTTGAGGGAATTAATTTTTGCAAATTGGTGAAAAAAAATTTTTTTGAAGTATATATAATTTATTTACGAATTCGGTTTCAGCACAAAATTCTTAGTAAAAAAAAAGTCAAAAATGTTTGTAATTTTTTGTAAATGCAATTTTTAAAGTGTTTTTCTCATTTTTTAAGATTTTGGAAATATTTTGAATATGATAGTAATAATTGAATGTTTGAATCTAAAGACCAAAACAATATATATACATATATACAGTAAATATAAATGATAACAAAGATAACATAAAGTTCATTATCACCCAGCACCCTTCAGGGCAGAATATTGGAAGTAGAGACAAGCAATAAAGGAACTTTTTGTTACAAATCAGGTGTTTGTCTCCTGATTTGTAACAAAAAGTTCCTGATTAATGAACTTCCCCAGCAATGCAGATGAGAAGTAAACTATGTGCAATAGGTCCTGCAGAGATGCAAACAGATATTTTTTCCTTAAAAGCTTAAAAAATCAATATGCTTATATTTACCTTCTCAGTTTATATGCAAATGCATTTACACACATACAGTTAGAAGAACCATGGAAATTATGGAATTAAAATATATCAATTAACATGGTGTCTATATATTAATAGCCGATTCTCTGTCTGTCTGTCTGTCTGTAAGTCACGCAAAATGGTAGATTGAGTTGTAAGCGAAATTGTTTCTTTTTTAGTGTGTGACATGAGTTCGAAACAAATGCATTGCAACCCCAATCAAACGTGACTTTTTTTGGCTGGTGAACCAATAGGAATAACGTTTTGTTTTTACTATTATTGTTAGTTTTATAATCCAACCGTTGACTTGGCTTTGAAAACAATACATCAACTAAATACAAAGAAACTAACTGATTAAACATTTTGGACAAAAAGCAGCAGTGGCAGAACGTGACAGCATGTTCGGTTTGCCAGTGCATCCTAACGCTTGCCTGACGGTCTGAGACGGGTGAATTTTTTTTCGAGCAATCAAAATGTTTAAAAACCGATAGGTAAAAAAAGAGAAACAAAATATTTTTTTGCTTTTCTTTTAATAATTTAATTTCTTTTATTTGTTAAGCGCTTCTGATCGAACGTTTCTTTTATTCAATTTATTCATTTAGCACGTGCCTTTTTTCTCTCCTCCCGTGTGAACTTTTTAAGAAGAGAAACCATTTTCACCCTGTGGTAGAGCGCGTAACTTTTTTAAAACAAAAGTTAATAAAAAGTTGAAGTTTTTTCTTCCTACGTTTTGAGTGTATTGTTGTACTGATCAAGGATTGGTTTTAAAAAATAAATAAGTAACACATAATGAAAAACCTGAAAAATAGTTATTGTAACACTGATGTAACACTGACTGCACACCAGAGGTTGTGACTTCGAATCTTTTCCAAGTTGTATGAGCCGTTTATAAGGGAATTAGACGTTTATTGATACAGTGATACAGAGCAGGTAGACATGGGCGGCGAGCGACGCCGCCTTGGCGGCTAGTTAATAATAATAAATTTTGAATGTCACTACTTTTTAGGTTCCAATAATGAGTATGAATATCATCAGGAAAGCGTTTGTAAGAAAATTAGCTGATTCGTATCTAGCTGTTCGAAATCTTGCCACTAATGTTTATTTGCGGCAGGTACAAGGAATCGAACAAACACAGAAGTCTGTTCGTATTTGTTTCAAAAATGAGAAACAATGTAATTAGTATGTCTTTGTTCTAAATTTTTCTTTAAAACCTGGTTTACATAGGGTCATTCCTTATGATTTTCCACTAAGCCCTTTTTAATATTTTGCTTTTTTAGTCATTACATTTGGTTAAGAGATCATTGTCGATGTAGCTCATGCTTTAACCATCTTACGAATCAAAGAACCATTGATACTTTTGAGGTTGGTTTCATTTCGTTCATACAGTCAATCTTTATTTTTGTAAGTCTTAAAAATGAAAATGTGTTTACTGTTTCAGATTCCTCTAAACATAGCTCCTCAGGAAATAGCAAACAAAAATGGCGACCTTCAAGTGACTTGTACGTAATTTCTTGCTTCTTATTTCTTATTGTTTTTAAGTAACGTTGGTATGGATCTTTTGGCTAACTGGAAATGTACAAGAAAAACAGATCACAAAATATTTAAAAACGTGAGGTGAAGGACTTCTTCTGTAGAGTGTTTTATAAAACTTCTTATGAGGATGAAAAGAAGCTGGAGGAAAGAAGAAATTTATTTTGCTTATCGAGTGGACAAAATTGTCAAAGTCACTGTGATGAAGAGCATTTTCATTGAAATATTGCTTATATTTCAATAGAAATTCACTCCTTTACATTGATTTTTCAACAATACGTCATTTCCATCACTTATTATAACTTTTCTCCAGTTTCCACTATTTTTTCAATAGGCTACTTAAAAGTCTAGTGCTCGCACTGAACCTAGAGAACCTGTTTTGATTTTTGATTTTTGATTTTAGGGAAAGATGGCCATAGATCCGAATACACAAGTAAATGGTTGCAGGAAAACCACTACTCTCAATCCTACAGTGCTTTTTTAATCGAGTATAAACCTATTTGTTCCTTTATAATGAACATTTCAGCCTTAAAACATGTTTAAATTTCCAGCATGAATGAGCCCTGTTTGCTTGTAAAAACATTTTTGTACTCAGGCAAACTCATATTTGAGTAAGTTCGCAAAGCAACGTCTTTTAAAATTGTTGTACGCTTTCCAAATTCAATTCAGCACCATGTTTTGAAAGTAAATTCTTTTACTTTGACAATGAAGTTTCATTTCTTACACATCTTGTCCCCTAGCAACATAAATCCTTTGTTTTGGGGAAGTGAGATCAAAAATTCTATGCCTCCATGTGTAGCATACAATGAAGTAAGGCTATTTTCAATGTTGACAAGATTTTCGAACGTGTTTGGTTTTTATTTTCCAGTTTGTGTTTATTACTTCTTTTAGTATTTAAACGATGATAGAAAGTTGTTGACTGTCTTGGAAACTATGGTAAGCAATAAACTTCTAGTTTGGCATGTAAGCATGGTTCACAAGTGATTTCAACTCGCAAATTAATATATGTCTCTAGGAAAAGTATGGATTTGCTATTGTCTCAGAAACACCCCCGAATGTTGAGGTAAATATGAAACAGCCAGATATGTTCTGTTTTCTTTTCAATTTGAATGTATAAGTTCTTTTGTAACTACTATGTTTCTCGGTTCCAAAATCTTCCCATTAATGATGTTTTTTTGTATATTTCTGGGCTAAAGTCATTAATAAAGTTGATATATATAATAGTCTATTCACACACAAATGCAAAATTTCAAATCTGGCGATAATGTGCCGCAAGTAGTAATAAACTAATGTAGCAGTTAAATGATCACGCAACATCTATTTAATGACCAAGATGAAATTATTTCAGGGAGTTGCATGTCGTAGTTTTGTTTTCCTTTGTTTCTCCAAATGCCCCAGAAAAAAATTGCTGTTTTACATTAGAGAACGCATTTTCTTTTATTTTAAAATATCTCTAGAGACACTTTACGCAATTTAATTACCATAAGTGATTAAAACAAAAGCATGCTTTGATGTTTAAAGAATTGATCGAACCCCCACTTTACAATTGCAAAAATATAGACTCAATCGATTATACCAAGGTGTTAAGTGTTTCCACAATTGTTAATAAAATTGTAATGACTTCTGTCTGGCAGAAATTTTGCATCTATCAGTGAATGGACTATACACAACGACACAGTTCTAGGTATTTTTTTGTTTGTAAATGTATATATATTCATTTATTTTCTTACCCTACGACAATTAATGAACCGTTCTTATCTGTTAGTGCCTTTATAGTAGCATGATTTTACTTAAAGGCTCTGCGGAATGTAGGCGAAAGAATTGGTCCTATTCGTAAAAATCTTTACGGTGATGTTTGGGAAGTAACAAATCAAGAGGAAGGTGATATGGACCATCTTGACATGGCATACATGAATGTAGCATTGAATGCTCACACTGATGGAACATACTTTATTGATTCACCTGGGTAGGAACAAGCAGAAACTTCATGGCTTAATGTAAAATATTGAGTATATAAATGAGTAGAGAGTGTCACTGCTTTGGTGACTCCAGATACCACCATTTTTTCTTTATGCTAGTCACAGAATACCTAATAGAATGTTAACTCATATTTCAGAACGTGAGACACGAAAATGTATGGGATTGTGTCTTTGCAACCAAGCATCACAATATTGTCAATTGAAGATTTTAATAGAGAAACAAAATCTTCATGGAACCATAGTGAACATATTATAGTAACACAAACGGCCTCTATGCAGCCTTTTAGACATGAAAATTCTTGAAGGGAAAGACTTTTTTACCATTGCCATTGTTTTTGTTTCCTCCAAAATCTTAAGAAACCTCTTTCTTTTTTTTTAATACATTTCCTGCATCCATCAAAATGGTTCTTCTTGCAGAGAAGTACCTCTTGGATACATTTCACACAAAGCAACAACAGAACCTTGTATGTTCGAAATAACTGATCAAATATTAACAGGTAATAACAGGGTGGCCACGCCTCCTCTGAAGTCCTATTTTTTTACCTTCTAGAATTCAAGTTTTCCACTGCTTTAAACACACTGGCTCTGGTGGAGAAAATCTCCTTGTCGATGGAATAGGTGCTGCGGAGCAGTTGAGAAAGTCCAACCCAGAAGCCTTTAACTTCTTAACTACTGCATTGGTACCTGCTCAATATTATGTACGTTCTGTGAGAAATCTATATATACTAATTCGCGTTGTGCATCCCACTTTTATTTTAGAGAGTGTTGTGTTTTTTCTAAATTTACGGTCAAAATCTTCTTAATCGTGGTCATTTTTTCGTTAGACCATTGATAATTGACGATTAGTATAATAGCACGCGGCGTGACGTCAGTTTTTTTATCTTATCTTATTGCATTGCATCCCCAATCGAACGCGACGTTTTTGGGGAAATATCTCGAGAACCAATAGGAATAACTGACGTTTTTGAGGGTCGGCGATACGGGTGACGGAGTGACGCAACACTTGGGCCTAAATTTTATTTGGTACTGCGGATATGACGTCATTAAAATCTTTGATCGACGATATCTCTGCAACGGTTGATCGTAGGGAAACGATCCCATACACTTTTTTGATCAGTTTTTCGAGCTCTACAACATGGGTACACTTTCCATTTCCAATTCCGTAATTAAAATTTTCGTCACGGGTACACACACGGAAACGCGTCGTATTTCTGCAGATTCTTTTCGAAATTAAAGTCGTAAAAAACTTTTACGCGAGATACTAGTCTATATATACTAATTCGCGTTGTGCATCCCACTTTTATTTTAGAGAGTGTTGTGTTTTTTTAAAATTTACGGTCAAAATCTTCTTAATCGTGGTCATTTTTTCGTTAGACCATTGATAATTGGCGATTAGTATAATAGCACGCGGCATGACGTCAGTTATTTTTGTCGTATCACGGGGGAGCCATTGCATTGCATCCCCAATCGAACGCGGCGTTTTTGGGGAAATATCTCGAGAACCAATAGCGATAACTGACGTTTTTTAGGGTCGGCAACACGGGTGATGGGGTGACGCAACATTTGGGCCTAAATTTTATTTGGTACTGCGGCTATGACGTCATTAAAATCTTTGACCGACCATATCTCCGGAACGGTTGGTCGTACCGAAACGATCCCATACATTTTTTTGATCAGTTTTTCAAGCTCTACAACATGGGCACACTTTCCATTTCCAATTCCGTTATTAAAATTTTCGTCACGGGGTACACACACGGGAACGCGTCGTATTTCTGCAGATTCTTTTCGAACTTAAAGTCGTAAAAAACTTTTACGCGAGATACTAGTCTTATTATACTAATTCGCGTTGTGCATCCCACTTTTATTTTAGAGAGTGTTGTGTTTTTTTAAAATTTACGGTCAAAATCTTCTTAATCGTGGTCATTTTTTCGTTAGACCATTGATAATAGTATAATAGCACGCGGCGTGACGTCAGTTATTTTTGCCGTATCACGGGGGATTCATTGCATTGCATCCCCAATCGAACGCGACGTTTTTGGGGAAATATCTCGAGAACCAATAGGGATAACTGACGTTTTTTAGGGTCCGCGATACGGGCGATGGGGTGACGCAACATTTGGGCCTAAATTTTTTTTGGTACTGCGGATATGACGTCATCAAAATCTTTGATTGATGATATCTCTCCAACGGTTGGTCGTAGCGAAGCGATCCCATACATTTTTTTGATCAGTTTTTCGAGCTCTACAACATGGTTACATTTTCCGTTTCCAATTCCTAAATTGAATTTTCATCAAAACATGGGCAAATTTATCATTGCTAATTCTTCATTTTATTTTTCGTGAACTGGACGCATGCTGAACATGGTGGCGAGCGACGCCGCCTTGGCGGCTAGTCTATATATACTAATACGCGCTGTGCATCCGCTTTTTTCACGCTTTCACTCTCTAAAATTTCGGGTCGTTTTTGTGGTCACTTATTCATAATCGAGTGTCAGACCACGGCAGTTGATATTTTTCTACGATTAGTATTAGGGGAAAACATTGCATTGCATTTAATCGTTTCAAATGTTTTGATTATTCGCGAAGATATAGATAGACAGCAACGAAAGTATTGCGCGAAGATTTATTAATGTTTTTAGGGTAAGTACGCTTTAGAACTTTTTTGTTTGTTTGTTTTGTTTTTCTTATAGTATTAATAGGGTTTATACGTCATTACTTTTCAAATAATACGCGATTGAGGAAATGAATATCATGGTTTTTAATCATGACGCTCTGGATTCGTAAAGAAAATAGCAATTGTTTACGATTCACATTTTGGCACTTTTACGACTTTCGCGTTTGACCTTTATTTACATTGGGGTGTGGATTCCATAAACAGTTACAGGGATTTTTATCTTTTTGTTGTTTACCTGTACGCACAATTTATTTTTACTACTGCATATATCATATCGTGAAAGATTTATTACGAATATGTTGATGTGCTTCGGATCTTCTGATTAAAAAGTTTTTTGTTGTTCATAACTCCAGTGTTGAACTAAATATGCTTTAGCCGGAATACCTAGAGATTTTTAATTAAAAGTGTGAAGAGTGTTTTTTTCTGTATTGACGTTAGATATCTTTAATCAAGGGAACCATTGCATTGCATCTTCAATTTATTTTACAGAGTGAGAAATGTAAAAAGTGAAAAAAGTGGATGCACAGCGCGTATTTTTGTTTTTGATGAATTAAAACCCGTGTGTTCTACACGCTGTTCTGCACGGGATACTAAATTCTAAACATTCTACATCCAAACTTTATCTTTATCATACTAAAATTAGCCTTTCTCTCTGTTCAGCTCACATAGATTAAAACCTGTAAAAACGTTTTACACGGGTTACTAGTATTATTTTATTTTGATAGATTACTGCCAGCCTTTTTACAGTCGAATCTCCGTAATTCGAACCTTCTTAACTCTGATTCTAATTCGAACGAATTTCAAGGTCCACTGGCCTATTATTTCCCGTAAAAGAACCTCAAATGTTTTTATCAGCCATTTGGGTGTTCGAATTAGAGAGAGCTAGCTGTAGCCTGAATAGAATGTTTGAATGTTATTGTAAAATTATATCATAAAATTCATAAGAAACTGGAATGATAGAGGTCATTTCTTTTGGTCTCCTGAATCTATTGAGTGTGATGGTTTCCAAGTATGTTCATAATAATACCGTTTGTATATACTTATATACTTAGTCTGTATTTTATTCTCTTTTGCAGGAACCAAATACCCATGCAAAAGTTCTCGGACCTATAATAAAAATGGATCCTATTTCTGAGCAGGTTTATCAAGTCAGGTAATGGCAGATTTTTATTCAACAATTTTCAAATTAAACAATCTTATATTTCTGAAATTTTCTGGTAATTCTTCATTGTGACTGGGGGAGTGCCTGCAGGGGTCCAAGTTAACCTGGAAAACCTGGAAAAGAACTGATAATTGTAAAAATGTCAGGGAGGTTTTCTGAATAATATCTTTGGTCAGGGAAAGGTCAGAGAAAAATCTTTTACAATGATAAAACATGAATATTCAATTAATTTATTTTCTTAAACGAAGCTTTTCGTAAGTATCTCTTACATCTTGTCATCTACTATTAACAAAACTTACGGCGAATAGATACCTATATTTCATGTATTACATCATAGTGTCCTCCCCCCCCCCCCCCCCCCCCCCCCCCCCCCCCCCCCCCCGTAATAACCGTATGCATATTGATCGTGGTTTACATCTACATTAAGGGTGGGGGAGTTTTCAAAATACTTTGCTTGAGGGGGGAGAGGCTGACCCTAGGGGGAGGCCTTTGCTTGGGGGGACCAGGGGGTGGAGGACACTATGTACATTTCAAATAAATTTGGGGTAATTATTAGCTGAGTGGATCGATTCACGCTGTTATAGTCACTAGTATGACTCGGACGGGGTCTGCTTTCTCTACTGAGTACTCTAAGCCATCAGTGTATTATACAACAGGGTAAACGGTGAAGATCGAGACATCCTCTCGTGTTTGAGCTTCGATGATGTGGAAAGGTTCTACGAAGCCATCCATTATTTCACAGCCATCTTGAGGAAGAAAGAAAACGAGTTTTGGTTGAAGCTAACGCCAGGCAATTGCCTCCTCGTTGATAATTGGAGGTGACGAATGTTTTCATGTTTTTCTTTATGGGATGGGGTATTATTTAGACTATTTCCTTGTGATGTTTTTCTGTAGCAAGTTTTCCGTAAGGACATGTTTGAGTTAAATCTCGCCGTAAATACATTCAATTGCATTATAGCATACGAAATTTAATAAGTGACCAGAATGCGTTAGTGTTGACTGTTTCACTGTAGTTCTTATACGAATCTCTGCGCGGGAGTATTTTTTCTATAGAAATGCACACATCATTTCAATGATAATGCGCTTCTTCGCAGCGACATTTTGACGATTTTGTCCAAGGCAGGTTAATTATTCATCCAAGCCTTTACCTCTCTCCACCTGTGCTTGTACTGTCTCCAAAATGCTAATCACAACCTTCTTTGATATCGTTCCCTTTTGGCAGGGTGCTACATGGGCGTGCCTCTTTCACCGGCACGAGAACGATGGGCGGATTTTACATGAATAAAGACGACTATCTCAGCAAGATCCGCGTTCTGCAATCGCATGGAAAGTGATGCCAGCATATTAATCTTGACTTTATGTGTCCGAAGTGATTTGTTAGAATAGTCTGTCCGACCATGTCGTCCGAAATATTGATGTTGTGTCTGATTGTCATAATTGGGACATCATTGACAAAGATAGCTGTATGCAGTTGTATTTGTCCGTGTTTTGGTCGTCTGAAAAGAAAGTATATCACACATGTCATATGGAGGAATTAATTTCGTGATAGAAACAATTAGGGTTGTTACCATTTTTTATAGAATTCTTTTTTTTTCTTAAATTCTCTATTAGAAGCAAAATATTTTTTCTGCAATTTTTTTAAATTTCCCAATAGGGCGAAATATATGTATAAACTGGCCATTTCCTTCTCCTCCTCCTCCTCCTCCTTCTTTTCCGTTCACTTTTATAGCCGCGGTTCGGTATTGAATTTTCGCCTAGCTAAAGTAGATAAGAATAGAGGCTACTCTACAGTGAATGAAGTAGTACACCATTTTGTTTCAGTCAGTGCAGATGGGAAGTTGAAGATTTTTTCTTTTTTCTGCCAGCTTGAAGTTGAAGATTTTTAAAAATGATTCAATACACCTTTCCGGAATTTCTGTTTACCGAGTTATTGCTCAATTATCAAGTTTCGCCTCGTTTGTATGTTTTTCATTGTTTTTCTAATTGCGTTATATTTTCGGTAAGGCCTGGTTTAAATATCTATGTTCATATCGTTTATTATGATTAAGTTGCCTTACACATTGATGAGGTTGCTGATATTGGAAAATGGAAAAGTACAAGAAGAGAAAATCGAAAAATAAGTTTGGATTCAATAAGTTAACAACTGTATTTGCATTGTTATAAAGTCGAGAAATCTTTAATCATGTTTATTTGACCTTCGAGACTTCTAGTTAATTTGACCTTCGAGACTTCTCATTAAATCAGTTAATTGCTTAAACCTATGTAATTAGATTTCTGCGAAAGCAAGAAAGCTATTACAACCGGCTTTCGTTTTCTTCTTTTTTTTCTTACTGTCCAAACCTAGCGGTTTTTTGAAATTTCATGCGTGCACTTACATGAAACCAAAGCACCGTGCATGGCATGTCAGCGATATATTTACAAAAGTCTCTTTGATCAATATTAAATATATAAGACATAAAACATATTTTTAGTTAAAAAAGAAAATTTGTAGAAGAAACTAATAATTATCTTGGACTGTGATGATCATTTCTTACTAAAAAGAAATTCTCAACGTTTTGTAAACAGAAGAGTCAAATAATGTTTATAATACAATAATGAAATGTGCTTCCGTGGCGCAGTTGGCTAGTGGACTTGTCTGACAACTGAAAGGTCGGTGGTTCGAGCCCACCTAGGTCGTTCAACATTTTCTGTCGAATTTTATCAATTTCATAACATATTTCATTTTTCATGCTTCAAAAGATTTTGCAGAAATCTTTCTGCCCGTAAGGGCATCTTGTTTCTGTTATCTTTAAGTTAAGGCAAGAGAGACATGATAAGACAGAGTAAAAAGCACCTGTACGTAGGCCGCATACCCAGTCAACTGTGGTCCTGGGAAATATATTTTATCGTTCATCAAAAATAAAAAAGGAAAAAGTACACGTGTTACTAGGTGGTCGTGCCAGAACATTTGACAATCGATGAACGAGCCTTCTTAGTAAAAAGATGCTTAGAAATTAAAAGCACCTAAGCACAGTCCTTGCAGAATTTGCTCGAAGATTTCCACAACGTGCTTTTCTGAATATAGCAACCGTACATAAGAACGTAAGTAAAGTTTAAACGCTATGTTACCTTGGCAAACAGGCACAAGGGAAGCAGTGGAAGAAGAAGGACTGCCCGAACACCACAAAACATCAATGCTGTGCGAAATGCCGTCCAAAACAACCAACGGATGAGTGTCAGACGAAATCAGTTAGATTTGTCAGCTTCTACTGTTCACCGAATTCTACGATCATAGCTAGCCCACCATCCGTATCGTGTTCATAATAGGCTTGAATTGAAGATCACCGATTTTCGAAGAAGACTTCAATTCTCAAGGTGGTTTGAGCGCTCCTTCAACAACGTTCGGTTCTTACCGAATGTGGTTATTGGTCATGAAGCTGCATTTGGTATGAATGGTCACCACGCTTCGACCCAAAATATGTGCGTTGCTATGCAACGAAAGGTAACCCGGCTGGAACTGCTGATTATAAGATAAGTAGTGATAGGCGAAAACTGCATTTGTGGGGTGGGATTTGTGGAAGTGGTACCTTGCTTGGCCCATTTTTCTTCGGCAACAATGTCAATGGAAGAACGTATCTGGACAGAAGAACGTATTTGTTTATCACAATCAAGCACTGAGCAGAAATTACAACATCATTAACATATGAAACAATAATCTTTGGTGGGTTCAAGACGAGGCTACTGCCCACAGAACACTCACCGTAAGAAGAAGATTACGTGAAGTGTTTGGACAGAGAGTAATAGCAATGGGTCATACCCATCAATGGCCGGCGAGACCTCCTGACCTTACACCTAGTGATTTCTTCTTATGCGGATACTAGAAAAGCAAAAAGTTTGCAATACTCCAATGGCAGACATAATTGATTTGAGACAAAGAATCATTGATGAAATAAATATACTCCGTGGTAACCAGCAGACTTTACTGAATGCTATGCGAGAAATGAAAAGCAGGACGAGAAGATGCATACAAAGAAATGGTCAACATGTGGAGGGAAATTGAACTGTCTTTTCTTTAAACTTTGTATTTTAAACTTTTGTAGTTTAAACTTTGTGTTGAAATTTTTTACAATGAAACAACCTAAGTCACCAGATCTGTAAGACTAAGAATAATCTTACTGCACTAAACATAAACATTTAGCATGGCTAAGCATGAATAAGCCAGTCTACGTACACTAATGAATATGAAATTTATCTGGAGTTCCGTCAAGTGTAAACCGTGACTTATCAGTGTTAATAGCAATGTGATTTAATAAACGAATAAAATTTATTTCAAATCATTAAAAATCATTAAAAATATTCTAATAAATACAATATTTACACTATGTGTATGTGTTAGTTCACTAGGATCGGAGCCTAGCTTCGTCACTCGCGAAATCGAGATCGTCAACAGCTTCCACGTTCCTTTTTATGACTCGACCACCTCTTAAACATGGCAGATCGCATAATGACAAACATTCCGTTAAATGCTGAGATGTCTCCGACCAAAAAAAAACAGAATACCTCACATTTATTCTCAGAATAACTCATTTGCTGCTCCGCTTTTTAGGAGGACGCGCGAAAAACTGTAACCACGTGTGTATTTCGAAATTTTTAATGTGAGTTATGCCCCCCTGTATCGGAACAAAAAATTATAAGCAATTTAAAGGAAAGTTTATGAATTTATATTAATTTGATCATTGGTAGGTATTCTGCAAAAGTAAGTTGTCATCAGAACTGTGGGGAAGCAGAGGAATGATAACAATAACAATGTTTCATAACACAATATCACATGCTTCGGGAATGAAAAAAATGCAGTGATTGCACAGCACTTAACTATCCACTTCAGTCTTGTGGAAGTGTATGTGGTGTTGTTGCAATTGTTATGGCTGCAATAGGGATATTGAAAAGAGATTATTTTGAATCTATGCTGACAAATGTGAACGGCCATACTGCTTTTTAAAAGACCCCACAAAGTATTCAAAAATATCTGCGACAGGTATTAATGGCATGGATAGCGGAGCATCATGTAACTACGTCATATGTTACATGGTCAATTGTTTCC
Organism: Turritopsis dohrnii; assembly: GCA_027922465.2. Lineage (NCBI taxonomy): Eukaryota > Metazoa > Cnidaria > Hydrozoa > Anthoathecata > Oceaniidae > Turritopsis > Turritopsis dohrnii. The sequence goes on along the minus strand of BQMF02000147.1, from coordinate 450,777 downwards.
AACGAAGTTTCTGACTCAGATGGAGATGAAAACATTCACAGATGCGAAACAGCTGCTACCATCAAAAGTGAAAAGAATTCAATCACTAAAGAAAATTCCCTCCAACCAATGATCAGTGATCGAATGTGAAGAGTGTTCTATGTGGTTTCACTGGTAAAGTGATTATATAGAATTTGTAAAAAGATTGATTTTTCGCTGTGATTTCTTACAAACAAAACTTTTGTTTATTATATTAGGGATTGCGTGGGTTTAAATGAAGAACCAAAACGTTGGACTTGTGATAAGTAGTGTGCATCACTTGAAAAAAAGAAAAAGAATTCGTAATGAAAAAACAATGATCATACATTGTAATTCTCTGTTATGCTGAAAGAAAAGAACACATTTTCGCACGCTCTCATTCGCTGTGTTTTCGACTCTTCTCCGTGTGTTTCAAAAAACACAAATCGGTTAATCCGAAATCCGAATCCATGCAATTTCGGGTCGGAGACATCTCAGCATTTAACGGAATGTAATGACAAAGGACAGCTTACATCTTATCAACGACATTACTCTTTCATATCTCTGTCCTATCTTTGTGGCAATCTTTTCCGCGAGGAGTTTGTGGAAGATGGTGCTGTCCTGGCTCATTCCTCCGTTAATTAAGAAGACAAGTGGAGTGAATGAGCCATGTTCGCTGTTAATGGCACGTTCGTTGTATTTCCTGTTCTTTTCATTTTCATGGTTCTTTTAGATCGATGAAATTGAAGTGTTCGCTTGTGAGTTTGAATTCACATTTGTAATCCGAACATTAAAATACGCGGATTGACCCGGACGCCAAAATCCACGAGCTCTAATATCTATCTAACCTTGCCTCGTCGTTTTCATTAGGCTGAAGCTTGGGCTCGACTTCTACGTTTTTACATACCTGTTTCAACAGGTTTGCTTCGAAGTCTCTGACGCTGTTGTGGCGGATGGTGACAACCCCCCCTTTCTTACAGTTCATAGCATGGTTGGTGTCAAATGTCACATGCACATTTTTGATGGTAAATATTTGATGTTACGGTTGTACCTCAATGCGAGTGCATCTCGAAATCCATCTTTCATTGCTCTTTTAGCGGAAGAACGGTAAGCCGTTTAGGTACCTTTCTCACAATTCTGCATCAAAACCCTTTTCATGTTGTCAAATGATCGAACAGATGAGATTTAATAAATGATTGTTTTTGTTTTCTGAAATTGTTAAACATCTTAATTGATCGTTAAGAAATGTATTTAAAGAATCTTTTGTTTGGGGTAGGGAGTCGTCGAAACTGCTATTATTAAGCTATACGTTTTAGCAGTTTTAGATACATTTTTCAGTCAAGATTAAGTCAGGTTCACTAGCTATCTGACAGTTTTTATATGTGCAAGACGAATTGTAAGTATAGTATATATATATATACTTTATCTTAATGTCAAAATATTGTGAAATAAAATGTGTTTTTTTCGTGTCTATAATATTCATAACACATACGTTTACTGACTTTAATGTTTTATATATATATAATATATATTTTAGTGAAATGACACAATTTTTCTGACGTTTATCAATATACACACAATAATTAATAAACTCTCAACTTTGGGGAAATTATATAGTCGCATTTTTGCGAATCTTGTTTTCTGGTTGGCTTCAGTGTCATCGGCCCTATAAATTTCTTACAAGAGTGTACTGAAGATCGACTTAATCCACGACAATCTCAGCTACGCATTTTCTTTAATTTTAAAAACAGCTTTGCTGTCAAAAAATTTCTGTGGTTTTTTTTTGTTTCGTTTTTCTCCTGTAATTATACAGAGATTTTAAAATGCTTATACAACAAAATTTCAAATCAAATAAAATGTAATGAACATGCTTTTCATTCATCCACGTTCATGTTGATTTCATGAGAAGTTGTAGTAAGGGGCTGTTCATATGGAGAAAAAAATATCCCGGTAGGCGGGGAAACTTTTCGACACACCAAAGAAAATTACCTCGGTAAGCGAGGAAATAATATGACTCGTGTAAAGTAGCGGGAAAAATTTAAAAACAAATATGGCGGCAGTCAATAAACGATACATTTCGACTTTATATGTATTAAGATTATTTATAAGATTCTCAATCATTGCATCGTTCCACCTGAAATTTTTTCGGTGGAATGATGATGATTTCTCTGCCATTGATGATGATTTCTCTGCCATTTTGACGAAAGCATGAACTTACAATCTTGCTGACTAGACATAAAATGATCCCGCTCACCAAGGGTAATTGTGTTCATATGGAGAAATTATTTCCCCGCCTACCGAGATCTCGCTTATCAATACGCGAGATCCCGCTTACCGGGATGTTTTTTTTTATCATATGAACGAAATATAATTGTTCATAACAATTCTTAAGAGAGGCGAGATCTCGGCAAGTGGAGCGTCAAAAAGTTTCCCCGCTTACCGAGACATTTTTTTCCCATATGAACAGCCCCTAAGTCATTTTCGTCGAGTATGTTAACATTTTTATGTCATATATTATTTTCAATGTTTAGTTATATCGTCAGGCATAACAGATGTTGCTTTATAAGAGGAATACACGTGTTTTTCTATAAGCAACACTAGTAAATTTACTCAAAACGTTAAACAACAGTACTACAAGAATCTTAAGCTTGGTTTTCAATAAAAATTTTTTTGTTGCGCAACCATTTTGCAACATTTTAGGAAATTGTGTAGGAAATTGTTGCAGAGATAAATTTTTTCTATCTCTGCAACAGGTGTTGTAAAACATATATTTTATTGCACAACATTCAGACTGTTGTGCAAAAGTTCTGAAAAACGGTTAATTTGTTAATAATTTTATTGGAAACCAAGCTTTAAATAAATAAACAACATGAAATTTCACAAAATGAGAAAGCAGCACCACGACATGAAATTTTGAAATGATGCAACACTTGCATAGCTACATGCAGCACATTTTTAAAATTGTTGAACTAGGTTGCTACACTAAGGTTGCAATACTAGGTTGTGCACTCTATATAATCACTTTATATTTGATACTTTTATCAAAAAACTGAAACGCACACAAAGGTTTTCAAGACGGGACATATGTATGTAATTTTCGATTAATCATTAGCAACGAATTAAGCAACATTACTAGGAAATTGTCATTTTTTAAGAAACATTATTACTAACGTCTGACCCTGGTTGCTTATAAAAAAGAGCGTGTATGATATAATAATTTCAACTGCGCCTCAGATTTCACTGAAAGTAAGGGTAGCGGTGTCGCATGAAACATTTGACTTACCCTAAATAAAATATTTTTAGCGATAAGATCATATTCACGAATATACGTGTCGTGAATAGAATCGTACAATAATACAAGGAAGCTTTTCGATTTATTTGATCCTAATTAATAATAGTTCCATTGATTTCCTAATAAAATATCCCATCGTGTAAAATAAGCCTCCGTTAGTTCATTATGGAGAAATGGAAGTAGGAAGTATAAACAGCAATCGATGACATTGAACATGCGCACAGTGGAATTGTTTCTTCCCTCCAATCAATATTTAATAGTTTAATAGTTTCCATATAAACAGTTAGGTATGAAAAGTGCATCAGCAAAGGCATCTCAGGTCTGACAGCTGCTACATAAAAATTTATTAAAAAAAACCTTTCTAAAACGAAAAACAATACACTAAAACAAAATCCAGGTAGAAAAAACAACATAAATAAAATAAGCAAAAGCTTTTCGATTTATTATAACTTTCCAAGTGAAGTTATTATGAAAGCTTCGACAAAGACTAGAGTGCGTAAAGCCCAAGAGGCGTATTGTATTGTTTTAAAGAGACCTGTATTAAATGAACAATTAGAAAATAATTTAATCCTTTTTAGAAATGGTATCACATGAAATATTTTAGTTAAATGATTAGTTTTATATATTTATATCCCTTGTGAATTTCATATTACTTACAAACTTTGTATATAAACCAGAATTCCTATTGACATGTTTTATAATAATTTTACATAGCACTGATGATGATTTCATAATAAATCGAAAAGCTTTTGCTTATTTTATTTATGTTGTTTTTTCTACCTGGATTTAATTATGGCGAATAGTTTATCACTTTTAAAACAAAATAAATCCATGTATATCCTGATTTTGTCAAAAACTTAAAGAAGGTGATCGTCTCGTCAGCTTAATCATTTCCTCGAAAAGCATTTTAAAAATACTTGAAATGCTTAAATCAAAGCAAAAGAAAAGACAAAAATGTCGGTCCCGTCAAACGAATTTGCAATCTTGTTGAGTCTTAAGGTGGAAGATCAGAATCGGAAACCTCCTAAACATATTTTTTGGAGAAAAAACGTGAGTTAAAATTTTTGAGCTGGTTCTGAGGATGTTTCCAGTTAATTTTCTAAACCACGAAATCTAGCTCAAGTTAACTCAAGTTATGAAATGAGTACGTCATATACCAGAAACACACTGTACACTGTGTGTTTCATAATATTGGAAATGGAAATTTTAAAACTGTTTTTTATGTGAATATACCGAATTTCAAAATAATTTTTACACCGTTGGAATGTAATTACATTTTTCCAAAATTACGAAATTTGATTGGATTCAGTGCTTTAAAACAATAAGCACGATGTAATTAAACTACGTGTTAAACGAAAACTGTTAATAGTATAAGTGATACACGTGGTCACACAGGTTTGCGTCCTTGGTTATGTGAGACAATAATATTTTGCAAATAATTTTTGGGTAGGGTAATATGGGGCAGGATGGGTCGGCGGGGTCATTATAACTTGAAGTGTAGATGTAGAGCCTTAGAAACCGATATTTCTATCAGAACAAAATGGTATGCGAGCGGTGACGGTTGTTTTGTAAAAAATATCGGCTTCTAAGGCTCTATCTGACACTTTACACTTCATGACCCGACTTACCCCGCCAACTCATGTTACCCCATATACCCTAGCATCATCAATGTGTAATTATGAACACTTCCCAACACATTAAAATAAATTGCCTTCATTGTCATTGCTTTCAATTCCAGGTTGAACCGAAAGTCGCAATACTTCATAGCAGCACTTACGAAAGATGAATATTGTCCATTTAAGAATAATAATCTTCGTCAGTTGCATTGTCATCACGTGCTTCTTGATCGCTTCAACAGTCAGTAACAGCTGGGTAAAAGAGTCCTTTCAAGAAAACGGATTTGATGCGAAATGGTATTCAGGTCTGTGGAGAAAATGCATCGAACCATGGCCGCAAAAATCCGAAGAATGCAAAAGTTTAGAGGATTGGAACGAATATTGGGAAAAGCATCACAAGATACGTGATAATTTAAATCTGCGTCTTGTGGTGATGCCTTATATCACGGAATGTCGCTTTTTGATGGTTATCATCATATTGGTGTCGGTAGCAGCCAGTGCGTTTTCCATACTCGGTGTCTATCGTAAAGACGATCTCTTATTCAAAAAGCCAGTAATTTGCTTCCTGATTGGTTTAGTAACAGTTCTGACCTTCTGTACGCTCATTGTATTCGGTGTGAAGCACATAACGCTAAAAAGTGCCAGCAAGGGGTATTTGGAAAGCAATGGTATAACGGATATTTCTTGGCGGTATGGGTGGGGTTACGAGATGGGTTGGGGCGTCTTCGTATTGTGTATGACACTTCTTGCGTTTTTATTGATTGAACACAAGTCTTGGTTTTGCTTTTCACGCCACACTAACGTCCAGAAACAGGAAACGAAAGAAGTTGTTTGAAATTCCATGAAAGGATTGTAACGCCCCATATTCACGAAGTCCAATATGTAAGCTGTTGGCTGGTTCCTTCTACGGACAGTTTTGTCGATATTGCGACAGTTTTGTTGATATTGCGAACGATATACCATCGCATTACTGTTGCTCATTACCTTTTATTTATTAGTTTTCTACTAGCTTTTGTGGTGCTTTCTTTGTCCGTCTCCTTGCATGACACTTCGATGAACAATTCTGGCAGGCTTTTGGTTCCTTTGTCATCACTCAGGGACAGATTGGTGCGACTGACTCTTCATTAAGCTACCTATATTTTGTAAGCTTCCATGCATGCATCAGTACTTTTAGTTGTTTTTCTCAGAAGAAATATGCTCGAAATGCCTCGGTAGTTTTTGATTTTATTTTCCATTAGACTTCTTTGTTGTAGTATTTCCGATATCAAACCCTATTCCTGAAATATTATCGACTTCGCTGTTGACATTTTTATTTCATTTCTCGGTTGAAAAGAAAAACAGGATGATGGAAACCTCTTGCTGCCTGGCGACTGGGGACTGGGAATGACAAAAACATCTTTAAAAGATTCTGAATCTATTGTTCACAATAGTGGAACAGTGATGTGAAAAGGAGTATGAATTATTATTGTTATTATTATTATTAGGTATTATTTTACGTGGCTCGCCACACTCAGTTGTCATTACATCTGTTTTCCAGGTGAGGCCACGGCTTAGGTTGGAGGCTCCGAAGTATTTAACACTCTCATGAGTGACACGGATCCAACCAAGGGCACGTGCTCTCCTAGATGACCTCCTGCAACATCCGATTTATCATCTACCCAATTTCCCTCACATGGCATGGGTTGATTCGGCGCTATGGTACATTCACTCGGGCATGGTGAATCGTCGCCAAGGGGAATTGAACCTCGACCTCTCGCATGAATTCCGAGAGGGATAACCGCTATGCTACGGCGCTAACTAAGGGTGCGGTGTACGCTCACATAAAAGAAAAACCCAAAAATGTTTTTCAGCAATCGTACTCTTTTGTGTATACAGTTTCTTTCGTCAAGCTGTTAATCTTCATTATGATCATATTGAAGATGTGATCTTTTGCAAAACTTTTGAAACGGTTTCTCAGTGTTTTTAAGCAAAGTTCCCACTACGAAATTTGGATCTCTTTAACAAAACTGAAAAGGCTCTGCCAAAGAGACTGTCACCATGTTTAAGTATATAGATTTTTCTAAAAGCGAATAGAAAGTGAATAGGGCGCACCATCTCGCATCCACAATTATAGAAGTTCCCATGACAACCGACCTTTAAAGACACGATAACTCACCACAATGCAACGTCAGGGTTTGAAATAGCTGACGGACATCGGCGATTTCCGAGAGCTTTCCAGAAACGGCCGGCATAAAACCCTCAAAAAATATAGAAATGTCCGACAGAAAGGTAATCTAGCTTCTTTTTTTGGTGGGCGACAGGGTATTTAGGCATTTCATTAAAAATGCTTAGAATTTCCATCCCTGAACGTTTGAATAGAAATTCTATGATGCGAGTTTCATCTATTTCATCAATAGTATGTATCATGTGTATCATGTACCCCGTCACATTATGACAGAATATGTCTCGATACAACAGTGTGTTCTATTTTACGAAGGTCTGTAGACTTTCATGCTAATATTACGCTTGTTTGCCAACCCCGTAAATTTTAACTCCCCTAAATAATGACTACCCAGTCATAATAAGCTAGTTTATAGTCACTCCCCCTGTCACTCATGATTTACTAGTTTATTTTGACTCTCTGACATCTTTCAATCCGAAATAATGGGGAGTCATTATTTCCTAGTTTATTTTAACTGGGGGAGTCATTTTCCCAAAGAGTTAAAATAATCCGCTACAACGGGGTTTCTTGCAGTGTTTTCATGAACCCTATTTGAATAATTGAAACTGCATTAGGAAAAGAAAACAAAAACGCCTGTATGGAATTTTATGAAATAAAGAGGGGCAATGCAACTGTTTAGCAACACATTATTACGTATGCACTATGCCCCCAAAGTTCTATTAATACATTAATCAAAAGTTTGAAAGTGTCAATCAAGGCAATTCTATGTCCTGCTTATGTATGACTGATTTTTTTTTTAATTCAAAGAAAGAAAAATGGTACCTGTCGTAGTGTATGGAGTATTTTAATTATTAAAGGTTAAACGATAACTATCATGTTATCTGAAAATAAATCTACTGTTTTCAAATAAAGTCCAAACATTTCACAAAGAAAGGTAAGAACATTGTTTATTACTTTCCTCGATATGTTTTGCAAACATGCAATTCGAATTTACACAATTCGAAATAATCTTTTTTCTGTAGTAGAAATTGTTGTATTTTCACCATTCTTGTACAATGTTACGTATTGTTACGTATTGCACGGATTTTACGTATCTCAACACAAAAATCAGGTTTTTATGTTTTCCATGCAACTATATTGATATGTTGACACGTCATAAAAAAGAGGGAAAAAGAAAAAAAAAAAAGCTAAAATGAGTCATGACTGTTATTTAGCCATTGTTAGTACACATACTAAGTAAATACAATATTCATTGTTATGTACTGTGCACTAAGAAAGTATAAAGTTTCAAATCTGAATATTTTCCTGCAGGCAGTATTGATTGATCATTTCCACGACGAATATTTATGTTTCAAACTGATATTTGCGTCAGTGAAAAATAACTGTTCCTAGTTGCTTGTACTCGAGGTGGTGTTCAATTATAGAAAAAATTGTTCAGTAGTAATTCATAATTAATTCTTATCTGCCACCACAACCACTACTCAATCCAATATCGTGGACACCAAAAAACGTCAGTTATCTCTTAAGGCCCGTTTCCACTTAAAAAAAACTTCAGCCAAATGCGAAAATTTTTGATCGAAAAATATCACTCATTTAAAAAAACCTTTTCCACTTAAATTAAAAAAACATAATTTTAAATCAAATATCAATCAAATCAAATGATTTTTTATTTGTGGGGAAGAGCGGGAAAAATAAACAACAAAGCTGCAATCTGATTGGTCAGAATTTTATTCGAAATATTTCGATAGAAAAAAAGTTGAACTATTTTCAACTTTTGTCAAAGAGAAATATTTCGCAGGAAAAATCAATTTGTACCTACTGCGCATGCTCACTTCACATTTCACACTGACGTCACGCGCAAAAAGAGAACTAACTTCTCTCCAGCTCACACCTAACATTTTTATTGAAAGACAGACAAATAAACAGGAAGACAGAAAGACAGACACAAAGACGAACAAACAAACAAACAGAGAATCGGCTGTTAATATATACTTTATCAAGGAAAAAAATGTTGGTAAAAATTTTAGTCGGTGAAAAATTTAGTTGAAGAAAATTTAAGTCACCTAAGGAAATTTGAGTCACTTTTCCCCGACCAATTTTTGAAATTAATCACTTTTCCTTGACTAATTAACATCAAAAATGGTTCCAAACATTTTCTAGCATATCATGAATTCTTTCACCATATTGAAATGTTATTTTCCCTTTCTTTGCTTGATCGAATATGAATATTCAAATCCTAGATGTTTTACCAATAAACGCCTCAATAAGGGGGTGGGTCGCTAATAAGAGGGGGGCGTTTATTAGAGGGGAGCGTTCATTTAATTTTTTGAGTTTAGAGGGGGGCGTTAATTAGAGTGGAGCGCTAAAAAGAAGGAGGGCGTTTATTACAAGATTTGCAGTATATTAGAAAAATTCAACTGTTATAAATGATAAATTCTAAAACCCACTGCTACATAATACATGGAAAACATCAACAATGCTTCCAAACATTTTCAAGCATATCTAATGAATTCTTTCACCACATTCAAGAGAATCTACTCTTTCAAAATAAGGGATGTATCTGTCTTTCAAACAAAATCAAGATAAAAACGTTTTATATTTAAGTTACATACAGGGACAGATACCAGGTGTGTCAAGTTCGTGTGATAACCTACTGGATCTTCTTAGAAATACGCTTTCGAAATAACGGAAATTTGGACTGTTTTTTCAAATTCTTATCTACCACCAAAACCCTTCCGTCCTTATCGAACTTTGGGCCACGGACAATCTTCGTTATTTTGGGATCTGGAACAACACCGTACGGATTTGGAGTTGAGTGATCTTCATACCAAAGTGATACATCACTTGTAACAAGGCGGAAGAATATTGAATCTTTACTCAAAGGTTGGAGCTCATACGGAGTACGGTCTGTAAGCCAATAAAATGTATCACACTTCATCACATGATAGCCTGGTAAAAACTCACGTAAATGCTCCACATCTCCTAAAGGACCAACTACTTCAGGTTCAGAATCATCTCTTATAATCTGGCAATCCCATATAGCACATGAATTAGAACAAGTAGTGTAGATGTAAATCCCACCTGGTCGCGATCCATTGGAAGAACCATTTCCTGACAGCACATTCAAAGTGCGCACATCTTGATCAAAATCATTCTTAAATTTGACAACACCAGGACTCTCGGTATGTATTCCAGGACGTCGTTGTAAAGTATTAGCTTTAACATTACCTTCCTGGATGGTTAAGAATCCTATTTTTCCAAGTTCACTACGTTGATCATCGAGACATTCATATATTATTTTGGCATATGGTCGAACATAATCTGGTAAGCAACATTCTGAGAAGGACAGACTCATTATGAAAGGCATCATATTTATATTAATTCCAGTCGGCCTCTTGTAGAAATCGGAAAAAGAGTCTGAGATGAACCATCTATACGCTACGCCTATGTTGCTTTCCTGCCTATCAAACCTTTTTGACCTTTGCGATGGTTTGATATGTGCTTTCCAGTATGATATGATGTCTTTCCAGATCATTTTCAAAATATGGTGGAATCCAAGAAGTTTGGAGAATGGACTTTCTACGTCATAAAGGCCTTGTAGGATCACTCGTGCAATTGGATTTAAGCGTGTGACGGTCGGTTCCACATCTGGAAGTCTCTCTCGCTGTAACTCTGGTTCATTATTCCGTTTTCGAATTCTCCGTAAACATGAGCTGATAACCTTGGACATATCAGTTTTGATATCTGTTGTACGTTTAACGTGTTGTACGTGTTGTACGTGTTGTACGTGTTGTACTTGTACGTGTGACGGTTGAATCCACATCAAGTACTGAAATATTAATAGATACAACATCAAGAAACAGCACAACAAAAACTATCCTACAGGAAAGTTATGCGAATAAATTTTCACTCTGCATTCATATCTATGTAAAAGTGGAACAAGGCATGTATTTCTTAATATGGTTCAAATGTGCACCAAACACTTTTACCCTGCGGCTGAAGTCGTTTAGTCTCTCTCGCTCTGGTCCATTATCCTCCTTTCGAATTCTCCGTAAACATGAGCTGATAACCTTGGACATATCAGTTTTGATATCTGTTGTACGTTTAACGTGTTGTACGTGTTGTACTTGTACGTGTGACGGTTGAATCCACATCAAGTACTGAAATATTAATAGATACAACATCAAGAAACAGCACAACAAAAACTATCCTACAGGAAAGTTATGCGAATAAATTTTCACTCTGCATTCATATCTATGTAAAAGTGGAACAAGGCATGTATTTCTTAATATGGTTCAAATGTGCACCAAACACTTTTACCCTGCGGCTGAAGTCGTTTAGTCTCTCTCGCTCTGGTCCATTATCCTCCTTTCGAATTCTCCGTAAACATGAGCTGATAACCTTGGACATATCGGTTTTGACATCTGTTGTACGTTTAACGTGTTGTAAACAAGTCTTATGTAATATAGCAGAAGCTTTTCGATTTATTTAATCCTAATTAATAATAGTTCCATTGTATTCTTAATAAAATAAAAAATAAATACCTCCATTAGTGCATTATAAAGAAATGGAAGTAGGAAGTATAAACAGCAATCGATGACATTGGGCATGCGCACAGTGGAATTGTTTCTTTCCTCCAATCAAAGAGCAATATCTTTAATACAAGAATTGTAGTACATAGTTTACGAAAATTTACAAAATGCAGTTGGCATAATATATAAATAGTTAGGTATGGAAACTGCATCAGCAAAGCAAACTCAGGTCTGACGGCTGCTACTCAGAAATCTATTTAAAAATCTTTCTAAAACGAAAAACAATACGCAAACAAACTTAATCCATGTATATCCTGATTTTGTCAAAAACGTAAAGAAGGTAATCGTCTCGTCAGCTTAATCATTTGCTCGAAAAGACGTTTAAAAAACACTTGAAATGCTTAAATCAAAGCAAGAGATAAAATGATAAAACAAGGTCGGTCCCGTTAAACAAATTTACAATCTTGAGTCCTAAGCTGGAAGATTAGCATCAAAAGCCTCCAACCTCGATAGCCCTGGGATCGAGGTTGCAAAAGCCTCCTTTGTTACGCATCGCCATGTTAGGGACGTTCAAAGTGACAAAAAATAGTTTTCTTCAATGAAGTCATTGAAGTCACCATTTGTGTTGTTTGGCCCCAAAATACATTAAAATAGATTTCTGTTCATAGCCTTAATTCACACCGTACATGCAGCAATAAAATTTGGGTACTTTTCTTGATTTAGGTGAATTATATTTGGGCATTGATTTTTGCCCAAATTTTGTCATGCCTAATATTTTTGCAGTAAATGTACACGCCCAGCAAACACAAAGAACAACCAGAAAGTGAAAGTGAAAGTGAAAGAATTACGAAAAACTCGGAAAGAGAATGTGTTCAGATGTCGTGTTTCTCCCTAGATGAAATATGTGATTTCTTCCTGCTTAAACAGACCTTTGTTTAAATAACGTGTTATGGCTGAGCCAACAAGTATGGCCTCGTTTTAAAGAAAATAAATAAATAAATAAATAAATAAATAAATAATAAGATAATGTTTAGTAAAACAATTCTGTATACATAGAAATGAGGCGTAACTTCATAGCAAGGCATCAGCATGGTGTTTTTAAACAAAATTCGGTAATTGAGTAATGAAAAGTTTCATTTGAACCAATCTCACGATGTTAGTGTGGGCTAACTTCTTGCTTTATTCTCATGTATATCAGCAAGCATTGCGGTGTAAACCTTGTAAAATATATCTGGGTTAGTGAGGGAAAGGTTCGGGCTTAGCCTCATTTGTTCAAATTCTTTTATAGCTGGTGTTATCACCGTAATAATGCAATGACATACTCTAAGACTTCATGTGTAATGGTTTGGGCTTCAGGCAAAAGACCTAAGGGTTTTTTTTTTATATTTCAGGTAAAATCATAAAACAACTACCTAAAGGTCATTTCATCTTACGAAAGATGAACATTGTCCATTTGAGAATAATAATCTTCGTCAGTTGCATTGTCATCACGTGCTTCTTGATCGCTTCAACAGCCAGTAACAGCTGGGTAAAAGAGTCCTTTCAAGTAAACGGATTTGATGTGAAATGGAATTCAGGTCTGTGGAGAAAATGCATCGAACCATGGCCGCAAAAATCCGAAGAATGCAAAAGTTTAGAGGATTGGAACGAGTATTGGGAAAAGCATCACAAGATACGTGATAATTTAAATCTGCGTCTTGTGGTGATGCCTTATATCACGGAATGTCGCTTTTTGATGGTCATCATCATATTGGTGTCGGTATCAGCCAGTGTGTTTTCCATACTCGGTATCTATCGTAAAGACGATCTCTTATTCAAAAAGCCAGTAATTTGCTTCTTGATTGGTTTAGTAACAGTTCTAACCTTCTGTACGCTCATTGTATTCGGTGTGAAACACATAACGCTAAAAAGTGCCACCAAGGCGTATTTGGAAAAGAATGACATAACGGATATTTCTTGGCGGTATGGGTGGGGTTATGAGGTGGGTTGGGGCGTCTTTGTACTGTGTGTCGCACTTGTTGTGTTCTTATTGTTGGAGCACAAGTCTTGGTTTTGCTTTTCACGTAACCGTAACGAGCAATATAACTGAAAGAAGCTCTTAAAATTCTTTCAATGAATGTCATACCCAATGCTAATAACAAAAACTTGTCTTCACACTGTTAATGTCGGTCGTATAAAAATCACAAACAATCGCCTTCCAGTTTGATTTTATATTTTGGCTGAAGCAAGAGTGAAAATCTTATAAAGCCATGGATTATGTGTCACTTTGGCCCGGGTTTGATGGAGAAATAAGAATTATTTTTTGAACATTTGCTGAAGAGACCGTCCTCCATTCAACGGAAAACTCATCAAAGTTCATTTATGTCGCTGTCCATAAACAGCAATTTTTAGTTGTTTATAATGTATGTAGGCTATTCCTTCATTTTCAAAAAGCCAAGTTGTTACTATAAACCTTTGAAAATGGGAATGATCAATGAGGTGTGAAATCATGCTTTTTACCGATTCTCAATTTCTGCGTTTTTTTGTAGAACATTAGTATTGTATGCAGAAGTGTATATCATTTGTTGCACATGGAATACTTTTATTACAATGGTACAATGCAACACGGACCGATTAAGGTGGCTGTTTACGCTTGTAGTTTTGTGTCTTCATACAGTTCATCGGACAGGATTCAAACATTAGACTTTACGGTGTAATAAATCTCACGATGTTAGTGTGGGCTAACTTCTCATGTATATCAGCATTTACGGCGTAAACCTTGTAAAATGGGTCTGGGTTAGTGAGGGTAAGGTCTGGACTTACTTTTATAAGTGTTTTCACCGTCTTAATGTAATGTTTGAATCCTGTCACATAAACAACATACTCTTCTATCCATATGGCCTTTCATTTTAAAAGTCGGCTTTCAACAATTAGACGATTTTTTTTGAAGTCAACCTTGGTGTAAATAGCACCCAAAAAACATATCAACTTTTGTAACCTTTGATAATGCAGATTGTTGAACTGCTTGCGATCAAAACTCTGTTCGCTACGAAAACTATGTTGTCTAGTCACATTTTAATCTGAATATCGCGTATCTGATTGATTCAGTTAAAATGAACTGTTATATCTAGTGCTGAGGGTTGCACTCTAAGCTGATGTCAGTAGAAATAGAACAATTGAAAAATGGTCTGGGAACGAGCAGCTTTTTATTGTTGTCAAAGCGCTCAAACAAAGTAAAAAAATGATTGGCTCCCTCGTGGAGATTAATCTCGTATGAAAACTGCTGATACAAATTTCTCGACCTTACGATAGTTCATTAATGTTGGAAAATATCAAAGAGAGTGTCTCAATACAAGAATGGTGATTCTTAAATGTTTGTTTATGGATGAAAGCTTCTCTGTTGCTATTGTTTGTGGATACCCTCTGATTAAGGATAACGGACTAGGGTTGCACATGGCAGTGGTTAAACCAATTGATTGTTTTTCTCGTGGAGATTCCCTTAACTTTTTTTCTTAGCAATCCTTGTAACAGTTATCTTAAAGTTCCAATGTGACCACAGGGTAGTCCCATCGAGGTCGTCTGCAGCAGGTGTAATAGACCTTTCCCGAAGTTCTGTTTAAACACCGTGTTAATGCCTTGCTGTCAAGTTTCGCCTCGTTTCTATACATTCTATTGTTTCACTAATTACATTTCTTATCACTTAGTAGTATGGACTTATTACTTTCATTTCGCAGCGGAATGATTAAAATCTTTAAAACGAGGCGATACTTGTTGGCTTAGCCGGAACACGAAATTCGGGGAAAGGTCTATTGTCGAACTTGTCGTCGTCAGCATGATAAAGTTTACTTGATAAAAGATTTCAACAAATATCATCTTTAATGTCAAAATAACATCCATACTAAGGTAGAGTCAGAGTCAGGCTTCCATTCTTTCATTCTTCTCGAACCGCTGCTATGTAGTGGCGGCGGTGCCCAGCCAATATTACACCTTCGGCATGATAATTAGAATATTGTTGTCGAGATGTTTTCAATTCAAATCGTAACTTTTAAAAGCAATATTTATTACTTTCTTTCAATTGATTAGACATTATGAAAGTCCTATCTTGCTTCTCGGGACTTTTCAATTTTCTTCAAGTTCACTATCTCGACGTATTTAGTAAAGGTTTTGTCTTACAAGAAAACAATGATGAAGAAACGCTCCTTGATGAATACATTGGAACTGAAAGGTAAGCAAATTTTGACAAGTAACTGTGTTCACTTTGTAACACATATAATTTAGTTCATTATTACTTAAATACACCATAAATAAAATAAACGACCGTCGCAATCTGCAAAAAGAAAAAAATGTTGTCGTTGTGTTTTTATCGGCAGAACACTGTTGTTTTAGCAATACAAATGGAGCCTTAAGATTTAGAAAGTTTTTTCTATAGTTCACTTTCCTTGTTTTTTTTTATATGAGAAGTATATATTATACATTTTTTATATCATGGATCGTTAGAAGGTGGCAAGGGAGAACAAGGAAATTCCTAGAAAAACAAACACTCCGTCGTAGAGATTTTATTATGGCGGCCATAGCAATGGAATAAAAGTGGTGAAATTTTTAAGTTACTCTTGTGCTTTATGGAGCTGCGATCTTTTAATTCGCTATCGGTTTAAGAATAAAGTTACTTATGGGATGCAGTAACGTACCTTTAGTTGTTTGATCTGTCACCTTTTAGCTTGTTGCATATACTGAGTTCACTCAAATTACAACAAATAAAATGATGATGCAACATATGATAAGATGAAAATCATAATGTTTTAACGTTACCTCTTGAAAATTGTTTGCTGTGGAACTTACTTAACACTTTATTAAAGTGAAACCCATGTGTTTGGATGATCTTTAGTATACTTTCCTTTTTCGTGTCACTGCATTACTGGACCTGGTGTGGTGGTACATATCCTAATATTATTGGAGTATTTGTAGTTTATGGGAAAATCTCATTCTATGCTTTGGTAGCTTCTGATGAAGAATTAGATGAATCTGTTGTTACCTATTTTATTTAAGCCACTTTGCATCATCATACAATTCTGTGCTAAGGAACTCTTCGAAAACTCTGCTTTTTTCAATTCTTTATTGTCACGTACTTTTAGTTTTTTAACTATAAAGGTGTCCCCTCCACCTTGGAGGTGGAAAATATATGTTCATTTCATTTGTTCAATTCATAATATTAAAACTGTTGCAGTATATTTAGGGGAAATATCCCAAGAACCAATAGGGTTTTTTTGACCCGCAATATCGGTGAAGAGATGACTGGAAACATATAACTGAACAAATTAGATTTTCTTTGAACTTGGTCATATTCTGTACCAGTACTGTTCTAATGCTTTGTTTTGTAGCCTTATTTTGTATGAATGTTGACGACATATCAAATATATATAAAACTAAACTGTCTATGTCATCATGTGGAGGTGCTATAAGCCTAATAAATGACATTGTCTACTTTGTTTATAAATAAATTTCATTTTTGTACTTACATTCACTTACATTTTGATTGGGCATTTCCTTGAGAAAAATATTTTCCAACAAATTTGAAAGATTCAGGGACAATGCATTTCAAAAGTATCACTTTTACATTGCAGCCCTTTTATTGCCTTAATTGTGTTCCACCTTTGTAAATGACCACATTGATATTACAGGGTTCCAAATTGGTGTATTGCATTTCATGATTCATGATCTTCTATTAATATCAGGGTTCGAATTAGAAATAAAAAGTCGATTTGCAAAAAATGGTTGGGCGACGAAGAAAATTTTGAACTTTAGCCCCTCTAAAACAACATCTACAGCCTCTCTTCACAATATTTTTGTTCAGTTGCTTTGTAGGAAACAACGTTGAACATTGAAATTTCAGGCTTCGAGCATGGAAATTTGTTGAGCCCCATTTAACATATGTATGGAAACAACGGAGCCTAAAATCGTTTTAGCAGATTTAAATTTTTGGTAATGGAGCGATAACGACACTAACATTAACGAAATAAAACAGGATTGTAAAGGTGTGTTGTAAAGGTGTAAACTAAGATGTTTTTTAATTTCATTGAATAACACGAAAACGAGTCCTGCTGCTACCACTTATGTTTTCATGTTCTTTCGTTAGGTGAAAAAATGAATTCATATAACGAAGGAAATTACCTTAGCAATGGTGGTCGTTCTCCCTAGCAACAGAAAATTGGTGAATAATTACTTAATATATATACCTATGTTATCCTTCATTGTCAGCCATAAAAACTACAAGAAGTTGAGCATGTTTTTGAAGAGCATCTACGTGCGCGATTAAAAACGCGTCTTAACTAGGCTCTAGGAGTGTTGTGTAGCGAGCACTAGTGCAGTTGCGTGCCTTATAATGGGAAGACTTGAGTTATGGCTAAATCACAAATATTTTGAGAGCTAAACATTAAAAAACGCAACATTTGTGATTATCTAAGGAAAAAGGAAATATGATTATGGGATTGTTACCGACATATTGTGTAAAGGGCATGGTAATGATAAAGATCATGTTCACCAAATTTCCACGCCTGGGCTTCAATTGTGACAATTCATCTTTTTGCCGCTATTGACCGTGACTGTTTGTTTGTGGTTTGAGACAATAATTCGATAATTTCATTGAGTTTTCGTCTTTTCCAGTTAAATATTTACGTCGAAGAAGAAGCACTGGGAATGAATTTGACTTTGTGTAAAATTGATCTATGAAGAGAGAAACTAAATGAACTGTTAGCTCAACCTTGTTCCAAGAAGGGCCTCTTTCGCTTTCGCAAATACAGAAGGAGCTTTTGAACATCTTATTTGTTTTTACTTTACTCCTGCACAGATCTTTTTCTAATGTGCAAATTAATTCAGTTTCCCATTTGTTAACGGTTTTCAACGAAGCAGTAAATTCTGACGTGACATGTTCTTTTGTAAAAAAACTACACTGAAAAACTATTCGTAAGTAAAATCTAAAGAACGTGGGGAGAAATAGAATAATTATTGTTCGAAAGAACAATAAAAGGGTTTTCCCCTACTGTGAGGATCGTTGCGCCGAATTACTTTTATAAACAAAAGTATGTAAATTTTTTGCACCTGTTTTTAAACATGTGGAAATACTCTGTGTGTATAAGATGCTGTTTATTATGGATTTTTTTAAACATATTTAAAGGATAAGTTTTTTATACTAAAGTTTCATATAGGTTTCGCAATTTTACTACATTTGCCAGTCATTTGATTCGCTAAAATTTCAATTGGACTCGCAAATTGCGAATTGCGATGTGCTAATTCGAACCCTGAATATGAACTTATTATTTAGCCGATCATCTGTTCTATTGGAAAAGAAAGTTTCTTCTATCAATATAATCAGTTAATATCATTGAGACTGTCCGTATATTTCTGTAGAAATATATATATGAAAAAACTTTATGCAAAAATATATGCAAATAGCAAAAATTTTCAAAACTGTGACAGGCTTTAGCTCGCTTTACTCACTTTACAAAACTGTGGTACACTAATTAATTCAATTCTGTATTGTTGGCACATCAACTACTAATACTAGTATCCAGCATAAAAGTTTTTTGTGGTTTTAATTTTGAAAACAATGTGTGGAAATACCCTGTGAAAATAGGTGACGAAAAATAAAATCATGGAACGGCGAATAGAAAGTATGACCATGTTTTAGAGCTTGAAACACTGATAAAAAAGTGTATGGGATTGTTTCGCTATGACTAACCACTAACGACTAATGTCGATCGAAGATTTTAATGATGTCATATCTGCAGTATCAAATAAAATTTAGGCCCAAATTTATCGCCACCCATATCGCAGACCCCCAAAAACGTCAGTTATCCCTATTGGTTCTCCAGATATTTCCCCAAAAACTTCACATTCCATTGAGGATGCAATGCAATGGTTCCCCTGTGATGAGGAAAAAGCTGATGTCACCCCACATGCTAGTTATAATAATCGTAAAAAAACACTCTCGCTTCTACGAGAAGAACAATAATAAGAACAACCTAAGCCTCAAATCAGTGTTTCAAAAATTGAGAATAGACTAAGCCTGAACTTTCTTAAGAACAATTCATGATAAGAACAACTTATGATGTGAATTCTGTCACTGGTAAATGGTTTAGTAGTTTGTTTTTTCACCTTGCATACTCATATCTTTTCCATTTTTTGTTTGGCTATAAATGCGGTGTTTAATAGAGGGTGCTGTTTATCAGAGGACGGCGTTTATTAGAGGAAATACGGTATTTCATGTATGATTAGAAAGTATATATTGAGGATTGATGATTGCTGGATCTCCTACCTATATTGCCATAAACTAACTAACTAGAATTCATCATCCATTATTGCATGCAATGCGAAGAATAAATTGAATTGAAGCGAATTGATGAAAATGTTTATGACATCATTATCTGAGTAAAAACCATAATCAGATTTTGTTTTTGTGCATGAAGGCTGAATTAGATTGATGTTCTACCATCCTCAGATAAGTAGAAAGAAATTAAAAAAAAAATTATCATTTCCACAAAGAAGAAAATAAAAAAAGCATGAACAAAGACATACGTTATTTTTGGAATGCACAAAAAAATATTTACGTTTCACAGGAAAGGTGGGGGTATTTTTTGTTTGATTGTTTGTTCCATTTCATGTTTATGATAAAGAGAAAAGTTGAAATATCTCATCACCTGGTTTATTTGTTTTAGATTTAATCTTCTTTTGCTTGAACCTGGAGAAATCTACTTTGAAGATTTTAGTGTTTATTACTACTCTTCACAACTAAAGGAAGAAGAAGCAATTAAAAAGTAAATGTATTCCCAGGGTATAATCTAGAATGAAAGAGCACTTTTTTTAGGAAAATGGCAACCTGAGCTTTATTTCGGTGGGTTAGACCTGTGACCCCCCTATACAAGAGTGATTTTTTAAAGTGAAATAAATTTAAAAAAAAAAAACAAAAACACAGAGGGCAGCATCTGATCAACGGATGCTCTTGGCCTAGATTACACCCTGATTCCATAAAGATGATTTTTAAAGGGATTCCTGCATCCGAAATAACATTTAATTTTATCATAGAGCTCAAAAGGTTTTATAACAAGTCTCTTTTCAGTATTTCATAATTCTTTGTCATTTAAGGATTTTTTAATTTTGTGATGTTACTTTTAATTTATGCAATGCATATTTATGGTGCAATAAGATATGATTAGTATTACATCTTTGCAAGGGCTTCCATACTGAGTTGGTTGATAGATGGATGAAGTTATAGTATTGTGTATATGTAACTTCTGAATTAGTAAATTTTACTAATTCAGAAGTTATACACATCAAGAAAATACTATCTTATTTCCTCATAATTATGGATTGTAAAGGAAATGTTCAAAAACTGTCAATCACCCCTCAAAATATCATTTTGGGTACAGGAGTTCCTTTAGTACTCACCATGTTTTGTAGATGTTGATGTTTTATATTGAAATTCCAAAACTTTTGTCTTTATCATATAAATTTGATGTTACTTATTTAGACGACAAAAGGGAAGACTGAAATTATGTTCAAAGTCGATTTTATTTGATCCGTTAGATTCCACTTACCCTATTTTAAAGGTGAGTTCAATTTATGTTATGGTAACATTATTGGTGTACATTGAAAATCTTGAGAAGTGTTTGTCAATTTCAAAATGTGGTAATAAAACAATTGCTTAAAGTTCACTTTAACGTTTATTTGCTTAAAGTATATGCATATGTGGTTTAGTTTTAATAAATCTTCACAGCATTTCCCTTGCTGTTCTCTTTCCATACTTTGAAATTTAAGAATATGTTTGTGGATTGTTAAACCCCGAATTTGTTTCTAGTTTTTATATAAAGATGTTGTCGACATTGGTAAATGGACTGGCAAACTGCTTTCTCCGTAAGATATTTTTGTGTTTGCTTGTTTTCAAAAATTGATTCTACTACTTGAGCTTTGAAGTGGAGAGGTCACTTTTTTCATTTCATTTACGAGGAAGCGTGTGAAAATGATTTTTTTTCTCCTCCAAATCGTTAGTAAAATCAGTTATTTTTTATCTTTTTTTATAGTCTGGAAGGTGAAGTGATTTATGTTGAGGCCTCTGTTGTAAGTGGATTTGAATTTCACGAACTTCAATTTTTTTATGAAACAAATACCTATTAAACCTTATTGAAAAGTTTGGCATTACTTTCATTATAGTGTATCGCAATGAAGGAAGGAAACTTGCTGGCACCATATAGATATATCAAGGTATGTTGTATTTATTTGAATCTTTTAAATGAAAATGATAGGTCAAAAGAGATAACAATGAAACTTCAATAGACAAATTTATAATCCTAATCTTTTTTCTTGTATGGAAATCATACACTTATACATTACAATTTCCAAGAATAAAAACTGAAAGAATGAATGGAGCAAATCTCTGACACTAAGCACATCTATAAATTGGGAAAAAAGTTTGCGTGACATTGAATGAATTTGTTCAACGTGTTATTTCAATAAAAATGCTCCTCATTGCATTGACTTTTGACAATTTTGCCCACTTTGAGGGTACACAAGTGTTTTTCTATTCAAATATGTCACACATCAATTAAATCCATCATTTTCATTTGGGTGAACTTTATCTACCACTCTTCATCCCAAGTTGAAAAGTGTAAGAAGTTCAATTTGGTTTATAATTGACCCATGTTCAAATCCCTTATTCACAGAATAGAAGCAAACATTTCTTCTCTTTGAACTTCGTCAACACCAGTGGAATTCTTCCTCAAATTGAACAGGTATCTATATCATTTTATTTTCATGTAAAATTAACCAGGATATTTTGCTTACTCTAAGTGATATTTTTAAAAGAAAATGGCTGATTTTGGCACTGCAGTAAGGAATATATTCCGAAATGCAAAATCTTGCTTCTTTGGTTTTAGTTAAGACGTGCTTATACCCTAAATCCACACGAATCTGCTACAATGGTATGATTAGTTTCTTCTAATCCGGTATTTGAGAAATACCAAGTTTAATTCAACAAAATGAAGTACTTGATGTTTTCCTGGTTTAAACTTGAAAATTTTAGATTTTATGTGTACTATCACTTAAGTCATCCTGAAAATAGCACTCCTGAATGCTATCCGAACTTTCCAGATTGGCTACACGCTTTTTTTTTTATAAGAACAATTTAATAAGAACACGAGCCTCAAATTTGGCCATAAAATAAGAACAAAATAAGAACAACCTGAGGCTCAAATCATTGTTCCAAAAAATTTAGAACAGTGTGAGCCTCAGTTTTCTTGTAAAATAAGAACAATTCATGATGTGAATTCTTTGGTTATGGTCGTGAATGGTTTAGAAGTTTTGTTATTTTTTCACCTTCAATAAATGTGCCAGCCTCAGGGCAGATTATACTGGTTCTTATTAAAAAAAAAGCGTGTACAGCAATGATATTTGATTATTTTAATCTTGTCGAAAAGTTTTAAGTTTTATGTAATGCTCTTTGTTTCTATACTTAACATGGTGTTTGGTTTTTGAACTTTTAAGATATCAACAATCGTGAATTCTCGACAAGCAAGAATGAAGTTCAACACGAGCTGGTATGTTGATGTATTTGGTCATTTGTTGATTTTATATCACCCTAAATTAATTTTTTTGTTAATCACTTTAGAAAACTTGGTATTTTTATATTAATTTTCAGGATTGAAGACTTATATGAAAATATTGTTCATGAAACTACCGGTTTGTCTTTTGTATAGTATTTAAATATTGAAATCCCGGGTTGAAATATTCATGGCAATGATCGTTTACACTTTCATGGATAGTTCAGAAAGACCATGTTTTGTGAAAAGTAAGGATGGTTTGAGGTGGGGCAGGGGTTATCTTGCTCAGTCTTTGTTGAACAGGTGCTCAAAAGATATTTGAATTCTTTCCAAAAAACACATGTAAAATCAGGAAATGAAAATAAAGGCATGAATAAAAAAACAATAATAAAATAGCAAGAAATTATAGCAAAGTTATAGCACATAAAAAATAACTCCTCCATAAATTTATCACTTGTCATTTCAGAATGATGTGTGTGCTTAAAGCACTAATACATTCATTGCCTCTTTTGTCGTTTTTTGCCATTCATCTTTTTATTCTTCCTGTAGCATCCAAGATTGCGCCATTAGTATGCAATCCCGGAAGGATTCTGCTTACCAGTAAACGTATATATTTTCAACCCTTCAACAATGTCGAATCAGTAAGCACATTTTGTTCTAGTTCTTCTAGCTAATGAATAAAGCTGTCAGTTGTATTAACGTGATAGCTGTCCTTAACGCAATTCTGTAGATAACTTCCATATTTACAAAACTAATGAAAAACCTTAAAACTATAGATCAGAAAAAACATCATTTTTTATTTCAGCAACCTGTTATCAAAGTTTCCCTTTCCAATGTGAAACAGATCACTAAGCGTCGCTATCTTCTTCGACACGTGGTAAGTGTTGGTCTTCGGCAAAAGATTTAGTTCATTTGTTCAATGTCTAACTTTTTATCCTAACTCATCCTTCATAAAAAGTTTCCTTAACTTTTTGTAAAACTGTGGTTGCATTCAATAACCATTAATTTATTCGCCATTCTATGTTTTTCACAGGGGCTTGAGATTTTTCAAAGAGAAAATAATGCTGACGTGTACTTTATTTTTGAAAATCGAGCCGAAAGGGATCTCTTTTATGGAAATATAATTTCTCAGGAAGGTACACATTCGATTTGTTTGTTTGTATTATTATTTTTGTATGTTTTTTTATGTTGGGTTTTCTTTTCCCTTTAGACCTTGATCTTCCCAACACACAACAAGAAAACATGACACTAAAATGGCAAAATGGAGTTTTATCCAATTTTGATTATCTCCTTTATCTCAATAGGTAAACAAGTATGTTTAAAATGGTGGGGAATAACATCATTTTTACACTTAGAAAGTTCTATTTTTTATTTTGTGTAGTATTGCCGATAGAAGTTTCAATGATTTGACACAGTATCCAGTTTTCCCTTGGATTATCAAGGACTATAGCAGTCAAACACTGAGTATGATGACTCTGTCTTTTAACTCAATAGTTCAGTACTTTTTCAGCAAAAAAAAGTCTACACACATGGTGTTTATTACTATCGTTTTTTTTCAATGAAATATATAACATCAAGGTTCGGAAAAGGTGCTGAGAAATTGTTGGCTTTTTCTATAAAGCTACGTTTTTGTTATCCACTGCTATTATAGGAAAAGCCACATTATATGGATGCTTCTTGCTGTTCAGGCCTGTAATAGAAGACATAGAATTTTATTATGGAATTCTGTTTTGTTTGGGAAATATTCTTGATACTGGAAATTATTGCGTGATTCAAGTGTATACTGTGTTAGTTATAAAGAGCCTGGATTCCAAACTAGGTAGTTTCTAGGTAGTTTCATATAAAGAGGCATGCCATCAATATATTAATTTCTTTATCAGACCTAGATGATTGCAATACATTTCGTGACCTTTCGAAACCTATTGGAGCTTTGGACGAGCAAAGACTTACCCAACTCAAAGTAAAGTTTTTTTATTATTTCTTCAAAACCTCACTATCAACTAAATTAGTCAGTGTAGAAGTTGTCACACATTCTCTTCTGTTTTTTTTATTATTACTATTCAGGTTCATCCCTCCCAAGCCCAAATTTCTGTTCTAACACCGGATAGGTACTAGAAGGTTAGGATTGCTTTCCCATTCCAGCAGGCATTCAATCACAGTTGGAACCAATTTCTAACTAATCCTTCGGTGTGGAAGTTGCCTCAAATTCTCTTCTGGTCAAGTTGTTTTTTATTATTGTTATTATTATTATTACTGTTATTCAGGTTCATCCCACTCAAGCCCAACTTTCTGTTCTATAACTAACCGATAGGCACTAGGAGGGAAGAAGTTCCTTTCCCATTCCCACAGGCGTTCAATCACAGTTGGAACCAATGTCTAACTAATCCTAATGAATAGCCTTTTGAACATTGTTGTGCCATCTACTGTTTAGGAAAGAAGTAAGGGAATGCCAGAACCAAAGTTTTTATATGGATCTCATTATTCTACTCCTGGTTTTGTGTTGTATTATTTGGTACGTGTAGGTAGGTAAATCAATAAGTAAACACACTGGTGAACTAGTTACTAAGTGTAAGGTTTGCTAGGATCTTGTGCTTATGTTGTACTATTTGGATGACGATTTGAATCGTTTTCGTTGTCATCTACTTACCATAAGATTTTAATGAGGTGTCAATAGCTATACTCTAATGTTGTTGTAGTACTTGTGATTTGTTGGAAGCAGTCGTTACTTTTAAGTTAATTATTCTGTGTTATTATGTTAAATTTTGTTTTAATTTTGTTTTGGTTTGCAAAGATAAATATGCTTTAATGTTTAAGTTTGTTTTGCTACTGTTGATTATCTTGAAATTCTTATGAATTTCTATACCATGAAACATAAGGCTATGTCTTCTATATTACAGCTCCTGAATACATGTTGTGTTTACAGAACGGAAAATTTGATAAAGCGGATCGGCTATTCAATAGGTATCTATCTAATGCTATATATTATCCCATGTGTTATTCTCTTATTTCATGAAAAATGTTTATAGCTCCGATACACAAAAAGGACTTTTGCAATCACACTTTGAGCAAAGTTAGATTAGGCCATTATGACCAATCGTGTCAATTACATTTTCATATTATCAAATTCAACTTTTAGTGTTTTCTAGTATTATCATAAACCAATGTGTCAAAGTAACAAAAATACTTGTAATGTGCATATTTTGTTCTTTTTCATGTTTTTGCATTATCACTTTCTTGATGATTGTTTTGATTTTTTACTGTTTAGCTCCTTACAATTTTGAAGAGTTTTTACATTTTTTTGGATGTTGTTTCTATTAGATTAGATTTTTTCATGATTTCATATCCTCAGTGGTTATGTCTTTTTGGTTTCAGTATTTTGCCTACGTGGAAAAACTGCTGTACTGGCCATTCTGATTATAAAGAGGTATGCTACTTCAGGCCATTGGAAAGAAATTATTACATTCTCATCAGTGATAATAAAAAATAAAAAAATAAAAAATAATGTTCATGGTTCAGTTGTTTGTGTTTGTAAGGTTTCTTTAGATTTTGTTCTTGGCTTTCTTGTGTTTGTTTTTGTAATTTTAAACTTTCCAGATGCTTTAAGTCTCTCTTCAGGTAAATTTCCCTACTTACATACTACAGTTAAATTTAGGAAAAGTGAGTATGTAACAATTATTTTTAGCTGATTCCCGAATTTTATGACTCTGATGGTGCTTTTTTGTGTAATTCTTTGAATCTGAATCTCGGTAAAAAACAAGATGGCTCATTTGTTCATGACGTTGAGCTTCCACCTTGGGCAAGCGGTAGGTTTGTTTGAGAATTGTTGTAGTTTTCACATCAAATATGTCGTTTTAGATTATTTCCATGTTATTTTTTACAAAATATATTCATTGTGAATAATTTCTGTCAACGAATCAACAGGTGCCTTTGCCGATTATGGTTTTGCTAGTCTCACCGATTATTTATTTTTAGGACCTAGTGATTTCATAAAGAAATGCCGTGAAGCTTTGGAATGTGACTATGTTTCACAGGAAATACATAACTGGATTGACTTGATTTTTGGATATAAACAAACGGGTGAAGAAGCTTGGAAAGCTGATAATGGTAACAATGGAATTATTCCCGTTTCTTGCTTTTCTGTTATTTTGATTTTTCCGCAAGTAACTGAGCCAGTTGAGATCTTCCAAAAATTATCATAATGAATTGCCCGAATTGGTATCGTTTGTAATTCTAGTGTTCTACTACTTAACGTACGAAGGTGCATTAGACCTAGAAAGGTTAGATTTTGTTTTTGTTTGATTATCAATCTCATTAATACTTAATTTCCACTTCAATCTAAAAGATTTTGATCACATGACACTTTTCATTCCTGGTATTGGGGCATGTCAATTAGTAAGTTCACCTTGACAAATCATTTTTTATTGTTTTGCGCTATTGTATATTTTTCATCGCGACATCCAGAATGTTTCCTTTTGTGAAACTCAGATATCTCCGGAGCCGTATAAAAAATATTGCCTATTTCAAATTAAGATGAAACAGTACAATACCAAGGGCGATAATTTTGCTGAGTAAGAACAATTTTATTGGTGATCCTTTTGTTTATACTATATTTTTCATTATTTTTCATTTTTCATTATTTTTCATTTTTGATTCATTTTTTAACAAAGAATACTGATCTAAAAGTTATTTCGCATATACTTTTTGACCTGGTGTCCAGGCCGTGTTCCTAAGCCTTATAGTGGGTCTTTCTTTGCTCCAATGCAACAATACGATGAGGAACTCGAAATTTACCAATGAAATCTTGTTGATTACTTTCTATCATAATGAAATCTTTTTCGGAACAAGATTGTTCCTCTAGCTTGTTAACCAATTTGAAGATTATTAGGTGTTAATAACTTCATGTTGATGGTGATGTTTTTGATTCCATTTTTTAAGTATTGAAAATGACAACGAACGCAAATGTTTGGAGGCTCAAATACTTGAATTTGGTCAAACACCCAAGCAATTGTTTACAAAGCCACACCCTAAACGAATGGTAAAAGTTGTTATTTGCTTTGATTATCAACAACTAATTAAGTTTTGTAATATTGTGATCCTGTCATCAGATTGTTATTATGTTTGTTTCCCCACAAAAGCCTTTTGATTTAGAGTACTGCTGTTGCGAGAGATGTTCCTGTTGAAAAGCAGGAGTTGACTGACGAGATGTTACCTTCAAATATTCCAGTTGTAGAATTAAATGGTACGGTCACTGATCTGTCAGTTGTTAATTTACAGAAGGTTCTAAAATCTGAATAATATTTTTTTTACTGGTCTTTCCTATTTTCTCTTCATCACCATTCAGTTGTTGTTATTTCAAACATTGATAGAACTTAACAATGGACTTTAAGACCGATTTACAGATGAGTATAATCCCAATATCCGCTCAGCAACTGTATGTTAGTGTGACTGAAATGGGGTGCACCATCTGATTGTTTGGGGAAGGTCTTCAAACCTTTTCACTTAAAAGGATACTTTTAATTGGATACAAGTCATTTCATCCGAAACTACTGTAATGCTTTTGACTTACACTGTAGTTACAAGCAGTAGTTTTCTTTCATATCTTAGATAAATTCAATGCATTGACTACGGTTGAGCTTCAAGCAAGTCCTTTATCGTGGATGGCTGATGTGAAGTTGAAGACTTCAGCAAAACATCACAAGGAGTGAGTGGCTTGTTACTACTTTTGATCTGTTTTTAATTTTTATTGAAAAATGTAAGATATTCACTGCAACAAATTTGATTGAGGATGATTCGGAATCATTTTAAGGACATTTGTGTAATCTTCATAATCTGTTACTTCCAATCGAAGAAACTCGATTATTTCTGTTGGGTGATCCACTAATCGTCACAAAGTCAACATCTGGTCCTGCAGATTCAGATTCTAAATTAAGCAGTTCCACTCCCTTCACCTAATGTAAACTAGGGCTGCATCATCGGATCTGTACAGTCGTAGAGCAATCCCCCAGCAACCAACATGTTGTGGGTTCAATTCCCACTTGGCCCATTAACTTTGTAAGGTTTGGACAGTACCTCTGTGTGCAATGTGTCATACACTAAATATAATTGTGAAGGCTTTTGATAACATTACGAATAAGGTACCTAAGATTTCCAAGTTAGTGTGGATTCCTTTAAACCTGTATTTCGCACACATCACGAAAGAAAAGCAACAGGAGACACCAAAAACAAATTCTTTCTATCGTTTCTACGTCGATTTTGTGTAGGCTTATACCAATTGTTTACGTGATTTACCAGGTCTGTTCTTGGAATGAGTATATTCACGGAAGAGAATCTGTTGATAACAATTTCACAAGGTAACTGTTGAATTTGGATTGTGTAATTTTTTGTTTCTAGTGAACTATTCTAAATTCACTTCTGACAGTTGAATGTTTCAGCAGGAATATTTTCAAACTGCATGCTGGTATACGAATAGTTTTCACAAGGTACTTTGTTTACTGTAGATACACAGATGAAGCTCTTTACACTGATCGATTTAAATCAAATGCGAAGTATGAATCTATCCACCATGGTGAGCTTACATGTAATTTGTTGTCTTGAAACTCAATGTAAGTCCAAACGGTTCTTCCTGCTCGGAATGAAAAATTTGAAAAATTTGATGATGTCAGTCCACTTTTTATACATTCAGATATTTTTAATTTTGTTTTGAATATTTTGCAAATGACATTTTATCCCTGGAATATGAAGGCTATTCTTATTTGTTATCCCTCAAATATGAAGGCTGTCCTTATTTGTTATCCCTCAAATATGAAGGCTATCCTTGCTTGTTATCCCTCAAATATGAAGGCTATCCTTACTTGTTATTCCGGGAATATGAAGGTTATCTTTTATTGTTATTCCTCGAATATGAACGCTGTCCTAACTTTTTATCCCTCGAATATGAAGGCTATCCTAACTTTTTATGCCTCAAACATGAAGGCTATCCTCACTTGGTCTTTATAGGCTCTATCTTGTTGTCAAACGTTTGATGCTGGAAAATACGTTTTGATTGGCTCATGGGATAACAACATGTGAGTAAGCTACATTTTCATTACATCTAGGAGAAAGAGATTGCGCCTTTCAGAAGTTCTATTCAAACGTTGTGGTATGACCGAGCCAACAAGAATGACCTTTTTTTCGAAATCTTGTTTCTTATAAAATTATTCCACTGGGGAAGTAATAGGATAGATAGAGGCGAGGCGAAACTCGATGGTATTTTAGAAATTCTTCGAAAAGAAATTCCTGTTGAAAGTCTATTTGTCTGGTATACAGTCTCAACTCTCGAGTTCTCCTCCAAACGGAATTGGGGTTTGTAGGAATTCAAGGATGGCCAAAAGAGAAATAGCAATAAGTCATGATTATCAACTAGTTGTCGTTCCTAATCCTTAGCTGCATCACTTTATGAGGAGTCTTTCTGTCCACTGAATTGTAATGAGGTAGCAGAACTCTGTAAATCCGTTGTGAACTGTGAAAATATTTTGGCCAAGCGAAGGTTGTTGACGAAGTCTTTTTATCTTGTCAGATATGTATACTCATTGGAGTTTTCCCGCGTTGTTGATCAATTGCAAGGACATGACGATGCAGGTGAACACGGCATTTCTTAAGACTTTTATTTTTGAGCACTCCTGAAACCAAATGGTGACCCAAGCGGTGAAGTAATTGCCACCAGTGTGGGCAGGCGAGACTAAACTCATCACCGGTCATGTTAGAGATGTCTGAAGGAGATTCTCTATGAGATTGGTTGAAACAGCCTACTTCTTCTGTAGCCTAAATGATGTCTTTAGATATTTCCTTAGCAACCCAGTGGGCATGTTTGTTGAAAGATCTCTGTGGAGGAGTACATTTCTATAGAAGTGTACACATTATTTCAATGAAAATGCTCTTCTACACAGTGACGTTTAGGCGATTTGTTTTCTTTTAGTTTCAAGTCTTTGTTTCAAAAACAACATGTTGGCTTCTTCATCATGGGACGCAACAGTGAAAGTGAGTGGTAGCCATTTATGTTTTTCATTGGTAACTCAAGTACTTAAAGTTCATCTGTAGCGCTATTCTTGTTTTTATGCTTCTCAAAGCAAAGGCTTTAAGGGCGGTAGTTCGCTTTTTTTACACAATGTACGGGCGCGAAAACAATGTAAAACATGAAAACTCGGCTTTAACACGGCGTCTAAACACGGTGTTCAGAAATTCGAGGTTCTTATTGTATTGTATTGTATTGTAACTTTATTTTCTGTTGACATTATCCCTAGTACAATTACATAAGTAATGACTAAATCAAGTCAACAAAACAATTAAAAATTAAAATATAACCTAACCTAAAAAATATATTATAAAATCTAGAAATAAATATACTGACTAATCAGGAGCAGGATTTACACTGACAGTAGAATGATCTTATCTTGGCAATACTGGTTTTGAATGAAGACAAGGACTCTAAATCCTTAAGTGGAGCAGACAAAAAATTCCATGCCAACACAGCACGAAACGTAAACGAGTATATCGTAGATTCATTTTTGCCAGGAAGCATCAGTAAGTAACCAGATCGCATTGGAATTGCTGTCTTTTTCTGCCCGAACAAATCCCATAAAAACTCTGGATTTAATCTGTTCACAGTTTTGAAAACCTCGATTAGCATAGTACGCAAATTTGAAGTGTGGATGGATTCATTATCGTACTTAGTTAAAATGTGCTCACTAGGTGTAGAGAAATCAAAATTCACAGCTCGGAGGGCTCTAATCTGTGTTTTACGAATTTTCTGAGCGTCCCCTTTTGAATGAAACATCCGAATCAGGGGACAGTATCTGAAGCAAGACAAAATAAATGCGTTGCACAAAAGGACTGCTCTGCCATATTCAATAAATTTTCGAATGCGCAGTAATGCACTAATCTTTCTATTTGCCTGCGAACAGATTTTTTCTATATGGGCAGAAAAAGTCATCAATGGTTACCCCAAGCAAGTTCACTGAAGGCGACGGTTCTAAGGCAAAGCCGCATATTACAAATGACGTGATTTCAGCTGAACTACAGCCTAAAAACATGACTTGAAATTTATCCGGGTTTACCACCATCTCGTTATCTCGAAACCACTGGATAGTTATTTCTGAATCATGCTTTAGCTGCCTGAGAATCCCGTTTAAAGATGATCCACATGCAGACAAGGTATTATCATCAGCAAAGTTACAAATAAGCGAATCTAGTTCGCTGAAAAATAGATCATTTAAAAATATATTAAAAAGGATAGGACCTAGAACCGATCCCTGGGGGACACCTAAAAGGACCCTCAGCCAGTCACTAAACACTGAGCCGATGCGAAAGCGCATTTTTCGGTTTGAGAGGTAACTGTAAATTAGTTTCAAGCTTTTACGATCAAGCCCATATGCATGGAGCTTAGCAATAAGCAGGTCATGTGGTAGAGTGTCGAAGGCTTTGGACAAGT
The DNA here is from genome assembly GCA_027922465.2 of Turritopsis dohrnii. Lineage (NCBI taxonomy): Eukaryota > Metazoa > Cnidaria > Hydrozoa > Anthoathecata > Oceaniidae > Turritopsis > Turritopsis dohrnii. The sequence goes on along the minus strand of BQMF02000147.1, from coordinate 418,146 downwards.
CCATAAGCACTGCTCCAACTCTACCGCCATTTGCCAAACACCGCTGCCATGCGACGATGAGGTTAAGTAAGGCATGCTGGGTCGAATGACCTTTGCGAAAACCACATAGATATTTTGAAAGTCGTTTCTCCATAAAGGAGGAGATCTGACGTTCCAAAAGCCTCTCGAAAAGTTTTGAAGGAGACCTAAGTAAACTTATGGGTCTGTAGCATTCCCAGTCGGTTCTATCACCCTTTTTAAATACTGGAATTACGTCGGCAAGTTCTAACTCTTCAGGGAAAACGGAAGAATCAATCATCGAATTGAAACACCTAGTTAAAGGGGTTTCAATTTCAGAACAAGACAGTTTTAACACTTTAATTGGCAAATCGCCTCCAGTACTTTTCGACGAGTCTAGTGAAAAGATCTCTTTCCTCATCTCAGCTGCCTCAATATGGTGGAATTCATAGACAGGCAGTGATTTAAACTTAGACTTAATTTTTAGTACGCTGGGATGACCAGCATACTTGTCTATAGCCAAGTCGATAGGATCGACATCACTATCCACATCGAGAGGCAGGAGACCTTTCCAGTGTGGTATAGTCAGACTACTCGTTATATTAGAAAAGTGACTGTTGAAGATTTGCGCAATGGAGGAGTCATCACTGACAATACGGCCCTCTTGAACAAGGATTATCTTTTCTTGCTTTATCCCCTTTTCTGAGAAAAATATTGCGGGTCAATTTATTTACTGTGACACAGTTTACTTGTATAGACTATGACTTTACATTAAAAAGTCTCTTATTTTCGTGTGAAAAAATGAGGCACTGAGCGATATTTTACTCGTTCAACTCAGTTTTGACCGCAAACTTTAATGAACGCGTCTTTTAACTTTAATGTATAAATTGTGTGTGTTTTTATCATATAATAGCTTTGGAATTATGATGGCTCCTGCAAGAAATCGTTTTCTATCATGGTCAGTGGTGCTATCGAGTTTATTCAGGTTTTTCGAAAATGTAACGAAGAATTGTACTGTTATTTTGGTTTCAACATAGGGTGAGTTTGACCACGATACGGAGGTGCTTTGCTGTGATCTTCATATGAATGATTCGACGTGTCAGCTTGTTTCTGGAACCAAAGATGGTTAGTCTTCGTTTGTTTTCCACGCTATACTCTTTCTTTTAAGTTTAGGTCCAGGCTAGGGTATGGCCACTACTAGACGTGTTTCTGTAAGATGAAAACTCATTGAATTTATCGTTAAAAAATCACTGCGACGAAGAGCACTGCCATTGAAATAGTGTGTATATTTCTATAGAAGTGCACTCCTTCGCAATGTTTTTCAACAAATTTGCCTTCTGTGTTTGTTTATCAAATCAAAACATTGTTTATAAAAAGACCGACAGAATTCCAATTACAATATTTCGTGTTATTCTTAGTATAGCCAAATAAACAAAGTGTTTAAAATAGTCTCCTGGTCTGGAAATCTGACATTTCGCTGCGGGCAAAATCTTCAAAAAGTCACTGCGACCAAGAACATTTTTATTGAAGTAGTGTGCATATTTCTAAAGAAATGCACTCCTTCACAGCGATTCTTTAGTTTGAAAAACAACCATACTCTTTACTTGACGTGGATAGCTGTATGCATCTACTGCCTTGTTTACGAGCTGAACCTCTTGGTCAGAAGCTTCTTAGAGCTGTCTGAAAGAGCGAGGCTTCCTGAGTATTATGCTAGATTAATTTTGCAAAGCTCACTCCGCAAACTTAACTGGTTGGAAATGGTTGGGCGAACTGTATATTGCTGTTGAATTTTATCACCTGGTAGGAAAGTAAATACGGGATTGGTTGAATTTTTTTGTTGTGATCGAAATGGTGTATTCAAGCAGAGAGCATGTCGACATAAGGACAGTTTTCTATGAGGATTTGAATCATGATGACATTTTAAAGGAGAGCTAAAAAACCAGAAAATACCAGTACAGTTTTTTACGTAAAAAGATGTCCCTTAATCACAAAAAGAAGATGGTGAAGAAGAACGTTTTTTTTTACAACAAAAACAAAGCTTTTATCGAGTTTCCTGAAGAACGTTTTGAGAGAATATAATGAAAATCTATCAAAGGTTTTAAAATTTCATGAAGGCGAAAATGCGCACATATGTGCGAAATGTTTACAAAACGTTGTCGTGGTTTATTTTTAATTAAAAGGATTACTCACAAGGCAAGGGAGTGACAATGATATTTGTCGATTTCCATTCGAAAACAGGCGATGTTGTCAGGAAAGAATTTGCGGAGTAATCACTGAGATTAGCATGAACAATTTAAAATGCACTTGTCATAATGTCGATCAAATCAGATCAAATCAAATCGATCAAAAGTCACTGCGATGAAGGGCATTTTTACTGAAATAATATGTATTTTTTTATAGTTTTATTTATAGTATATTTTTATATATTTCTATAGAAACGCACTCTTTCGCAGTGTTTTTTTTTAAACAAATTTGCATACTGGAGTGTTCCTGTAGCCAATGAACTTTTGACGAAAAAAGACGTTGTTGAAAATGTTTGATCTGCAGAGTTTTTGGATTTGACACCTTCCTGCTACGGAAGCTTTGAGTCTCAACTCTTTCTGCGTGAGCCCTGTTCGTTTACGGTATCAGGCTTACAACTAAAAAGCAATTTACATTGTTTTAATTTTTTGTTTATCATTAGTGGGAATTTATTTGATTTTTAGAACTCCATTATATACGAACAATATCCTACTTCGAGAAAAAGTAAAAACGAATCATTTTAGATTAACCAGCAAAAAGTTGCCATTTCTGAGCGGGTGGTGATGGCGCAATGCGGGTGGATTTTAAATACACGTTTTTTTTATAAGCAACCAAGGTCGGACATTAGTAATGACCATTTGTTAGTAGTAATGTTGCTTAATTTGTTGCTAAGCATTAATCGATAATTCATATATGTCTCATCTTGAAAACCTTTTTGTACGTTTTAGTTCTTTAGTTAAAATATCAAGTATAAAGCCTAGTACTGCAACCTAGTGTACCAACTCAGTGTAGCAATTTTAAAAAATGTGCTGTAGCCATGTTAGTGCTGCATCATTTCAAAATTTCATATTGTTAATTTATGTAAGATCCTTGTAGTACTGTTGCTGAAATTTTTGAAATTCATCCCCTGCATTATAATCTGTTTTCAAACAAAAACACTTGTGTTTGTAACTCGTTGTTTTTACATTTCATTATACGGTCTGTCAATGAGAATGCCATACATCTCTTCGTACGACCCAGGACGTTAGATATTTGTTGATGTTAATATCTAGTGGCAATGTCTTGGTCTAATCACTTTGAGCTTTGCATGACACTTGCTTACATAACGGCTGTAGTTGTACATTATTATTCTCTACGGGGGAGTTGATTCTTTTATCGAATGACAGTCGACTTAGAAAGGAACTGTTCTCCACCTCTTGTGTTCCTGAATTGCTGTTTTGTCGAACTCCTCGAGCAGGTACGGTTAAGAAGCCGTCTTTCCTTTTTTGCGTAAACAGTCGAGACAGTCTGCTCTTGAAGTGGCGATGCATTTTGGAGTAGATGAAGCAGTTCAACACGCAATTACACATCTGCAGTATCGACAGGACAGCGTCGAGATGCTTCAGTGATGGACTGAATGAAGAAGAAGTAGATAATAGAAAATGAAGAAGAATATAAGTAAAAGTGAAAATGAAGAAGAATATAAGTAAAAGTGAAAATGAAGAAGAATATAAGTAAAAGTGAAAATGAAGAAGAATATAAGTAAAAGTGAAAATGAAGAAGAATATAAGTAAAAGTGAAAATGAAGAAGAATATAAGTAAAAGTGAAAATACAAAGTATTCCGGTCGTAGTTAATTTCACGATTGCGTCACATCCTCGTCGGCTACCGTAGCTTTAGTAACCTCACATTCTTGTCGTTATGACAACTTCAGATCATGTTTCTTTTCGTTTAAAACTTTCGCCATATTTGATTACGTTGAAAAAACAACAATTTTGTTTAAAAGTAAAAAAGCTTTTCGGCTTACGCCATCTTCAGTTACAAATGAAAAAAAAAAATTGTGACTGAAGATGGCGTAAGCTTTTTTACTTCTAAACAAAATTGTTGTTTTTTAAACATGTTCCTTTTCGTGATTTAGCATCCTCGTGTAATGGCAACATAATATAGCAAATAAGATAATTATGACGAGAATATCATACATGGGAGATAGGTGATCGTGTGTTGTCAACTTACCTGAGTTTTATCACATGTGGAGCGGACAGTACACTTGAAATCAACATGGCGCAGTCCCATACGTCATATGGTAAAATCAAGACCCCAAACACCGCACCCATCACGAGTAACATGTTGAAAATACGACGGTTCCGATTTAATCCGTTTTTCCGTCGATTAAAACTACGCTTGCGTCGGGTTTCGAACGACTGGTGAATTTTGACGGCAGTTCCGACGAACACTAGTATGAACGTGACGTCTCTGAATATTATAGTCGTCACTCTGGACACTGGGTATAGTAAAAGCTTCCTATTCACCTTACATCTGCCGTCGTGAATTTTCGTCGTTCGGAACTGATACCATTGTAGTGCAAACGATATTGCGACGGCGAGGCAAACGCAACAGTGTATAAAACTCGACGTAAACTTCTTCTTGAACGGCGTAACGATGCATCGATAACGATCTAACGCTATAATCAGCAAGATGCACACGGACACATTGATGGAGATATAGTAGAAGGAAAATATGATTTTGCAGCCGAACCAACCGAACACCCAGCGGCGGTGGCACGTAGCTTTCTCGTAGATCTCGTGTGTGGCAATCAATAACGACAGGAAATCAAAAAGGCTTAGATACCAGATGAGAATCTCGTAGCTTTTCCGTCGATGGTTGATCGGGTGGAAAACATACAAAACGAGGGCGTTGCCGATAAGTCCCACCCCGATGACTATGGCGTAAACGACCATGTAAAACAGGACAGAGTCTTTGACGCGACACAAAGTATTCTCGGTTGTCGCCGTTACATTCGGCAGATATGTCGTGTTGTCGGCTCCCATTGGTATTCTCTAATCTCTACTCAATAGCTAGGTGATAATATGTCCTTTCTTTTAATAGCATGCACGGATCTGAAATATACAAGCAAATACTCGAAAGCTGATTATAACTAGTCTCCCTAAATTGGTTTTATCCTTACGCTTAGCTGTTTTCATGTTCTGTACAATGAAAAAACCCAGAATCAAACGTTGTTAGACGCTTGGTTCAAAGATTAAATGAACACAGACTAAACCTTCAACCAATCATTGCAGATCCCCAAAACCTGAATTCAAAAAAGTGAAAAATGTCGCACTCCCTAAACGAAAGTAAATATTTTATAGCAGAAATAAAAAAATAGATAGAGAGAACTTCAAACTTTCTGCTTCCAGAGAAAAAAAAAACTCTATCCATTGGTACACAGTTTGAAATTTTGTTTTGTTTTTTTTATTTATATATTTATAATGTTTCTTTTCTTTTCCTTTTGTATTCTCTCTTCCTATGTTTGTAAACTCTGTTTAGTTTTTTCATTTTCTTGGCACACTTTAACACGTATATATCAACTGAATTCTCTCCTCAATCTTGTTTACTAAAGAAAAGATTCTTTTTTGCCATCTGCTGCACCTTTTACATCAATATTTTCAATTTGTAAAACCCAAAACACGTAAACAGGGTTCGTGCAGTCTGTCAGTGAAAGTCAGTGAAAGTCAGGGAATTTTTCTGAAATTCAGGATAAGGATGAAGAAAACTCCGAATTTTTTTTTTTTCACTGTGTTAAACGATGTTCGATTCTTTGCCTTTAGATGAAAATCTTTTGCTATACATATAATTTGTGTTTCTTTCTGAATTTCATATTCATCTTCAACTTCATCTGTATTTCATCTGTTCACTGTTTCCCCAGAACTACAAAGGTTTCTGCACATAAATAATAAAAAGTTTCTGGACATAGTCAGACTGAGTCATGGCCAAGCTAGTATAGAACGGGTGAAGAAAATCGAAGTTTCTGGACATAGTCAGACTGAGTCATGGCCAAGCTAGTATAGAACGGGTGAAGAAAATCGTTGTCAAAAACCAACATGAATATCGATTCCATCCTTTTTTTTTTTATCTAACAGGACGCGTGTTGATAACAGTATCTGTATATATTATTTTTAGTTGTACATTTTATTGAAACGCTTTTATCCTTGTATAAATATTCGTCATAATAATAATGCATAACAGCTCGAAAGTCGAAAGTCCGTGACCACATGCGAAGCTAAGAAACAGAATCTCTCGTTGGATAGAGCAACTCAGAATCCTTTACCAGCTGACACATTTAGAATATATAAAATGAAAGCAATTCCGAAGATGTTTGTCATCTTGTAACTCGAAATTCAAGTCAAAACAAGAAACAAAATTTTAATAGGTCGATATTTCGATTTATTTGCTAAATCATTATCAAGACTGTCTTGATAATGATTTAGCAAATAAATCGAAATATCGACCTATTAAAATTTTGTTTCTTGTTTTGACTTGAATTTCGAGTTACAAGATGACAAACATCTTCGGAATTGCTTTCATTTTATATAGAGCAACTCAGCTTTGTTGACATTATGTGTTTTTTAAGTTTTTGCTGTGTTAAAACATTTTTGGTTTGACCTCTCCACTGCCTGCTAGGACATTATATGTCTACGCCATTCGTTTTACTTTTCGTAAATATCATTAAGTCATGATAAAAGTATTGCCCAGGTAGACGTCACACCGAAACGACGTCGCATAATGCCGTTACATATGCGTTGGTCGACATCCTTGTCAGGTGCTAAACCAATCTGATAAAGAAGCCCTTTTGATAACGAGTATACCGTCAAATAAGCTTCATTAACGCTTGTGGTGTGCTACTCCTTAAGTATTCCTCCTGGAATCATTGCTTGGCTTCTATTCAAGGGCGCCTTTTTTTCTATTTCATCTAATGCAGCGGCGGATGTAGAGGGCGATAGTCGCAACTTGTGGAGAAGCGCATTAACATAGTCTGTGAATTCAATCTGTATTACCAATGAGATTATTTGAACGGTTTTTTTTACAGTTAAATTGCTAACACTCTCCTCCACAAATTACGACTAGCCTCTAGATCAGTCGCTGCAGTCTGCGGTGTATATATGAAGACATATGTCGAATGGAAACACACAAGAACGGTTTCTATTTGAGAAAATACGATATATACAAAGGTAACTAATAATTCTCTCGTGAATGTTTGTGAGAACATTATAGCAATATCTATGGATGGATCGTTTTTTAGAACTCTTTTCCTTTGCCAGGTTCGTTTCAGAGCTACTCAAACATAACTTGTCTTGCTCTTCCGTCGAACGTCATCACTTCGGCATCTCCTCGAAATGACGTGTTTGATTTTTTGGTTTGACAGAAACAGTCTGAACCAGTTGTGTATCTTGGCGAAAATGAGGCAATTGGCAATGCTGTTACTCATTTGAAGGAAGGAAAGGATCATGTCCAGATATTCCAAACTCGGGCTAAAAAATAAAGTGAAAAGAACGCTCATTGAAAGTCGAGAAAACCAAATTGCTTTTTTCTTTTGAATTGGCACTGGATGCCAACACTCGCTATGGGCGTGGTCCGAGGGACTTCCCACTGTGCAAAATCGTCAAAAACTCACTGCGATGAAGAGCATTTTTATCAAAATTATGTGTATTTTTCTATAGAAATGCACTTCCTCGTAGTGAGTTTTCAACAAATTTGCCCACTGTGTTCTTACATCCAAGTTTTTCATATTGCACTGTCAATACTTAATCAACACAGAGAGCACTTACTTCATGTGTATGTGGTAAGACTCAGGGAGCATTCTCGAAATCAGCATGGCGCAATCCCATGCATCGTAAGGAAAGACGAGCAGTGCGAACGTGAAGCCCATCGTCACCACCGTGGCGAAGATCTTTTCTTTCTTACCCTTCCCCGTTGTGCATAAACTGCTTCTTCTCGTGTTTTTCCTTCTCTTCAACGCCCGACGAATCTGCAGTGACGTAGTAATGAAAACACACAGGAAGCCCAGATCGCGTAGAACAACGCTTGACGCTCTAGGAATGGTGTAAATCTGCGAGTCTTTAAACTGAAAGCACTGCATAGTTTGGTCGCTATTTAAATACTCGATGTGAAGTACGACGAACTGGTACCACTGCGCGCCAAAACATACCAATATCAACATCGCCACCGTTAGGTGCACCTGCTTGGGCTGAAACTTCATTTTGAACGGTTTGACAATAGTGCGGTGTCTATCTAAAGCCACAAAGGTGAGTACACATACGGACAGGTTCATTGAGGCGTGGTAGCTTGGAAAGAATAGTTTACAGCCAAACCAACCAAACGGCCATTCCGCGTAACACGTGACATACTGCTGAAGATCAACGATGACGATCAGACAGGAAAGAAGGTCGAACAAGCTGAGATACCAGATCAAGATTTGATGCGTTCTTTGCTCCTTCTTGAAAAACGGACAGAACATATACTGGATGATGCAATTACCCAAAATCCCTATCGAGATGATCAGGATATAAATTAAAGTGAACACAATTTGTGGAGGTCCCAATACGCATGCGTAATAATCATCATAGTTAGATCCCGATATGTTAGTGAAATTCTTCATTCTTTTATGTGTTTTTTGTCCTTGGATTAATTTTCTTCTGTATTTATCAGAAGCATTGAACCAAAAACATCGACTCCGTTTTTTGTTTGAAGCTGGAATGAAACATTCATTGCGAAACCCCGATTTTTTATCGACCGCTGCACGCGTTAAAAGTGAGGCTTTTTCTACGCAAAAGAGATAAATATTTTCTCGTTTTGGTAACCAACTCAACATTACATACGAAAGAGACACGACTGTTTTGTAAACAACCAACCAAAAACTATAACCAACTATAACTAAAAGACACGGAGAACATTTTCTTTTCGTTTCTGTTCTCCATGTATAATGCGATTAACTTTATAGTTTGACAAAATATACTGGCGTTTAAAACAAAATTTACGAAAACGTGTGTGGGCGTTCTTTTTTCTCAAAAATTCCACGGTCAAACTCTTACAGATAAAAATCTTAATGCTGGCCCTTTTAATGGAAAGTTATATAGAGGTGATTTGACCACATCTTCAGAAATTCTAAATTTTCTTCCTGGCAGAAGGCAAGACAGCGTGATTAGGCTCGAAGGTGGTTAGTGCTAGGTTTCGCTCCACCGCTGCGCTTTTTTAAATACATTCTCGCCCCTACCCACTGGGCAAATTGTTGAAAAAACACTACAAAGGAGTGCATTTCTATAGAAACACACACACTTCTTTAATAAAAATGCTCTTCACAGCAGTGACTTTTTGACGATTTTGCTCACTAGGTTGTGCTCTTCAAGAGAATACTTTTTGAATATGGGTAATAAATACAGGTGTAAATAGAGCTTTATATTTTCCTACTATGTTACAACTGAACATTTTATCAGCTTGATTGTTTCTCAGGTACTGTCACAATGTGGAATGTCGAGTTACAGATGGCCATATCCCAACATAATTGTATGACAGTTTGTTTTTCTGTTTCTTAAGCTTAGTTCGCACTGGGAAAAATTATTTCACTGATAAGGTTTTTTGTCATCGTTATTAAAACCAAGAGTTTGACAAGTAATTTTGTTAACCGTCTGCTGGAACTTTAAGGCTTTTTTACACGTTTTATTTCTTTTCATTTCTAGTACACGCAGAGGCTGTAACGAGTGTCCTCTTCAGTCCAGGTAAATATGTAGTGTGAACAAGGCCTACGTCAATCGACTAAGATTTTTTTGTCATGGATTCGAAATTGAAATTTTCAGAAATCATCCAGATGACAATTTGAAATTAATATGATTATACTGCAATCTTGTGCCCATTCCCTCCTGCTCGTATGTTGAAATAACTCATGGGGAGGATGTTGGCAAATTGTTTTCTCTCTCTCTCTCTCTTTTATCCATCGTTTTTCTTCTTCTTCTTTTCATTAGACGGGGAGAGGGTTCTGTCGTGCAGTGAAGATCGGTTTATGAAGATAATGGATATACACACAGAGGTGGAGATTTATTCGAAAGATGTAGGTGAAGGTATCAGGTCAGTCAAACTTCCAATTGATTTCTGTGAAAGGAGCTTTATTTCAGTGTAGATGGTACCCAGCGGGCAAAATTGTCAAGAAATCACTGCGATGAAGAGCATTTTCATTTTGATAGCGTGTATATTTCTATAGAATGGTCTGTGTGAAGGAGCTTTATTTCAGTGTAGAGAGTAAAATCGTCAAAAAAGTCAATGCGATGAAGAGCATTTTTATTGAAGTGGTGTATACATTTCTTTTGAAATGCACTCCTTAGCAGTGGATTTCAACAAATTCGCCCACTGAGAAGTGGGCACCGACAAGACAACTCGCTGTCAAGTTTACCAAGGGGACCAAGGAGTATTTGTCCAAGGCTTAACCATTGAGAGAAAGATTTCTCGGCGCAAATTAACAATCTCAATTGTCCAGTAGGCATTGATAGTGGGCATGCGAAAATCCCGCCAAAGTCAAATCTGATTGGTTGATTCCGTTTTAACAGAAAACTTGATGGGATTTGAATGTTATGTTGTTATTTTTGTTTTATCAGCTGTGCGTGTTGGGATGGACAAACGGTTGTAGTTGGTGGTCAGTCTGGTGACGTCATGATTTGGAATCTTTTGCAAGCGACTTGCCTTACCCGCTTATCTTTCCACAAAGGTAAAACTCAGATTCAGATGTTTCGAAATTGCATAACCTAAACAAAACTTTTGTGTTCGTTATGTAATAAATAAAAACGTCTTTTCTATTCTCTTAGCGCCGGTCCGCTGTTTATCATACAGTATGAAGGAAAAGGTTTTGACGTCTGGTTCGGCTGACGGCTATGTTGCAAACTGGAACATTTGATTGAACGAGTCAATATACGCAAATTATTTTTAGCGTAAAGCTCGTCGAGAAAGTAACGATGGTTGACCAGTTGTGACGGTGACGGTGACGGTGAACTCCATGACATGCTGTTAAACGAAAAAGAGAAAGATTACACACGCGCAAATCGTGTCAAAATCGATTCTTGTCCTCTTCGTTCCCAACGCGCAAGTTGCCTGGAGATTTCTTATAGAAAAGAAGTGGTTTGTAGTTAACAGGGAATTAACGAGGAAAAACGTTTCTCCATGTGTAGCTCCTGTGTTTAAGCATCGTGTCAATGCCGTACCTGTCAAGCTTCGCCTCGTTTCTATGTATGCTATGGTCTCTTTAATCTTGTATGAATACCGCCGGGTGAATTCAATCAATCGGCTTTTTTGTCCATTTTCCAAAGATTTTTTACAAGGACCGCTTCCGGTTGTTTGTCCATAACTTTTTTTTCTACTCAACCAAATTAGAAGAATAATACACAAAATAAACTTAACGGATTCCTCTCCCAGCCGGCACATTTATTAAAAAATCTCTGCGAAGGAGTGAATTTCTATAGAAATTTACACACAATTTCAATAAAAATGCTCTCCGTCACAGTGACTTTTTGATGATTTTGCCCACTGGTCTAATCAGGAAGTAAAAAAAACCCTATCTTTCATAATTATTCAATCTAAAGATATGTGTTGTGAAACTCAACCGGTATTATTTATTTTGAATAAATAAATAAATGAGGATGAACGAATAAATTATTATTTCTAAAACGAGACGATACTTGTCGGTTAGATCATAACACGGTGTTAAAACAGAAAATCAAGACATTTTTTGGTGGACGGCTTTTATACAACATTTACAAAGTTCTAAAATACTTTTTTGTAAGATAGAATTATTGGTAAAAAAAGAAGAAAAAAAAGTTGATTCAAACATACAAATGTAAACTGGGGCTTGTTTTTCACCTGCACTTTTGTGGTTCATGTGTTATGAATCATAACGCTCTATGCACACTATGCAAACAGGTCTCCGATAATGATAGTCTGATCATAGTTAATAGAAACACATTTCTATTAACTATGGTCTGATCTTATAAGTTGGAACATCTGTAACTCACTGGATGGACTGTGTAATAAAAAAATCGATTTTGAAGCACACAAACAGCTCGTTCTAAACTCACAATATGCATATTTACCCTGTTGCTATGATGGATTCTTACATTAGTGTGGCACTTCGTACTATTCAGTGTTATGATGTACATCTTAGGCAATCTCCTAAAGTTCCTTTTTACCGATGGAATATCCTAAAAAATGAACAATTTCAAAAAAGTGAAAAATTTAGTAGAAATCTTGTCAATCCGTTTTCTCTCCCTTCTTCCTTTGAACTTTGGCACTGACAGGCTCGTAGTAATAATACTAAAGATGAAAGGTATAAGGTTGTGACATTAGTTAGTTTGTTGTTTTTTTTCTACCTGTCGTTTGATCTACAGCATCACACGACGTTATAGTGCATTGTGTGAGTGGCTTCACTCTGAACCCACATTTCAACCTCGAACCCAGGGTCTCTTGCCTTTTCGATATACGGATTATATCGAAAAGGCAAGAGACCCTGGGTTCGAGGTTGCCCACATTTGAATTTTCGAAAATGTCTGTTCACTCTGAACCCACATTTGAATTTTCGAAAATGTCTGAACATTGCCAAAAACCACTTTTTTTAGTTCGTTCGTTTGTTAGAGTAACATGTGAACACACTGTGAAAACATAAAAAAAAACTTGAATGAACAAAGCCTGACCCTTTTAACCTCACTTATCCAGACACTTTTCATAAGGTTAACACTGTTGTAGAAATCTGATAATTATCAGATCATAGGAATACGAAAAATACATATTTCTATGATCGGATCGAACATCAACGTCGAGTTTTTCATACGAGGAAAGAGAAAATCACCTATATTAGTACTACCAAAACATTTTCAAAGAACTGCAGGGGCGGCGGAGCAAAATGAAAGTGTTGGAGCATCTGAAAAATATAAAAATAGCAAACAAATCAAGTGTAGAAACTATTTGCTCTCCTCTCTGGGTAGAGATTTCCTTATAGCCAAACTGATGCTGAATCAGTTGCTGAGTGAGAGAAAAGTCGATTTGGTCGAGGAAATAATTCTATGACAGAAAAATGATGATTGAAGATGTTCTTCAGGGCGTAAAGCTTTATTAAAAAGAGAATAACGAGAAGTTTCATTGATGATGATCTTCAATCTTCGTTTTTTAAAGTTTTAAAAGTCACTCTTGGTGGTGACCATTTTTCATTTCATTCATATTTATTTTTTTACGTCCTGCTGATCTCGCTTCTTGTTCTTCTGGCTGCTTCTCTTTCTTTTCTTTCCTGTTGTTGACCCGTCGATTCATTATTATAATGTATTTTCCAGGTTTTTGTGATCTTCTTCCGTGATCTTAACAGGAAAAAGAAACATTATTTCAGAGGAAAGGAATACCAGCTCGTATCTTTAATGTTTGTCTCCTCTTTTATATGGAAGGCGGGGAGGGCGGGCAGGGAGAAGTGTCACCCCATACGGGCGGCGCGAGCGCACTTGTATAAAGTAATTTACCAAACGTGATCAGCACTTTTTCAATCATTGAAGATGGTGTACTGAGCAGCGTTTTGCATTTGCTAGTGCTTGTGAATAGTTAAAATCGGGGAAGAGCTTTAAAGCTTTTGTTTGAAACCGTTTTAAACGCTGCACTTACAAATTGTATGTTTCATATATTTCAACTGTAGCTGGTTATATCTTTTTTGTTATATTGCTCCTTTTCTCTTCTCTGGTGTGTGGTGGAATGATTTTTTGTTTTGGTCTTCTCTTTTTTCTCTCCTCCTCCGGCTTCTTGTCTCTGTCGTCTGTATATGTGTGGTACAGTGTGGTAGGTTTTTGCCAATAGATTTGATGTATTTATGAGGAAAACAACTTTCTGCTACCTCCAAATGGTCTTTAGTTTAAGAAATTCCACTTTTCAGGGTCACTCACTTTTTATATTCTTCCCACACTTTAGTGTCAAAATGATGCTCTAATTCTTTAACCCAACCACCAACCAGCCTTCATGTCAAACCCTCAAAATATCTGGAAATCGATGAAAAATTACGATATTGCTTTAAACATTTACATTTTTTGTTTCGGCAGCATTTATGCCCATTCCATATTCCAAATTCGAACCAGCCAGCACAAAACAGCGCCGTAAATACATATTATACCTGATTTCAAGTTATGACTTTAAATCACTAGTACCTTAAGTAGCATTTCCAAAGATTGCCGTGTAAAATCCTGACGTCATAAAAAAAATTCGAAAAATAACTCAACTTCAACAGTTATTATCTTTCTTTTGGATCGCGCTAGCCGATTCCAGTTTTTTTTATTGTTTTCCTTGATTTTTTGGCTTTCCGGCGATATCTAATTTGCCCAGTTTGCTATTCAGTGAAATACTTAATTTACGGCTGAGAAATGATCTGATTTGTCGGTTTTCCCGCCTGTGGCCACGAAAATATTCGACCAAGAATCACTTTGATGTTCAGCGCAGTGGATTGGCTTGTTGAATTGATGTCAAACTTTGTAGATTATGTAAAAAAGGGCTGGGGAATCCAAAAATCACCCGGAAAAGTTGTGTCCGATAGCCCTTCTATGATATTTCATTAATTTTCTGTTATATCAGTTCCAATTTTTTCGCTCAAAAAAAATTTTTTCTCTTCCGGTCCAAAAACTATCACTTCAATCCTTCCTCTTTCCAACTGTGTAATTATTTTCCTGTAAATATCACTCAATCCAGTGAGGAAAAGCACCTCAAAGTTGGCTATTTCACCCCTGATTTCATTGTTTTCCTTTTCCGAAAAAATATGAACGATTCAAATTTCAAAATGGCAGATTTTGTTATAAATAAACATTTGACAGGAGTAAAATAAGTTGTATATTCGTCACCTTTGTTTTTAAATGATCCATTATTGATATGTTTTATCATTCACAAAGCCTTAACTTTCCCTTTAAATATATAACAGTTTCTTATATGAAGATAAGTTATTTTTATTATCAAGCCTCGAAATAGCGGTCGGACATCGGACATTGTCCGACCCAGACTCAAAATTGTCCGACTGAAATCAGTTCTGGCCTGACTTTTTGTCCGACATGTTTTCATGCGATAGTTTACTTCGCAAATACTGCCGTCGTTTCTGTAAAGCAACAAAAAGTTAGGTCTGTAATGTTAAATTTTTCTTCGATTAGTCTTCCACGATTATATCGGAAATCAATTTAAGACTCACTGAAAAGGACTTGAATGATAATCTTTCGATCGATCAATTTCGAATGAAAATGAAACGCACGTAGGTGACCTTAGAAAAATGTAATCTTTTTTAATTCATTCTACTGCACGTTTACGTCATAGCAGGTGTGTTGTTCATTAAAATTTTTCTTCTTTTCTATAAAGGCCAATTTTCACTGCGCGATATTAAATACTCTTCCAAATAATATACCTTATCGGGGAAAAAAAAGTCGGGATTTATTTTAGTCGGGGAAAATTTTGGTCGGGGAAAAATTTAGTCACCTCGAGAAATTTTAGTCACTTTTCCCCGACCAAAATTTCGAAATTAGTCGCTTTTCCCCGACTAAAATTTCGAAATTAGTCGCTTTTCCCCGACTAAAATTTCTAAATAAGTCACTTTTCCCTGACCAAAATTTGCAATACAAGTAGAAAATGGAACACAATTTTTGTCGACACCTTCAATTGAACTAAAAATTATATTACAAAATAACTAATTAAGAGTTCAATCTAATACAATAACAGTTTTTGAGGTTTGATCGTCATTATTTTCATCACTGGCATCCATATTGCTTTCACAAACATCAATTATATCTTCACTGACATTCATTTTATTTTCACTGACATCAATTTTGTTTCCCTTAATCGTAACAGAAAAATCTGTATCGTCCTCATTGACTGATTCAACTTCATTCGATTCCCCTTCCTTTGCTTGACCGTCATAATTCCAGTCGAAAATCGATAGATAGACTCTACTTGAGATTATCAAAAATCGGGGAAAAGTTTCGGTTGGGGACTAAAAAATCGGGGAAATGTTTTGGGCGGGAGTAAAAAAACCGGGGAAATGAAAAATCGGGTGAAATTTTTGGACGGGTGTTGAAAAGTCGGGGGAAAATTTGGTCGGGGAAAATTTTAGTCACTAGCCCAAAAAATTAGTCACTTACCCCCGACTTTTTTTTCCCCGATAAGGTACATCGTGGAAATATAGATAGTGGCGTTTCGATATTATTGGTGAAAAACTCTGAAAAGTTACGAAACTTTCCTTTTGTGCATACAGTTGATCTTTCGTTTTAAGAAATAAAAATGCCAGGTGCTCAACGGATTAAATTCAATTCGATTAAAGATTCATTCATTTCATTTGCGCAACTTTTTATCGTGGAAGATGGCCCATCCATAGAAGATTATGACCCATCCAATGCCATAAAATTGTGGGTGGAGGAAAAGGACAGGCGACCAAATCAACGAAAGAGATCGCAGTATAAACCACGCACTGGTTTGAAACGGAAACTTGCCTCGCTAAGTGATTGTAGCTCGAGTGAAGAAGAGGCAGATGATACGTTTTTAAATGATTTGTTTGGCGATGATGATGAATATGAGGACTTCCTAGGTTTTTAATACGTCAAACCTTTAGTTTTTCCATTTTTCTTTTGAATTTTGTTTGTTTGTCAGTGAGATGATTAATTCTGAAGTCGAAAGTTCTATTTATTGTGCTAAGGCAAACTCGAAAGTTCTATCGAAGAAAAAGCCGCGGTAACAGACTAATCTCTCATCAAAATAACATACTGTTTGTTGCTAAGTTGTTTTGATTTTTATTTTTCAAGCAAAAGTAATTTATTTGTGTTATCAACAGTTAATCAATTTTATATGTCAGAAAGTAATGGTTATCGGACATGTCTGACCAGATTTAAAATGTACCGGACATTTTGTCCGACTGTCCTCAAAAAATTATTTCGGGGCTTGTATTATTAATGATTTATAATAAAATGTTTGTTAATAAATCTAATATCTTACCGAAATTAACTGTTTGTTGTCTGTAGTTCCAGATGTATCTATTATCAATGATTATTTATGCCTATTTGTCAGTTCGCCCAATGAAAAACAGAAACCAATGAAATTGGATTTCGATATTATAATATATACATGTTTTTATGATACGTCTTGTTTGTCGTCTTTTGATTTTACCCTGTTGCTAGGGAAAATTTGGGGTAAATCTTAGTTTGAAGTAGTAAAAGTATCTGTTTTTTTGGAGCTTCTGCCTGTAAATTCTTGTTTTGGCCCTATTTTATGTGTTGTTGCCATGGGGGAGATCCCTGTTGCTATGGATAGTATTAATTGAAAAAAAATATTGCTCTTTGTAGTAAATGGTTATTCAAATATACGCTGAAAATATTAAGTCCAAATTATGAAATGTTAAAAAGTTATGACAATATTCTTCAACCTTATTTTCAAGAAAAAATCCAATGTTTTGGTGCCATTAGACATATTATTACAGTTGAAAACTATAGGGAAAATATCTAACAGAATGTCAAGAATTGCCCCAAATTTCCAATACTAAATTTCCTATAACTTCGGAACGGCTTATCGTTGAGAGGTGTATGACCCCTCATTTTTTTTCTCTTGAAAAGATCTATCCAATCAGCATAGTTTCATAGCTTTTTGACAAATTTGATTTTTTGGTCTGGAAATGCTACCTTAAGGCATAAAATTTGACAGTTATTTAATTTTGGTCATTTTCCACCCTCAATTCCAGGGCCGGCTATTTTCTTGACGTGTTGGCTGCTTGACACGGCTTTGAAACAGAGAAAATGAACAAAGCGAACAAGCTAGGCGACCTGTTATTGGATTTCTGGCTGTGTCTTTTTAACATTTGAAAAACTTTAAGTGTTTTGAGAAACTTAATTGTTTGGCTTAAAAATCGATATTTTAAGGATTGATTTAGCGTCATTAGTTCTAACCCACCCACCTAATAGCATCATTTTGATGCTAAGTGTGAGAAGAATCGATATGTGAGTGACCTCTTATGAGAAAAAGTTGTAGATCGATATATACATATGATATGATATTATTGATTTTTGTTTTTTGCTCTCCCTTTAATACAACCAATTGAATGACAACGAACATAGCCACCACATAGCTCTAAGGAAAATTTGATACAGTGATTTTTTATTTTATTTTTCAGAAAATCGAGAAAGAAAATAACGAACCATTTCTATATCAACGTAGGAGTACTACTATTCTAGCGATACATTAGCATCAGTACCGTCTATGTGCCAGATTATGGATAGCCTTCGTTATTACGGACATCAAAATGTAAACAAAGATTCTTGTCACAAAAATAGACATGCACTCTCTCCAAGTTCACCACGTATAACTGAATAAAATGTTTTATGAAACAGAGCAATAGAGAGCAATTAGCAGCAACACTTGAAGAATAAGGGACTGTGAAGAATCATAACAGCCTATATTTCAATACTCAGTAAGAAGTGTCCTTCCCCACTGTGATTGACGTACAAAAACTTCATTTATTTGACTTATTTTATGATAATTAACTTTCTAAAGGCATCATTTTCATTCCTCAACTCATTTTTAAACATAAATTTTCAACCTGTCGAAGCCCTTTGTCTCAAACAATGACATTACCAATATACCGACATTACCGACGGAGGTGTTTTTATCCCTAAATATGGCTACCATTGTACACACAGAGCTCACAAAAATACGCATGATTCTCAAGGGAGCAGTCTATTTTAAAAGAAATCTTTATATAAAGTTTAGAAAATAATTTCTAAACATCATATTGGTAATTTTCTAATGTTCTAATAAATTATCTCTTTAAAAAATTATCTCTGAAGTTTGTTTTATATATATATTACAGTTTGGTTGAAAGTACAGGATGTGCCATGTTTTTAATTTCCTGATGGTTGGAATTATGTTTTGATCGATGTCTGTACGTAATAACGAAGGCTGTTCGTAATTAGGAACAAAGATGGTATCAATAATATAATAATGGTGGTAAAATTAAATTGCGCTATTGGTATTGTGTGTGGCGTATCAACAAAATGAATATTTAAATCATTAACAAAACAATGGCAATGCCAAAAATTATAATTAATTTTCAGGAAGCATTCAAGAATAAATAATTCTAATGAATGAATGGTTATTATCACACTCATCTGACTTTATTTTGAGCCACCCTTTTCAAAAAATTGAACCCATATATATCATTTCCGGCATCATTTTTTAAAATTTCAGGTTTAAATGGGTTACAAGAGTTACAACTTTTGGTTGAGTGGTCCGAACTGCTGGTGGTCTGATGCAATAGAATGCTTTACTGGCAATGGTGTTAATTGCCGAAATAGAAATGCTTCCCCTGATATTACTTTTTGAAGAGGGTAACCTCATCTTTCCAACAGAAGTTCAAGATGCAACTTCAATTTTCAACTAAACATCTAAACATTTTGGAGCATTACTACAAAAAGAATTTGTTTCATTCCTTAGACTATGAAAAAGTTATTAGCTTCCAAAAAAGGTAACCTTACTAGGGTAACTTCAATTTTCCAACATCAGAGTTTCAGTTGCAGTTTGAGATAACCTCGGAGAACCGTTTCTGTTTTCAAAAATCTTTTCCCATGATGTTAAAACCTTCACTTTCATGGTAACCTCATTTTTCCTCTTCACGAGTAACCTCAAATTGTCACCTGTAGAAATGTCATGAATTCCCTTAATTTTTGACTGTGGTTATGGTGTTTTGTTCAAGTATTCGTTCGAGTCAAATGAAAATGTTTTAAGGTTTTGGGGGAATTATTTTAAGGTTCTCCTTATGTTCAGCATTGTTGAAAGCAGGGATTTTTCCAAGCACTTTTGGTTTACTACTGTTTTTGGTACAGAAGAAGAAGGACAGAGCCTGATGGGGTCCCAGGTGGGCGAAGCCCCTAGAAGCTCCAGACATTTAGTGATTTCAATTTCAACGAACAGGAGAGAAGTGTCATAATGCACCCACACACGCAAAAGCCGTGTGGATTTGTACCAGTGTTCCTCATGCTACTGGTTGTTTCGTTCGAAATTTAATACAAACTGTTCAAAGTTATTTTAATTTCTCTTTGTGAAAATTTTAGTTGAACGTCCATTTACTTGTGTTCTTGTAAGGGGAGTAGGAAACTAAGGTGTTCTTAATTTCATTGAATAACACCAAAACCATTCCTACTGGTATATACCACATACATTTTCATATTCTTTCATTAGGTGGAAAAATGAAGTCATATAACAAAGGATGAATAATCTCAGCTAAGCATGTTTTATTTCATATAAATATTATATGTGACAATTTAAGGGAAAAGGATAACAATCGCTTTTGCGATTATAATCTCAAAATCGATTTTGATTTCTATAAATCGATTTTTTACAATTCATAATTCATAATCCCTATATATATTATATAGTTGAGTATGTTTTAATGACCCTTCCTCTTAACCAGTGTTAAGTGTGACGATTTAAGGGAAAAGGATAACAATCGCTTTTGCGATTATAATCTCAAAATCGATTTTGATTTCTATAAATCGATTTTTTACAATTCATAATTCATAATCCCTATATATATTATATAGTTGAGTATGTTTTAATGACCCTTCCTCTTAACCAGTGTTCTTTTACTCCCGTAAAACATGTTTTTAAGTATTAAAGAGTTAAAAAAATGTTTATAAATTGTTAGAAACAGCGTTTTAAAGAAATTTTGTAATTGACAATGTTTGATTGAATTTGATAGTTTGATTTAGAAAGTGCTTGGACAAATCCTTGGCTAGGGGTTGTCCCCATAGCTATAGATCATAAAAGCTAATTGTTTATGTCACAAAGAAGGTCTGTTTGGATATACTCAGAAAATTTCCTTTTCGAGTAATTCCAAAACAGAAAAAATATGGAAAAATATTAGTGTAAATATTTAAAAATTATAACCAGTATTGGAATACTGAATCTCCAATAACCTGGCACCATTTATACTTGAAAGGTGTATGACCCCTCATTTTGTTTGAAAGATCTGTATATATAATGTGCTTATTTTCGTAGCTATATAAGCAACGTCATTTTTTAGTCATGGTTACTGATATGTGCTCCTGCAGCTCCACTTGCTGTCAAGAACTCATAGGTGTTTAGTCTATGGGTTTGGGAATGCTAATGTTTTAGGTCAGCAAAATTGACCCTGGTTTTTTTGCAAAATAAAATCATCTATGTCATGAGACCTTTTTCAGATTGTGTTTAGTCTTCCTCACAGCATAATGTGATTAACAGAAATGTCTTGCTAGAGGCAGGTGGAGATACCATCCGGTCTAGTACCCCTACTTTGTCTATTAGTGTAGATGTGCTGCTTGCAGTGTTATATCTACTCTAGGATGATGAACACCGGTCTTCTAACCTTGTAGCTCTCTGCCTAGTAGTGGCTTTGGCCTTTCAGGGAGCAACCTATTTTAAAAAAAGAGGGTAAATTCGGATGTGATTTCAAAGGTGGTCTAAGGAAAAATAATTACTAATTATTGTTTTAATTTTGTGATACTATTTATTTCTTTGGCCATAGTTATTTAATACTTCGTTCAGCGTAACCCGCCCGCATTATGATTTTTCGGACAAATAATGCGCATTAAAATACATTATTTTTACAACTTAAAGCATCTTTAAAAAACTTAACTAAAACAAAACAAAACAAAACAATATAGAGGAACCTCGTCACGTACATTACGATGCTTATGTGAAAGGTACCTCGCCATTAATAATGTTTTAATACATAATTCTATTTAATTATGACTCCTCAGAGTTTTATGCCCTGGTTTTGTAAATCTTTCCTCTGTCGTTGCAAACGGAATTGTAAATAGATCTTCATCGGAAATCAAATCAAATCAAATTCATCGGAACAACGGTGGAGAGATTTACGAAATAGTTATTTCTTTGCATATTTTCATTTTAACGAAGCTTTGTAAAAGATGATTTTTTATGTTTTAGTGCATATGTCTCCTTATCTCCGTAGTGCTTTTCTTCGTTGTTCAAGTTGATGTATCTTTTATACTTCTATTTTGATGTTCTCCTTTAAAATGAAATATACAACAGAATTAGCGACGGCAATCGATATGCTCTCCATCATTGTTCAAAATTTTTATTTCATTTTTTTTGTATAACCAGCAGTTTTGATTTTTTACATGTTTAGAGACGTATAAAGAAATCGAAATCGGCACGACAATTTATTATAAAGAAATAATATTTCTTTTATGAAAAAGAAGAATAAAACTACGTCATCAAGTGGTGACTGAAATTTTAGAATAATACAATCATCTTGAACATAAATGTTGCTAAGACACATGTCGCGACGTGACTTTCTTTTACTTGACTGTCTAGACAAATGTTAGTATATCAGTAAGTGAAAAAAAGAAACAAACACACCTGATGTATTTAACGAAAATAAATAGAGAATGGCTCGTTAATATTGTGTAATACTTAATAACATTTATGAAAAGGTCTGTTCTAAAATCGGCCTTATAGTACATTATCGTTAAAAAATGCGCATTGTATGTCATTATTTCGTTTGCAAAATAATGCATAATGAATAATGCCCGCATTCCGCATCGCTATTTTACTTAAGTCTGTTACGCTGAACGAAGTATTAAATAACTATGGCCTTTACTTACAGTAAAACTAAAAGGAGTCATTATTATTTGAATGCAAATTATTGAAAGTTCACATCATTCAATCTAATTCTGACTTTGTTCATATGACAACATAACAATGTAGACTTTATAAATGTGTGTTATTCGAAATTTCAAAATTTTAGAATATAGTTGAAAATGTCGTCAAGTTATGATCGGGCTATCACAATCTTTTCTCCCGATGGTCATTTGTTCCAAGTTGAATATGCACAAGAAGCTGTAAAGAAGGGGTCAACCGCTGTAAGCTATATGTTTTAAGACCGATTTCCATTCAGAAAAATATCCGCACGGTCATAGGTAATCCATGCTGAGTGACGTAGAATGCTTTAGTTGCCAATGCGCATTGGCTAATTCATAAGCGTAGATATGTCCGCTCAGTGAAAAAAATAAAGTTAAAAAATTTTAACTTCTTTTAAGCTCGCCGGCATCCTCTGATAATTTCAGCCAATCGTGCGTTTTGCTTTCCATTTGCAGCTGTTTGGCCGCTCGGAATATTCTACGTTTGCGCGGGCATAACCATTGAATGGAAATCGGCCTTGATTTAGTCATAAATGTCAGTTAATAAGATTGTTCTATAGATGCTTAAAACAAGTTTTTGCAATTGATCTTCTTTTTACCATGGATTATGATCAGGTTGGTGTGAGAGGGGAGAATATTGTAGTACTTGGTGTTGAAAGAAAATCTGTAGCCAAATTGCAAGAAGCACGTACAGTTCGGAAAATTTGTGCTTTAGATGATCATGTGTTTCTAGCATTTGCAGGTAAAATGGTTACATAAATTATATATGCTTCCTTATGGGACAATGCTTCTTTTTCTTTTCAGTTAACGCTCCTTTGTTGCTCTTTTTTGTAGGTTTAACTGCTGATGCACGTATTCTTATCAATGCAGCACGTGTGGAATGTCAAAGCCATAAATTGAACGTGGAGGACCCGGTGTCATTGGAATACATTACCAGATATATTGCCAGCTTAAAACAAGTTAGTGCTTTTAATGTCAGATTTTTGAATTTCATTCATTGTGGTAATGTGTAATAAAATGGTAGTAACCTTTGTTTTCAACCAATCACTTTCAAACAGAAAAGGGGAGTTTAAGTCAAAATCTTATAAGTTCGTCTTATAAGTACTTATTTTTTCTGAATTGTCGAAAATGTAACCCTAAGGTCAATCATGATACGTCAGTGTCATTTTGTGGTGTGTTTCATTACAGGGCACAAAGAAAATTAAGACCAGTTATCTTAACGAATTTGATTAATTTTTAAATAATTTCACAATTTGATGACCAAGTTTCATATCTTGGCTGAAAAAGAAGCATTTTTAGTTAAAGTTACTGGACAAAATTGTGCAAATGGTTCAGTTCTCAAGAAACTTTGACCAAAAGAAGAGATTTTGGGTTAAAATTGGATCAAATTGTGTTTTGATTCTTATGAAAATTTGCATAGCACAACTTTATAATGCTGATTTTGAATTTGAGAGTCAGTTTTCATATTTTCATTAAGAAAGTTTATTAATGATTATATTTCTGATGTTTGAATCAAAAATAGATAAAAATTTCAAACCTTGATTGCCTTTAAAGTATATATTTGAATGTTTTTTGAATGTCTCTATTGTTAATCTTTTCATCTTCTGACGACCTTTCCCTCCAACTATACCTAGCATCATTGTGTTGAATACTAATTGTTTCATTTAGAAATTTACGCAAAGCAATGGTATGCGGCCATTTGGTATTTCGATGTTACTTGTTGGATTTGATGACGATGGTACGTCTCACTTATATCAGACAGACCCATCTGGAACATATCATGAATGGAAGGTAAGCAAGACACAACCTTTTATAAAGAACACATAAGTAGCTTATGAAGCTTATCACTAACATCTATGAGCTTGTATAACCTAACAAACAATAAAAACAAACAAGAGAAATGTGAACTTGGACCATGCATTTTCTAGCGTTATGTCATCTGCTTTTTGCTTTGACATTGTAAGCAAAATAAATAACATAAACAAATTATTAAAACAAATATTACCTATTTCTATTTTAAATTACCTGTATCTATAACTACGCAAATGACGTGCAAAAAAATTTACTGTGTATTGATACTTGATTCAAGGTTGTTAATATAAACACAATTTATTTTATTTTTGGACTAGGCTAACGCTATTGGTAGAAGTTCAAAAACAGTGCAAGAATATTTAGAAAAAAATTATTCTGAAGACGAAATAAATTCTGATGATTATACAATAAAGTTAGCATTAAAAGCGTTGTTAGAGGTATGATTTTGTTTGCTTTTTTGAGTCACGAGAATACTTTCAGTAAGTTTTTTAATTAATAAGTGGCTTCTTCTTGTCATATACCATATGTTATACTTGGATGGATACTTATAAGAAACAGGTGATCAGGGCACTCCTTGAGGTAACTAGATTTGATAGAGAAAATAATGGTACATGTTATTATGAAAATTAGTTGTGGAAAAAAGTTTTCTTAAATTTTTCTTTGTTGCAGTATTTTACTACAACAAAGAAAAATTTAGTTGTGCTTGCTACGATTTAAGCTGCATAGTTGTGCAAGATTCCCTATACGGTATGGTTATTCCAAAACTAATATCATAAAGTGATGCTAAAATGTGGAATTTAGTTATATCCAATAATATTCAGTTTGACATTTTATCTAAAATGTTATTAATGACTTTAGGTTGTCCAAACTGGCAGTAAGAACGTTGAGATGGCAGTCATGAGGCGGGGCGAGCCAATGACATTATTGCAAGTCGAAGAGATTGAAAAGTATGTGCAAGAGATAGAAAAGGAAAAAGAAGAAGAAGCGGAAAAGAAGAAAGCGAAGAAGCTTGCAAAACAGGAAGTTGCAAAATAGAAACAATTACAAACAGTTGGCTGATGTTTCCGACGATCGAAATTGGAATTACAATAAATTATTTCCACATTAGTAATTAAAGGTGTATACGATACAAGGATGTTGAAAGAATGTGTTTTTCCTTTGAATATTGTCGTCTTTGTTTTTGTTTTGGTTCATGATTATCAGGTCTGCTTCAAAAGTAGAAAGAACACTGAGATTTGTAAAAAATGCAAATAACTATTGCGGTATGATTGACAATGACCAAACAATGTTTTCCTTTGATTTTTGTTTGGATTGAATTGATAAGCAGTCCTGTGATTTTTTAAATCTGATTTGGCAGCTTTTGAAACTTATTATATTTTCTGTTTTTGGTTTCATCATTGAAAAGACAATCAAATTTGATACTTGTAGTATTATCTAGTGTATATTTTACAGAACATGTAGGAGCTGTTATCTTCTCTTTGTCATCAATATTGCATCGGACAGAGTGCGGTACCTGTTAAGATATAGTTTTTTGAATATCATGGCTAAAGACTGACTCAAAATTTAGTTTTTGTTTTGTTTTAGAGAAGGAACATAATGAACACTTTACGAAAAAGTACGATGTTACTGAAAAGACTTGTTGTGTATTCTCAACTGTCGGAAATTAGTATACAACCAAACAGGTTTTTTCACAGGCTGATTCCCAATATTTATCGGAACTTGTCAACTAAATTGCAAAACACAAGAACATTGGAACTAAAGTTACAATGTAGGAACATACAGCAGATGCCTTGTCTATGCCATGGCACAGATGACCATGGTCCAACCTCTGAAGTAGATACTGTGAATGTTACTTTTATAGACAGGAGTGGAAAGGCCAACCATGTCAAAGCTAAAGTTGGAGACAATGTGTTGTATTTGGCACACAGACATGAAATAAATTTAGAAGGAGCCTGCGAAGCTTCGTTAGCCTGTTCGACTTGTCATGTTTATGTTGATGAAAAATATTACGATCTTTTGCCTGAACCTGAAGAAGGTGAAGATGATATGCTCGACATGGCACCATTTTTACAAGACAATTCACGACTAGGTTGTCAAATTATACTTTCTAAAGAACTAGACGGTATCGTGTTGACATTGCCAAGCATAACTCGTAATTTCTATGTTGATGGACATGTACCGAAACCACATTAGATTTGTAAATGAAATTTACAATTTTTTAAAATTTTTTATTTATAGTTTTTGTTTTTATTATATATGTGCAACTGTACCACCAGGACAGCTTCTCCTCTCTCTATTCTGATGTTCCATATTAATGGATGTAGTGTTACATGTTAATGCATGGATATACCTAATTTCCATGTTATTCTAAGATGCCTGTAGCATGCAAATCATCTGGGTATGTCACTTTTGGTTGCCACTCAATAGAATTCAGCCACTTGCTGTGGATGGTATTGAAAATGAAGTGTAAGTTTTATCAGAGGAGCTTTTTAAGAAAACAACATTTTACCCTAACTCTGTGCTCCAATATCTCAAAGAGTAAAAACTGGGAACCTGGTTCTGAACATGACCACTCGTCAAATAGTAAGGCTACCTTGTCATTTAGCAAAAGTTTCATTGTTGTATGTTTATAGATGCAATGAAATTCAACCACTGGTTTGTTCGGGATGTTTTCCAGCAAAGAATATGTTGAAAGGAAGGGCGAAAAAAGTGGCCGTGGAAGATTGGAGTATTTACAAACTTTGGTGACAGAATTTCAAGATACACACAAGCAAGGTGAAAAAGGGAGATATTCTGTTTTTCTATTTTCTTTTTGTTCTTTCTATTTTACCTTTTTCCTTATGTTCTTCTTTATTTAAATTAGAAAGTAGATTCCAGATCTTGGCTAATCTAGCCAACTTTGCGTATGATCCATATAACTACGAATATCTTCGTTCGTTAAATGTGATTGATCTCTTTCTTGGTGAGTCTTTCTTCTGATTGTCTTAAACTTTGGAATGAACTCAACATTTATTGTTATTATACTTCCTAACAGTGTGATGTTATTTCCCTGGCATGTTTCATTTATCACTGTAAGTAATACAAAGATCATTTTAGTATTCATGCTGAGAATGAGGACTTGAAAAATAAGCTTTTATTTGCTTCACGTCGAATTTCTACTAACCTTTAAAATTAATCTATGCTTTATGGTAATTATCTGTGGTGATTCTTAGTCTCAGAGTTTTCTGACTAAGGGGTAACTTAGCTACTGAACGGTTTCTCTGTAAATCACGATTCCAATTTTCCCTCGTACTGTACAGTAAAAACTTTTATTATACTTGTATTATAATTATAAAGATTTTCTGGTTAGTTATTAACGATTGGAACGTTAGTGAGAATCGTTATTAAAATACCCTTCGTTTTATGGGTGTCCCCAGAAACGGGAAAGTCACGCATGCGTATCGAGCTAATAATTTGCTGACGTTGCTTTTTCCCGTTTCAAAACATGGGGGCACGGTTGTTGTTGTACTAGAACTTTTTCGTTTATTATTATTGCTTAGACATATTTCATATTAGCTTTTGTGAAATTTTAGTGAAGGGAATAATGTGGATAAAAATGATGTGGATTTAGAAGCACAGCTTGAAATCTTAAATTTTGTAAACCGTTTTTTGTACATATGTTTTTTAGCTAGCTAAATCTTTCATTCAAAAATGCACTGATTTTTAACGGATTAACTGAAAAAATCCTTTTTTTCAGAAATAGATTTCTGTGTAAGCATAGAATACCCTGTGCAAACTGAAAAACAATCCTAGTCATAAACAAACATAAACATATTCATTTGACACAATCATTTATACTATACAGGAGTATTCTTTCAAGGTAATACC
Source organism: Turritopsis dohrnii (assembly GCA_027922465.2). Taxonomy (NCBI): domain Eukaryota; kingdom Metazoa; phylum Cnidaria; class Hydrozoa; order Anthoathecata; family Oceaniidae; genus Turritopsis; species Turritopsis dohrnii. Next base: position 389,762 of record BQMF02000147.1, on the reverse strand, counting down.
ATATATTATATAAATTCATTAAACAGGTTTGTTTTCTAGTCCAATATATACAACTGAAAAATATTTTTTCTGGTAAGATAATATAGTGAGATTAATAAGAAGAAATACTGTCAGTGTTCCTAATTCTGAACAGTCTTTCTAATTTCGAATGCAAAAAATAAACAAAGTTTCTTGATGTGAAAAATACACATCCATACTTTCCAAATGCGCGATGTATATAACTAAATTAAATGTTTTATGAAACAGAGAAAAAGAGAGCTACCAGAAATGCGTGAAAATAGACCATGAAGAATCATGCACATCAAAATGGCCTACTTATTTCATTATATCGTTTTTTAAAAATGTCCACTGTGAATTGACTTTTATCAAAAATATTTACAGTGATATCATGATATTTTACGTAAGTGACTAAGTTTAAATTCAGTTTTTATTTGAAAAACAACTTATATTTTTCTCTTTTCTCTAATATTGTGACTGTTTCTGGTTTGGTTGTGCTGAATGTATGGCTAATACCTTTTCAGTTTCCACTGATCTCCGACGATGGCCTTGTTTTGACTTCCCCTCCTATTTTAACGCGAAAAGAAATATTCAGAAGGATCATTATACGTGTGTTTACACCACCTGTTTATTTTCATTTTTCATTTCATTACTTTATGTTTTGGCTTTTTCTGGGTCTGGAAACTTAAGATTTTCCCCTTTTCGTTTGGTTCTGTGTTGCTTATTGTTGTATCCAAAAGCTTGGCAATAAGCCATTGTAGATAACAACTAAACCAAAGATATCAGAAATACGTCCGAAACAACATGAAGCAACAAAACAAGAATATTATATAACCACTTTGACTGAACACATGTCTCTGTTGTGCTTTCGAAAAGAGTAGTCAGGTTGTGACGTCACTTTTAAGCAAACCTGAAAACTTTCAAAACCTTGTACCTTCTTCGATATTCATCCAAACGAGCTCGAATTTTTACAAGATGTTTTATTTAATCAATATTTTCGATTTTCTTTGTTTATTTGGATCTATGTTTTTGAAACCGGTCCGCAATAAGGATATATATTTTTTGCCTTTTTCCAAAAGTATCCATTTTGATTCTATCTATTCCCTTCTATGTTAATTTACCTGTAATTGACAAAGTGACCTCAAATCATTTTGTATCCAAGCTAATGAATTTAAATACTACAGCAAGACTGTAAGCTTTCTTTTGTTTCACTTTGAAACTATTCTTTTAAGATGAAAAAGTTTTGAAAAGTTTTTTGTGCTTTAGTACCTGTGAGTGCAGCATTTCCATAAAGGCATCTTTAGGATTTATGGCGTTACAATCGTGTTAGTGCCATAAGGCTCTTGTTCTTTATATATTTACCTTATTAAAACATCAATGTAAATGTTGCTATGACTACGAAATTACTTTTCTGCATGTTCTTAAAGATATGTTAAGTGAGGAAGATGATCGATTAATTGAATACGCAATGGCTGGATTGTGCAACCTGTGTTTGGGTAAGTTATTTCGCTTTGGATCTTAACTTGTAAGTAAATACAATATTTCAATGTTGTGGTTGTTGTAGGTAACATTCCTCAAAGTTTCAATTACCGTAAATGATTGATTAATCGTCACAGCCAAATTACGTACCTCACTTTTGACAAATATAGTTAGCAAAGTGTCGCAGTATAATAAAATGCAGCATTTGAATATGTGGCACACCTAAAAACTTGAGGATTTTAATAAGCACCCTCTCATTTAATTGAACGTTTATATGGTGCATACACCAGACCTTGGTTTTATTGTTAGGAAAACAAAACATTTGTTGATACTGAAGGTTTCATGAACTAATGTTATCGTGACTGAAAGAAAATTTCATAATCTTAAGTAATCATCATATATCTTTTTCGCACTCCCGAAATGCTTGAGAACAAATTTTATTCGTAGATTTTATTCAAATGTATTACATAACATTTTGTTATTTATTTATTTATTTACTTATTTTTGTTTTGTTTTTCCCTTCCTGGACAGTAATAAAAGACATGTTGCTGCAAAATTTTGTGGCCCATAATAATGTATGTGCTCAGTGGAGATCACCAACGCGTTTGAACTAATAAATTTTTGTTTTCATGTTTAGATCCACAAAACAAAGAATTCATTCTGAAAAATAATGGAGTAGAATCTGTGATTGGTTGTCTGTCTAGGTACATCTTGCTTCATTAAACCTCCTCTATCAAAATGTTAGTAGTCAACTATTATATTGGAATGATAACTTCTACTTTTTTTTGAAAAACTTGAGCAGCACAACTTATTTCTAAGTAACACCATGTTTTCAATGGACTCTTATTACGGTAGCAGCGTAAGCGAATACCGTATTAAAACACCCTTGGACTCCTACTACTACTACTACTACTCCGGCCGAAATGGCAGTTTTTAGCCTACGATTTAGAGTATGCGAGTCCCCACTAAAAACTCAATATACATTCTAATGAACGAACGCAGCCTTTTGAATTTTCGAAGGTTTTCAATCACATACATTTAAAATACGTTTTCTTTGATATTTTATCACTTAATTGATGAAGGAATAGATATTAATCAAATAGGTCTACATAAAACTGGGACTTTTAGTTACTTTTATGGTACTGAATCAATGAACTTTGGCACTTGAAAATAGATATGTTTTTCGTGTCAGTAAAGCATAGATCAGACTTTCTTATTACTTTCTACGTTTGTTAGCTATCTGTTCTGTCTTTGAACATCAAGGTTTTCAAAAATCGAGTTAAAAAAAGGCAGTTATCTGTTTGAATTCATTTTCGGTTTCAAAAAATTATAATTCAAAACATACATTTTTTTTCGAAGAAACGCGTATAAAAAAAACGTACGTTATAAACAGCTCATGCATGTATAATTCTTTTGTCTTCTAATAAATTAAATTGCTGGTGTGTTGCGATTAGACCCTATTTACACGAGTTAGTAATTTTAAACATTATAATATCGTTTATGCCTGTTTTCCACCAGTAAGATATCTCAAGAAATAACGTTTACAGAACGTTTAAGAACTTCAAGTAAAATTTCAAATTTAAAAGTATTCTTGTGGCAAGTACTTTTGCTGCTACCGTTTTGCGCCATCTGGCTCTTGTTTAGGTTTTGTTACTGTGTTGGTGTCCTAGGGAATGTAGTTGTCACTTTCTAATCTTTTTCTGTAATTCGATTTACCTTAACTGACCGACCTCTAAATGTTATCTCTTTAAGACATAATACGATTACCATAATACAATGAGAAAAAATCATAGCTACCCCTTACAATCAATAATGTTAGTTGTACAAATCACTGGTGTTTTTGGCCTGAGGATGAGTGATCATGTTGAAGGAAAATCGATAAGCAAAGTATAAAATGATCTACTTTCATCCTATGTTAGGCAATGAACCATCCTAGTTTCATTGCACTGTAGCATTCAAAAAAGTTTGAAATAAGTTTTGTAATGAACTTTTCACAAGGAGATATGTTTGTAGACTTCTGCTCTTCTAGTGTGGCCTATGAACCACGGGGTTGGTCTTGCCACTTAACAAATTTTGAATTTTGTTTGAGATGGAATTCTTTCATTAGCTCAAACGAAGAAACAGTACTGAATGCCATAACAACATTGATGTATTTGAATTCACCAGACAGTAAAGAAGGTAATTTTTATTTGCCTGTTTCATAGTGAATTTTTACGTGTTTATTCTAATTCTCTTGTTCTCTTGTTATTGACAAAAAATGTGTGTTATGTTGAAATCGAACATCAAGGGATTTTAATTTTACTTTCCAATTAACGAGAAGCATTCTGTCTGAGGTACCCATCTGTGAAAAAATGTTCTTAATCGTTGCCAAGAGTTGCCATCCTGGTTATCGCGTTAAGTAGATGTTTCTGTGAATTCTAGAAATCACCTCAGAAGAAGTAGTTGACTGTATGAAGCAACTAAAAGAATCTACGAATGTCCGCCTGAAAAATCTTGCAACTGTTTTTTTGACGGTATGTCAGATACACCATTCTTTTAACGCCAATAGATTGTAGCCTGTTCCTTGTTCTGATGCACAAAGCAAGTTTTCTCAGTTGCTGCCTTAAAGGATCCTTAATGTGATCGACTACCGTGAGGAATTAGTGTCTGTACAATTTTAATTATGTTGTTTAATAGTTCTATCGCCTACTCGAGGGTGTCCACTCTGACAGCAATATTAGGAAATGTTAGGAATTTCGTGGATATTGATAAAACGTCAAGAGTGTGTCCGAGAAATGTTTTGTTTCTTATATTTACCAGGAAAATGCCAGGAATCTACTAGGGCTCTGTGAATAAAACTTTGAGGACGATTTTGATTTGCAATTTTACTTAAACAAATTCTATATTCATACCCATTTTCACAGAGAACGGACGACTCAGGAAGAAGTAGAACGTTTTTTCCAAATTAATGCGTGTATGAGTATTGAGTTAGGAAAAAGAGGAAACAATTTCAAAATAACCAGGTAAGACTAAATGGCGGAAAAAAGAGGAATATTATGACAATACTGAGTGAGTGGACACCCTGGGCTTAAATCATGCTCAAAAACTTTTGGACTGTAGTGTTGTTGATCAACCTTGATAAATCGTGTACCTACTGAGTGTAACATGTATACCTGAGGACAAGAAGGACAAGTGTAATAAGATTATAAAAATCATAATACTGAGGTTTTCTTTCATGTGGAACAGTGAAAGGTGTTGTGATTAGTTTGTGCCACTTTCCATCAGTTTTACACGACATCATGCCATGATGGACACATGGAGATTTTTGTACAAACATTTCCGATTTCTCTTAATTTCTCCATTCTTTTAGGATTGCTGTGGTATGAAAAATGACCCATGAGAATTATCCATCCCCCTGCAGTGATTGTGAGGAAATCATGTTTTACAAGACCTGAAGAAGTTTGCTGTTCAACTGAGCAAGCAGATGGAAGAGAGAAAACAGAGTTTTGATCTAGCTAGTGATAAAAAGATTCCTTCTCATCAATTTCAAAGAGTTCAATGCTCTCATGATAAAATGTTTCATTGGAATTCGTTTCCACGTCTTGATGGGAAGTTTTTAGAACTCTTTTAATTGGAAATATCCTTTTTTATCCTGTATAATGAATACTTGTTACTTTTTTAACCACAACAAAGGCTATTGTTTCTTAAGCAAATTGTTGTAATCTGATTGGCTTGTTTTCTATTTATTGTTCTATATATTGTCAAGCTTAAAAAGCACTTTTTCATGATATAAAAAATTTGGAAGAATAAAGAAAATGGAAGAAGAAAAACGAAGATGAAAAAAAACGAGCTTTTTATAGAAAAGAGCAAAACAGCTCAATTTTTTGTGAGACAAACTTCAATCTTTGATCGTTCAAAAGGCGAAATAGTTTTTCAAAAAGTAAAATAGATCGCAAGATATAATCCTTTAAAGTCGCTTACGTCGCATATTTCTCGTGTTTACAAACTTGTAAGGATTTGATGAAAACCGGGGGTGAAATTTTTTATATCATGATCTCATAACCTTCAAATTTGCCAAGCATTTATAAAAACTGTGCAAGTTCATTTGAAACGTACTTTAAATTATTATAAGTATTGTATCTAAAGATAGTAGAGTAGTAAATTCTTCTGAAGTTCAGATAGTTTGAACAGACGTCAGAACAAGTGAAATTGAAAAAAAATTCGAAAGAAGCCAATCAATATGAAGTCTCGTTTTTTCTTGCTGAATTAATTATGGTGTCTCCGTAATGAAGACAAAGGTCTATCCGTTCTGCAATCTGTTCTTTATTGATGAAAATGTATCTATGTGAATTGCATTTGAAATTTGCACCAATACCTGTCATTGTGTTTTGGGATAATTACCCAACTATTTGTTTACTATAGTGCTTTTAAAAAAATTCATTCTGGAACCACTGAATACAAAATTGCCGAGCTCCATAGCCACTATATAAATGACCAAAACCAAACATGGAATTTAAGGTTTTCGGGTCCATCGAACACGATTTTCATTTCATGTTGGTTGCAGAAAAAATGTAGTTTTCCTTTTTACAGGTTTCATGTTGTTGTCATGCAGTATGATCATGATTGGCTAGATGGAACACTTCCCAGTGTGCCAATTTCTTAAAAAAAATCACTGCGAAGGAGTGCATTTCTATAGATAGTACACGCTATTTCAATAAAAATGTTCTTCATCGCAGTGATTTTTCGAGGATTTTGTCCACTGCGTTACTTTATGACGATATTTATAATTTCAGATGACGTAATACAATGAAATTAAAAGTAACAATTCTTTATTGTTTTTTGAGAATTTTTTTGTGAGTGTGGAGAATCTGATGGAGCAAGCATGCATAACATTTGGTATGACTTTCTCAATTTCGCATCACTGTTATTTGTGCGTTTGCTACCATACTTATGTGACGTCACTTTCATCGAGATATTTGTCTGGAATTTTATGGAATTTTCTCGGTCTTTTGGGATAACACAAAATGTTTTTTTTTTTACCAGACGGCCTAGCTTAACATTGCGCACAAACTATTTCTAACTTGAATTTTGTAAAGAGAGATGGAAAAAGACTGAGCGAACCAGATTTTACTGAGTGTGTAGAAATTGGTTTTATCGTCAATTTGAGTGGTGTACACTACAACTGCTTGCCACTTTGATTCTATAATGTGATCTTATTGAGATGTTTTCTCATTAAGAGGAGACAGGGATTTCGTCAGGAATGCTTTTATCCAGAGTGATTTATTTGAGTGAATGCTGTTGATTTAACAGTCACTTGTTTTCTTCTTCTTTTTCCTTCAGCATGGTATCTGATTTCTTTTATCCAAACATGGGTGGAGTTGAAAGCCACATCTATCAGCTTGCTCAGTGCATGCTAGCACGCGGACACAAGGTATTATACTGGTCTATAAATATCTATGCGTTCACAGAGATCTCGTCTAACTGTAAATGAGATCTCCTTAACCCCGTGGATTTGCGAATTACTCCTAAACATCTCGAAAACCGTCTACCCGGATATGTTACCTCTTTATGAATTGTAATAGTCAAACTAAGCATTAGTGTCTTCCACTGTAGTTTTTTGCATTTTTAACATTCTGCCTGGAAGCATTTATGGCTGGCGTTTGTGTTGTCTAACCAAAGTTCAACCTTTGTATTCCAGTGTAGTATTTTCTGGATGATTTTGTGTTGTCTAACCAAAGTTCAACCTTTGTATTCCAGTGTAGTATTTTCTGGATGATTTTGTGTTGTCTAACCAAAGTTCAACCTTTGTATTCCAGTGTAGTATTTTCTGGATGATTTTGTGTTGTCTAACCAAAGTTCAACCTTTGTATTCCAGTATAGTATTTTCTGGATGATTTTGTGTTGTCTAACCAAAGTTCAACCTTTGTATTCCAGTGTAGTATTTTCTGAATGATCTTGTGTGTAGGTAGTTGTGGTGACGCACTCGTATGGAGACAGAAAAGGAGTTAGATACTTGCCAAACCAGTTGAAGGTATGACATTTACCCGTTCTGATCTCACCTATGATTGGCTGTTGGATTTCAATCTCATCTACGATTGGCTATTGGCTCCGGACTGCACAGGATACAGGTCTGACACTGGCATTTTCTTTGCCAAAACCTCAAGCGTCGCAAGTTCCAAACCACCAATAACTCACCATTAGAAATTTTTCCTGGAAAAATTTTTATATAGTACACACTCTGTAATTCGAACACCGAAAGGACCGAATAAATGGTTCGATTTATGGTGAGTTCGCATTACGGATGTTCGAATTACAGATATTCGACTGTATCTACCCATATGGCCTACCTTGAACGATTTGTATTTCATGACAAATACTCTTAATTCACCTTGATTTTCTTCTCTATACGCAGGTGTACTATCTAACATTTGGTGTCTTCTACAATAAAGTTGTCCTACCCACCATGTACACAACCTTCCCAGCTATGCGTGAAATATTCCTTCGTGAAGATATCACAATTGTTCATGGACATTCTGTAAGTTGTTACCATGACAATATGTTTTGTAGAATGAAAAAACTACTACTATGAAAAGATACTTTCCGCCCTTTGATTTCTGGTGGGCGTGACTTACCAGTTGTTCGGATGCTTGCAGCGAGTTTTTTGTCCTCAAACCAATGAAAATAGTTTTTTTGAAATTTTTGCAAAGTTTTACCTCTAAGAAAATCCATTAATTAATCCAGTTTTGTCGAAAATCTATGTTGCGCCCTCTTCCAGGATGCAAATAATAAAACCTAGATAACAATCTTCCACCCTAGGCTTTTTCGACGCTTTGTCACGATGCTTTACTGCACGCCAAAACCATGGGTTTGCGAACAGTATTTACTGATCATTCCTTGTTTGGTTTCGCTGACGTCAGCTCTATTCTGACTAATAAGTTTTTGGAGTTCACACTGACCGATGTTGACCGTGTTATATGTGTATCTCATACCAGGTAGGTCGTGTTAAATGTACGTCTGATACGAAGTATGACACCTGATAGTATAACTGTGGAGTAGTATACCAAGAGGTCTGGATATAGCATAAGGGATCAGGATATTTCCGATGTCCTTTCAATGTTTTAATGTAGTTCACAGTGGGCAAATTCGTTGAAAACATTCTGCGAAGGAGTGCATTTCTATGGAAATATACGCACTGTTTCAATAAAAATGTTCTTCATCGCAGTGACTTTTTGACGATTTTGCCCACTGGGTTTTTTCCAGCAAAGAAAACACCGTTCTTCGTGCGTCTTTGATGCCACACATTGTTTCTGTCATACCAAATGCTGTAGATGGGAATGTGTTCCAACCTGATCCGAGTAAAAGACACAGAAACAAGAGTAAGTTCTCCCTTGCGTACACACAGCCATATTGAAGAATAGCGTTTTATGAAGAACCCTCTCTGCGAGGGTTTGACCAGGGAATTTTTTGACAGCAAATCTCTCTGATTGAAAATGCAAGGAATTCGTAAAACCTGCTTCAATGCTGTTTTGTTTTCATTTCAGTAACCATAGTTTTGTTGAGTCGTCTCGTGTACAGGAAAGGTATCGATTTATTGGCGGGAGTCATACCAGACATCTGCCGAATGTACCCGGAAGTGCAGTTCATTATAGGTACAGCATGTTCACGGTTGTGTATGATGCGCTGAGCTGCTAATAAATACTTTCTCGAAAATATACTATTTGTTAGCGATTCTGCACGTCATAATCTGTAGACCTATCTTTCTATCACTCGCCGACGGCCTGTTTTAAGATTGCCATGAATTATGAATTTCCTAGTTCTTCTAAAAGGGAGCATTCAAAAAAGGGCGAATGTGATCTTTACAGGGTATCTAAAAGAGACGAGAAATGATTTTTACGATACCAGTTCTCTTTCATAATGTACTCATCGCCAAGAAAAATGTAGCAAACATTTGCTTTTGTGGAAAGGCTCAAAAAGATTGCGTGTTCGTTACTAAGTGTCTCTCGACTGAGCATGATTTGTCGGGTTTTTTCTAGGTGGAGAAGGGCCGAAAAGAATCGTTTTAGAAGAAGTTCGCGAGAAGTACGAGCTTCAAGAACGGGTAATATTACTCGGTGAAGTCAAACATAAGGACGTGCGCAGTGTAAGTACATGTTTGGCTAGAACGCCAGGTAACAACCACAAAGGGATGGAAATAAATGTTCCTTATATATAGAAGATTCATTATTATGGAGTATTATGTTGTTCGTGTTGCTGTGTGTGTGTGTGTGTTTTATCGGGGGTTCGCAATATAAGAGTTCAGTATACTCACCTGATCGTTTCTTATCTTCAGTTTTTTTGGATATAGGTGTTAGTTCAGGGAGATATTTTCATCAACACGTCCCTAACGGAAGCATTTTGTATAGCTATCGTGGAAGCTGCGTCATGCGGGTAGGTTCCCGGTGTGTTAAGTTTATCTGAAGTGAGATTTCTTGTGTGATGAGTTAACAGTGTTTGACATGGATGGGTTTAACGGACAACTGCGCACGCAACCTTAATGTCTTAAAGTAATGATATCTTCGCATCAATGGATCAAAAGTTATATTTTTTTGTATAATTTTTGATTTGTTTTTTTTTTGGTTTTTTTTAGCCTGCAGGTTGTGAGTACAAACGTTGGGGGAGTGTCTGAAGTGTTACCCCCTGAATGGATTTACTTGACCGAACCAAGTATCAGAGGTGCGAGTTAAGGAACTTGACTATATTCGTTTTGAGACGTCATGCGTACGACTGTCGGTACGCTTGTACGTCAATTGACAGTAGCGTCACATAACCGACGTATAACCACACGCCGTGTCTGGTTTTCTTGTAGACTTGAAGAACGGTATTCATCGCGCCATCAGCGATCTGAAGGCTGGGAAAATTCTTCCTCCACGTGATGTTCATAAGAGAATCAAGAATTTGTACACGTGGCAAAATGTGGCCAGTCGAACTGAGAAGGTATATGACGTCACATTTCTAAAAGTCATTCTTTCAAACAGCAAATTTGCCTATTAAATAAAACAGTTTTCTCAAGACCTAAACAATCTCTTGCTTTGAAATGTACAACTTTTCAAAAACATTTCAACCGAGTCCTTAAATTCGTCGCCCCAATCACTTCCCAAGACGTCATGTGACGTAAGCAGAAGAAGTTCAGTGTCAATATTCTCAAAAGCCTTCAAAATCTCTGCCACGGAGAGCATTTTTATTGAAACAATATTTGCATGTTGCGTGGATTTGTATAGAAAAGTACTCCTTCGCAGTGACTCTGGTCTGTGATCATTTTTTAGGTTTACGATGCAGCCCTTTCAAACGTAGTAGCTACAGGATTGGATCGATTGGAGAAGTAAGTCTTCTCTCTCTCTCGCTTTGTTTTTTCATTACATGTTGCCAATATGTATTTAGACTGTGGTGTTATATTGTATCGTGCGAATATTTCTACGGGACCCCTACAACGTAGGCAATAACTCTCGTAGATCTCAGGGAAAATCGAGCACTTTAGTATCCCAACAATGTTAGTTGGTCCCCGGGGAAGTTCAGGGGTTTAAGCAGTATAGTTTATAAAGCCCGGTACACACACTACGCATCATTAACAAAATGATTAACACCGCTAAATACAGAAACACCCAATCATTTGAAAGAAAGTCATTTAAAGAAAGTTCATATTATTATTTTTTCTTCTTACTTAGATTTCGAGTTCGTGCACCTCTCGCTGGAAAAATCTATGTTCTGCTCGTGTTGGTTGACATGTTGTTGTACTGGCTGCTATGTCGACTTTTTCCAAACAAAGTAAACTTTTGTTGTTGTTGTTGTTGTTTTGTTTGTTTCACCGCTTAAAAAGTTGGGTCAGCAAACCCTTTATACTTCCGTTCATTCGAGATGGAAATTCCAAACATCTTTCCCAAGAAAACTTTATTCAGTACATCGAGATACACAAAAATTTTTTGTTTTTTTTGATTTTTTTGTTTAGAAACGACAGTAAATAGCAAGATGTAAAGCATTGTGACGTCGTTGGCTGCTAGCTATGAGAAAAGCGTGTTGTTCCGCCCTTAAACCTAAAACACAACTGTCTGTGAACATCAGAATAACCGCCCGTGAACGTAAACACGACCGCCCGCGAATGTAGAAAACACTGGAGGTTTTTCGGCGGGAAACGATGACAAAGAATCGATTTAGAAAACTCTTACCTCTGAAACCCTTTAATGTAGGGCAAAACAAAACCATGGTGTAATCTAACCTTTATCCTTTCACAACATCAACAAAAAATGATTTATTTCTGTCATACTAAACGATTTGTTTTTAGGGCGTTTCTAATTTTTAAAATCTCTTCAAACTTTCTTGCTATTGGTTGGCTCAATGTGTTGATCAGTCAGTTGTCTCGCTTGTCTCGTTTATTCATATAATTAAACAGTGTTTCTGTATGGGAGATCAAGTTCTTTACAGATGTTTTAGTTTATAGTTAAATGTCAAAACAATATTTTCGCGGCTTCCTCAGCAAAGTCAAGCCGTCTGCTTCGGACGTACTTACCGCTCACCTGCGTCAACGTAATTTACCACATTGGACGTCATTTTTTGTGCCGTACTCATCAGTTCGCAACGATCAGTTTGGCTTGTCGCATTTCAACTGGCCTGTCGATAACACAAACTATCATGTTCTACGTACAGGATGCTGTCCGTACATCAAGTATCACTGCAGCAAAGCACCATGGGAGGATTTGTCGTTACAGAATCGGTTTTTTACGACATTGAAAGTGTTAAATTTCGGAGTACCGACATTAGCCTATGGCCTCATTTCCGTTTTGCTTGTGACCTGTTCTGAAGATGTTCACACGAAGTCGGGAACTGTTCGGATTTATTTTCACCTCCCCGAAAATAAAGATGCAATGTATTAAGATCAGCTGGAGAACTATAACCGACAACCGATTAAAGGATCGGGATAATCGGGGTGTGTTTTTGTTTTGATCCTTCATAAATTTCCGTCGAGAGCTTGAATCACGTGTATGGTGTTCCGTTGCTTCCACAATGCTACGTATCCACCTTGCATGATGTAATGCTGTAAACATCATTCAAATTGTAAATTGCTCAATTCGTGTTTTAAAATGGCAGAAAAACTATTGATGTTTTTTTTTATGATACTTTTGAGTGCTTTTTTGTTTTTGTTTTTGTTTGTTTTGTCTTGCTTGTTTATGTTTTACATTTCTATGGTCATGCATTGTGGCAGCTATATAACGTCTTATGTTTACAGCCGAATAATCAATAGGTGACTTGCCTTAACTGAAGTAATACATGTAGCTCAACAAAGTTTTTCTAGTGAGTGAGGCCAGCGAAACACTATTGATTACTACATTAAGAGATTCAGTATTCAGTTGGTCCGTGAATTATCTTTAAACAAGATGTTTTAGTGATAAGTAAGACGAATGTTTATTAAACTCGCAAAGTTGTCGCTGCAACGTCAACATGGCAGAACAGCTGTTGATGTTATGAGGAGAGCTAGTAACCAAGACAACCAAAAGTATTCTTCCTATAACAGCGAATGTAATGTGATATTGTGTCCAGGACAGGGTTCCCAGTATGTCGGTATGTTGCAGCACTATCCCAGAAGTGATTATGCTGAAGCTATTGTCGAAAGAACCAATGAGACACTTGAATATGATTTATTAAAATTATGCAGAAATGGTCCAAAAGAAATACTAGATCGGTAAAAACGTGTGTACGAGATTCTTTGAGGGTTTTTTTCATAAAACTTTTTCTGTTCTCATCTACGAAGTAAATCCATTTTAATCAGTGATAAATCCTTGCGCTTGAAAGTCTCTGTTATTGTTGTTTAGTAAGGCAAGACATTGCGGAATTACAAACTCTTTTAGAACGTTGCATTGTCAACCGGCTGTTACCATAGCTACCATTTTAGGATATGAATACCTTCGTGAGAAACACTACAATGCAACTGGAAAGGAATTTCAGGTTCAATTTTTGTCTCTTGCATGGGAAAGACTTATTTTTACCCAGTCGAAAACAAGAAGAATTCAAAAAAAAAATAGTTTTCGTTACACTGAACTGTGCAGAGAATGCTTGACTTGACGGCCGCTTTAATGTTATCTTTGTTTTTCAGATGACTGCTGTGGCTGGTTACAGTGTTGGGGAAATCTCTGCTTTGTACTTGTTAAAGAAAATTACTCTCGACGAATGTAAGCATCATACCTTTCTTCTCAATAACCCCATGCATGTTTTTATCAGGTTACTTCTTCTTATAAGTTTGAATGTATCTGGGATAGCGAACATATAATTTTTCGATGTTTTGTATTTCGTTATTATTTTCGCTCTCGATGAAGGAAATAAACTTTTATCGTCAGTGACCCCAGGAAATTTAAAAGGACCTAAAAGCAGTGAGCGCTAATGATTTTTACGATCACTCTTGAACGATGTGGCATCTACAGAAACCACAGGGAGTCACAAAAATTAAGGAAAAGGGAAGAAATAGTATTGTAACGGAGTATCTATGTTTTACTTAAAATCATGTTGTTTCTTTGTCAACGTTGCATGCTCAGGCCTTCTGATTGGCTGAAGATACTGTCATGTGATTGAAGCGAGCCAATCATTTGCTCTTAAAATTAAAACCTCTGTATTTTTTCTACCGCAGTTTTGAAGGTGATCGTAGCACGAGCACAAGCTATGGACTACGCTGCCTCGCTTACTCCATCCGGTTTGATCTCTATCCAAGGCTTGACAATTGAGCAATCAAGGCAAGTTTGCGAGGATTTAACCAATGTAGCAAATGACCGATCGAAGCATGAACTCAGTGTGGCGATTGAGCAATACGCCAAAGGCGTAACTGTTGGCGGTTCACACCTACTTTTAAACAGACTCATGGACAGGGATCACCATATGGTAAAGTGTGTTTTCCTCTTGACGTTTTGAATCAGAATGACAGTATCGTCTGGTGATCATATTCATAACCGCCCAATCTCTCTCCCAAAGTTGGTCTTTTGAATTGTGTTGAATACTTTTCTTTTTCATTAGATCAACGACAAGAATTCGATCAAGCTTACAAAACTTCCTGCCAGTGGAGCTTTTCATACCAGCTACATGATACCTGCACAGGAACGACTTCACCGCGTCGTACAAGATGTGAATATTTTGCAAAACGATATAAAACATTACTCAAACGTCACGGGTTCATTATACAGAACAGACGAAGACATTAAAGAGTTGTTAGTTCGGCAAATTGCCGAGCCTGTTCTGTGGAAGAGCATTCTGCAAGATATTAACGAGCGTTTTATCAATCATGAAAATTTGAGAATTTATGAAGTCGGTACCGGAAAGCAACTCCGCACCATGCTAGGACTTGTGAATAGAAAGTTACTGAAAGTCACCGCGAATATCAGCATGTAATTCAGACTGGTGGTAAAATGTGATTTCAAAGTGCTTCAGTGTCCTCTGAAGATAAAAAATTCATTTTCATACTGTCCTCGCCTAATCTCAGTCCCGCGCGTCCAATGTTGGTCGTTTGAGTTATGATGATTTCATTCTCTTAGCTGAATGACAAGAATTCCATCAAGTTAACAAAGCGTCCTGCAAGTGGTGCCTTTCATACAAGCCACATGAGACCTGATCAGGAGCGACTTCATCGCGTTTTACAAGTCACCGAGAATGTCAGTGTCATTCAAACTGATGAAATGAAAATAAACATTTGAGTGTCCGTTTAAACTGTACATGGTGTCCTGGCAAAAAAATCGTCAGACGTAATTTGACGAATATTTTGGCCTACGGAAACTTTAGTCAACTAACTGACATGCTAATGACTTTTTAATGATGTAATTATCTTTTGTTCTGCAGATGAAACCTTTAGAAAGTTTTAAGTATAGCTTTGCGTATTAATTTCCCATAACAGTTGTTATTGTGTTTATAAATGGCCTGCATTGTAAATTGAGTTAATTGACTTTTAAGAATTTAATGAACCAAATCGTTCGGTTTTTCTTCAATATCTTTTCGAAGAACAAATATTTTGGCAAACATTTTTTATTAACGGATACGGCATGAAAAGCTCACAATATTTTATCAGACATGTAATGAAAAATACGCCTTGAAAGTTGGTGTGGATAAGACTTGTTGATACACACTGTAATAAATTAAGGAACAATTAAGAGTGTCAAACTCTGTTCATTGACAGTCCACTGTAAAGTTATTCTCAAGGGCCCTTCAACGGCACAAACAGCATGAGTGAAAAACATAAAGCTGCAACAAAGAAACAACATCGATGTTATCTCTTCTATGAAATAACATTAAGCAGAGGAACTTTGATTGAGTTTTGTTTTAAATCGAGGTGATATAATTCAACGACGGGTATATATGTTTTAGAAGATTTTCGTAATAGCCATTGAATAATATGGTAGAATATTTTTATTTACTCAATGTCCATTTTTTCCTTGCGGGTATGTAATAATGTGGCTTATTTAATTAGAGAGTGTTTGTTTATTCAACATTTTGAATTAGAAAATGTTTTCTTGCGATAACTGTTTATAAAGGTAGGTGGGTAAAAAGGTAGCTCATTATGGATTCGTTGTTATATTCGATGCATCCTGGCGGTAACGCTCCATCGACATTTAAAAGAACGAATTACGTACTCGGACAGAAGCCATGGAGATGCTCTATACCTTCCCTCGATCAGAAGCCATGGAGATGCTCTATACCTTCTCTCGATCCATTAGACGAGATCGCAAATTCTGTTTTGTTCCCAGACATGTTTTCGACAGAGAGGAGAGAGAGAAGAAGTTGAAAGCCAATTGGACTGATGCTTTCAAGGGATGCTATTGTTCAATTTTTCCTGATTTTTTCTGCTGCTATATAGAAAGCAGCTCATCCAATCACCAACTTGCTTCAACACGATCATCCAATCACCAACTTGCTTCAACACGATCATCCAATCACCAACTTGCTTCAACATGATCATCCAATCACCAACTTGCTTCAACACGATACCACTATCATGTTTGACATTGAAAGGGGGGAAGACTTATGTCTTGACAAGAGAATATTAACAACAGAACTTTCTGTTTAACGAATGAACAACAGCACGGATGGTATCTATTTTATGTACCTACAGAATCAAAAGTCTTTAGCAACAACGTTGATGTGTCTGAATTGGGCCATAGCAAAGTTAAGATTTGGAACAAGTTAATCAAGCATGTTATTTGATTTACAGTGGTCCGCCTTTCAAAAGACTTCTTTAACCACGTGTTTGAGAAGTTTCGGATATATTTGTTCCTTCTTTTTAAAGGTTTCTTTCTTGTTATTATAAAAATCTTGCGAAGAATTCTCGTGGTAGGAAACACATTGGTGGTAGTATAAAATTTAGTATAAATAACAACGACCACCCGTAAAACTTCAAATAACAACCACGACCACTCTTAAAATGTAAACACGTAAAAGGAAATGATTTATAACTTGTCTCTCTTTTTTATTTATCTCGTTTATGCGTATAAACAAACGTGGTAGTCTTTCTGTGGTAGTCTTTCTGTTTTGAGAGATCATTCAAAAGTTCTTTACAGATGTGGTTTGGTTTATAGATAAATGTCAAAACTATATCTTCGCAGTTGTCTCAAAAAAGTTAAACAGTTACCATCGGATGTACTTACAACTTATGCGTCAACGTAATTGACGATTTCTTCTCCGATGCATTGCATTGCGGGAGCTGTCTGACGTAATATATTTCCAGCAAAATAATCAATAAGTGTCTATTTAAGTCGGTCTGTAAATTGTATTTTAAAAAGATATTTTAGAGATAAGTAAGACAAATGTTTTTTAGACACGTAAAGTTGTTGTTACAGCGTCAACATGGCAGAACAGCTGTTGATGGCATGAGAAGGGCGAGTAACCAAGACAACCAAAAGTATTCTTCCTATAGCAACAAGTGTAATGTGATATTGTGTCCAGGACAGAGTTCCCAGTATGTCGGTATGTTGCAGCACTATCCCAGAAGTGATCGCGTTACAGCTATTGTCGAAAGAACTAATAAGACACTTGAATATGATTTATTCAAATTATGCAGAAATGGTCCAAAAGAAATACTAGATCGGTAAAAACGTGTGTGCGAGATTCTTTGAGTGTTTTTTTCAATTAAATATTTTGCCTCTCATTTGCAAATTATGTCCATTTTACTCAAGGATACTCATTGAAGATTCGTTATCAAATCTCGTTTTCTTTCCCTTTAGAACGTTGCATTGTCAACCGGCTGTCACCATAGCCACCATTTTAGGATACGAATACCTTCGTGAGAAACACTACAATGCAACTGGAAAAAAATTTCAGGTTCAATTTTTGACTGTTGTATGCTAAAAACTTATTATTACCCAGTGTCAAATCACAGTGGTCAAATTGGATCTAGTGTGTTCCACGAAAATTCAAAATTTGGCAAAAATTCATTCTATTTTTCGTTCTATTTCTTATATAATATATAATCACAATTATTACAATAAGATGGTTTTTCCTTTGTCATAATCATGTTTGTGTGTCGTACTTTTTTATCACCGAAACTCTTGAGACTTCATCCATCTCGTTTTACAGTAAAATAAACGGCTAAATAAAATTTTATACGTTTAATATGAATGCAAGATTAATCTCCGCTCTGTCTATTTTTAAGAAGTTGAAAACATGATGAATTGTGATATCGTAGTTCAATTGACATGCTTCACTTCACTGCTATCTCTGTTTTTCAGATGACTGCTGTGGCTGGTTACAGTGTTGGGGAAATCTCTGCTTTGTACTTGTTAAAGAAAATTACTCTCGACGAATGTAAGCATCATACCTTTCTTCTCAATAACCCCTGCATGTTTTTATACGGCGACTTCTTCTTATAAGTTTGAATGCATCTGGGATAGCGAGCATGTAATTTTTCGATGTTTTGTATTTCGTTATTATTTGCGCTCTCGATGAAGGAAATAAACTTTTATCGTCAATGACCCCCGGAAATTTAAAAGGACCTAAAAGCAATAAGAACTAATGATTTTTACGATTACTCTCGAACAATGTGACACCTACAGAAAGCACAGGGAGTCACAAAAATTAAGGAAAAGGGAAGAAATAGTATTGTAATGGAGTATCTATGTTTTACTTTTTTACTCATCCGCTAGGCTACTTAGAAATGAGTTATAATTTGTCCTACCTTTAATTTGTTCTTGCAAACGAAAATAAGTGACCTTAGACATCTATAACCATAGACATCTTGCTAGGGAAACGCACGTAGAATGTGGAAATCATGCGTGGTCTTACGAGGTAGATTCCCAAACGAATTTCACGTTGAAACCATAGCTTTTATTTTAATAGAGTTGCTCTCATATGATTGAAGTGAATCCATCATTTGTTCTTAATATTAAAATGTCTGTATTCTCTTGTTGGCAGATTTCAAAGTGATTCTAGAGCGAGCACACGCAATGGACTACGCGTGCTCGCTTACTCCATCTGGGGTGATCTACATGGAAGGTTTGACTATTGAACAAGCGAGACAAGTTTGCGAGGACTTAACCAATGTAGCAAATAACCGATCGAAACATGAACTCAGTGTAGCGATTGAGACATACGCCAAAGGCGTAACTCTTGGCGGTTCGCATCTCCTTTTAAACAGAGTCATGGACAGGGACCACCATATGGTAAAATGCTTCCCTTCGCTATGTTATGGGGGGTGGTTATGAAATTAAGTCTCAGTCCCACATGCCCTATGTTGATCGTTTATGTTATGATGATTTCATTCTCTTAGCTGCATGACAAGAATTCCACCAAGTTAACAAAACGTCCTGCAAGTGGTGCCTTTCATACAAGCTACATGAGACCTGCTCAGGAGCGACTTCACCGCGTTTTACAAGACGTGAATATTTTGCAAAACGATATAAAACATTACTCAAACGTCACCGGTTCATTATACAGAACAGACGAAGACATTAAAGAGTTGTTAGTTCGGCAAATTGCCGAACCTGTTCTGTGGAAGAGCATTCTGCAAGATATTAACGAACGTTTTATCAATCATGAAAATTTGAGTATTTATGAAGTCGGTACCGGAAAGCAACTCCGCACCATGCTAGGACTTGTGAATAGAAAGTTACTGAAAGTCACCGAGAATGTCAGTATGTAATTCAGACCGATGAAGTGGCCTGTTTACGAACACGCTTTTCGATGGAAAGAATTCGAGTAGTCACTGTTATGCTTGAGAGGATTGAGGATACCTTTTAGAAAATATACTAATGGTTTGGATGACGTCCTAAGCGATGTCGTGCAAAGGGGGCTGAGTCTCTCTGAGTTTTTTAAGGGTTTTAATTTCTGTGGCCTTGTTTTATGAATTAGTTGATTTTCTTTCTTTCTCAGGAATCTTTGCTTTCAGTCTGCGCTTTTCGTATGTCCATTGTTTTTAATTACACAATGCACTGTATTTAATGAATTTTTACGAAATTGTACAGTAATTAATCTGGTTAAATCAACGCCGATTATTATAAAAGTGATGAAGCTGGAATAAACAAACAAATCAACATAGCTCGCCTCTTTTCTAATATTCAAACTGATATTAAGTGTTTTGTTGAGGGCATGAATAATCGAGGCCATTTAGTAGGAAGTTAAATCATGTATTCAGTAAAACAAAGGATTTCATCATAACGAGGCTGGAAAAGTCGGCTCTAATACAACATTAATGCCAAAGTTGAGGAATGGTTCTTTGGATCCACTGTAAGACTAGAGATGTAGAAAGCATATATTTTTTGCCATCCACAACCCCGACCGACCACCCCTAGCCGATCACTTCCTGATTATCTAATCGCATCCAAACTACTTGTGGTGTGTCGAAAAGCTTTAAACCTGTCACCCTCGGAAAATAACAAAAAAAACCCGGTTGATTTACCGCCAGAGATACGTATAGCATGGCTCCTAATGGGCTGACACGCTGCTTTTAAAGCGCATCGGAGTGGAGTATAGGTATGTAACATGACTGAGACTAGAACACGGGTTGAAATGGTCGCACTCGATGGCACTAACCACTTCAACATCGCTGCACAACTGATCTGATGCTTCATATAAGATGGACAGACGTCATCAAATATTTCAATTACTTCCTCGAGAGATTTTCCAGGTAAGGAAATTAGCCAGGTGGAAAGATGACAAAATAACCATACAAAAAGTGGAAAATATAATTCATATATTATGAACAAAAATATTACCTTGTGATAAAGTAAACAAATATCTGTAATACATACAATT
The DNA here is from genome assembly GCA_027922465.2 of Turritopsis dohrnii. Lineage (NCBI taxonomy): Eukaryota > Metazoa > Cnidaria > Hydrozoa > Anthoathecata > Oceaniidae > Turritopsis > Turritopsis dohrnii. The sequence goes on along the minus strand of BQMF02000147.1, from coordinate 369,062 downwards.
TTTTTTCTTTCAAAATATAGACTTCAAAAATGCAGAACGTTGTGTTTACACTTGGTAGAACTTACGCTTGTGAAAATTTAAATATCTTTGACTCTGTCGGAATACAAGAACATATATAAAATACGACATCCAGAAAAGTAAAGAACTGTGTCACGTGGCTGAATGAATTCTTAAAGCTTAAGGTGGATTCACACCAACCTTAAACGTGATTTTGAGAAAATTTTCCAAAAAAATGAAATTTTAAGAAAGTAATAAAAACCCCACTTTTCTAGACTAAAATTTATCGTAGAATTCGAATATGCTATTAGTTTTCCCTTAAAAGTTATATTTTTTGTGTTATGACCTGTTAAATTGAGCACAGTACCAATTTTTTTTGCAAATTTTTGACAGAATTTTTTTTAGTACTTGACTTCCCCTTCCTTCCACGCGCGATTCGCGGGCGGCAATCGGCTTTTTCATGCATTTTCCGTTGGCTTTATGTACCATGTCACTAATTTGCTTGTTTTGTGCAGAATTTTAGCTGCAGAATGACTATTATTTTTCCTCAAGTTGAGTGAAGGTCTCATCAGTACTTCTGAAGATTTCTGCAGCTATTATAGATATTTGTTGTCAAAAAAATGGATAAAACACAAAGAGAAAAAGGAAATGCAGGGAAGTGTTCCAAACAAAGCAGCAAAAAAGATACTAAGAAAAGAAAATGGCATGGTAAAATGAAAGAAAAACAAGCCCCAGCACAGCTGATACCAACCACAGAAAATGATCCTCTGCCAGAACAAACTGAGATATTGAACAATCCTACTGCACATAATGTTAGTACTTCTGAATGCAAGATAGTTGACATTCCAAATACTAATAGTAATGATGATGAGGGTAATGGTAATGCCGATACTGATGAACTTTCTGGTTTCCGCATTATCGATATGTCAATCCTTAATACTGTATGCAGCCATATGGCTTGTCCAGATTGTTTTTCGACAAACACTTTAACATTAACTGATGTCAAAGAAAAGAAAAAGGGTCTAGGCAGTTGTCACTAAAATGTTGTTGTGGCTATGTGTACCAGTTCTTTACGTCTAAAGAAATTGAATGGTCAGCAAATGGTAAAAAAATAGCGGTGGGAATAAGCACATGGAAATAAATGTTCGATCCGCAAGGGCATAGTCAATTGGAGAAATTATGTGTGTTTCTAAATATGCCAGATCCTATGAACAAGTCTGCATATTCAAAACTTAGTGACGTGTTGAAATGTGCTGTTAAAACTGTCGCTGAACAAAGTATGTGTGATGCTGCCCGTGAACTCCAGGAGAGGAGTACCGATGTTGCTGTTTCCATTGATGGAAGTTGCCAAAACATACACATGTTGGATTGTCTACCCTGTCATTAGGTGTGTATGATGCTATTGGTCATTTCAATTATGGTTCAAAAGCAACACTGGATGTTTTGAAAGTTTTGAACGTAGAACCCGGCTGTTTCACAATGCATGGTTTTTCTGTAATAAACCGAAAGCGAAAACATAATGCAGCTTACAAAGTCTTGGAGACCTCTAAGAAGAGAAGGAGAATGAGCAGAAAGAAGTGGAGTAAAGAACAGGACAAAAATATAGAGATTGAAGGACTTACTTACAAAGCTGGTGCATTTGATTAAGAATTTTTTGATGAATTTTTTTTTTTTTATATAATTTTCCAACCATGGATCCGTTTATTCTCAAATTTGACACAGTATATCGCAATAAAGTGTTCTATGATCTAAAACTCTAATTTTTACATTTTTTAAAAAATTTTTAATAAATTTTTGATTGTTTTACTGTTTTTCATCTAATCCCATCCATAACATCAATATGAGTCAAAAATAATCAGTTTGATACATTTTTTTTAAAAAAAGTGACAGCTTGGTATGAATCCACCTTAACATGGAAATGTTTCCTAAATTTTCCTGACAACAATAATGAAGAAACAGTAGACAACATATCGCAGAAGACCTTTGATATTTTTGAATGCACGGCCAACAGTGCTTAGCATCACCAGAGAAACTGCAATCAGTGACAGAAATTGTGGCCGAAGCTGCAGTTGCTACTCAGTTGAACTTATGTGCTGCCCCCCTGCCCCAAATTCAATGTTGTGAGCATGCCAGCTGGTCAAAACAGCACCTCACAACATTGAATTTGGGGGCAGGGGGTTGGAATTGTATTTTATTAACCTAATCCAGCTTTTGGCCAAGAAATTATGTCACTGATTGTCTGAAAAAAGTGAAAGTTAAGACTTAGAATTTCTGTACACTTGTTTGTTGTGATACTCACCTGTAGTGATGAAATTGAATCTGGTGATCAAATACAAGGTTCTGGTATTTGCTTGGTTGTTTACACTTGTAATTGTTTACCCAATGTAAGGTAAACAAACACCCAATGTAATGTAAACAAACAATTGAATACCAATACCATTCCGTTTTTGTTTCGTACAGTAGTTATGTGTTTGTAACTACACATAGTCTGCGATATCTATTTTGAAAGTAAAAACAAACAACACAGACACGTGTTGCGTGTAGACACAAACACATTGTTACTGTGTAAACAAATAAACAACCACTCAGTGTACGGTAACCAAATAATTGAATACCGTTTTTGTTTCGTACAGTAGTTATGTGTTTGTATCTACAGACACAGTCTGGCGTTATCTGTTTTGAAAAGTAAAAACAAATAACATAGACACGTGTTGCGTGTAGACACAAACACGCTATTACTGGAATAACAAACAGTTTACGGTTACTGCTAAATAGCAAAAGCTGGTCTAATTTAAGTAGTTTTGTTCTTGTTTTCAGAACATAAACAAACAACAAACAACGAACAAAATACAGAAAAAAAGAATGGTGCGCATCGACATGGCAACCAGCATGAAGCTGCAAATTCTGCAGCAGGAGTTCGGAATAAGTTGCGGGGAGCTGTGTACTCGTTACCCGCAACACTCCAAGAGGAGCATTTACCGCCACGCCACTGCCACCCAGAAGCCAGCCAACAAAAGGAAAAAGAACAAGGGTCGGCTGAAGAAACTAAACGATCGGGACGAGCAGCTGATCATTCGCACACTCGGAAGCAAGAGCTGTGTCTTCCATGGCCTGGAGGAAGCCCGGTGAAGGCCTGTCGATAACAACCAAAGGCCGCAAAGAAGGAACTGGCGGCAGGATGGCAAACTTCTTTGTGGCCATAGGGTATGGCAGTGGCGTGCCGTGTTGCGAACACCATGAATAGCAAGTGACAGGGCAGCGGTTTGCCCAGTTCGTCGACGAAAAGCTTCCAGGTGATGATAAACTTTCCGCTTTGCCACTTTCATTCGGGAAAATAATATAAACAAAACCAAAATGAAAACCAAAACAAATGTAAACATTAAGTATAACATTAAGTATAACCGATCTTGCAATGTTGTGAGCATGCCAGCTGGTCAAAAGAGCATCTCACAACATTGAATTTGGGGGCAGGGGGTTGGAATTGTATTTCATTAACCTAATCCAGCTTTTGGCCAAGATATTTTGCCACTGGTTGTGGTTCAGCGTCAGGTTTGTTGTTGTTTATCCATTCTCCTCTCTCAGCTTCAGACTGAGTTACTATCAAAAAATAGGAAAGTTTAATCGATAGCATTCTTTGTCGCAGGCTACCAACACAAGTTCATTGCTTACTGATTTCTCTACCTCCAAGATTAGGAGGGCTGGCAATCAAGTTAATCAAAGAAACAGCTCCGTTCGAGTTTGAAAATTCCTGTAAATCAACAAAGAAACTAATCACCACAATTCTCCAGAAAGACCCAGAAGAAAAGAACAAAACGGATGGATGAAAAGCTACAGGAAGTTCACGCTGAACTCTCCTGTGACCAGAAACGGCAAAACGAAATAAGCAGTATTGGCCTACCACACTACCTCTCCAAGAACAGGGGTACGACCTAAACAAAGAACAGTTTTTGGGTGCTCTGCGCATCAGGTATAATTAGGTTCTCCCAAGGTTACCGACGTTTGTGCCTGTGGAGCCAACTTGTCAACGGGGCCATGGAGGACTACCACGACAAAGTTAAAGATATGGACAGACAAAATAGCAATAAGAAGAATAACAAGGAAGGTGGAAACAAATGTCGTCAATGAAGTGGAGGTGGTTGGCAAAAGGGTAAATCGTGGGGGTGGGTGTGGACTGGAAATTCCAGTTATTTACCGGTTTTTTTGGTCCAGAAAAACTGGTAAACTGGCATTAAATGAAAAATTTAGTAGGTTAGGATGAGCTAGCGAAGCAAACCATTAAATGTTTAAAATAAAGAAAAGGATCAAAGAAAATAGATTTTGTATTTTTTGACTTTATCCGCTAATCGGAAAGTAAACAAGTTTTTATCCGAACCATTGAGACTTTGAGATAAGTGGGATTGGACTGTATTTGAAAAAGCAACATTTTGCCCAGAGGTTGTTGTCGTTCTTTTTGTCAAGATCAACTACGACTCATAATATTCGAAACTATATCAAATGTATTTAACGGAAGGATGGAAAGTATGGAGAAGAAAATGGAGGAGATAAAAATAGAAAACGCGCTACAGAAAAAAGAAATCGAAGAATTGAAAATCTCGATGCAATTCCACAGTACACAGTGTTGGAAGGAAAATTAGAAGAAATGGATGACAAAATTAAGAAAGGGATTGCTGAGGAGAGGAAAAAAAGAAGTTCAAGTTGAAAACGAAACGATAAAAGAAAAATTGTCTGATTTTGGTACAAAAAAAAAAAAACGTTCCGTTAATTAGAGTGCCTGCTAATTAGAATTCAACCCAACCCAAATAATATCCAGTTAGCAGTTGCTTCTTTATGTAACCACCTCACGATAATTCATTCTGCTATATGAATACTTCTTTCAAGTTCAATCTTTTATAATGTTTTATTAAATCTTTGCTTTTCTTTTCAGTTCGCAACTTTTTTTGGTTGTTGCTTGCTAATTTTTTTTTTTTTTTTTTTTTTGATTTTTGGACATGGAGCGGCTATTTAGTAAGTAGCTGTTAAAGTTGTTTCCTATTTTCTTATAATTGATTTTAATGCGTAGATATGTCATTCCTAATTCATTCCATGATTTTGAAAATTTACAAATTGACGAGGATCGGGAGCGGGATCCTCAGATCAGTAAGAATTCAATGCAGTATATACCAGGTTCCTGCGGTAACAGCTGGCCAGAGGGCACAGATGCCGCCCTCGGCTCGTGGGTGCGGCATAGAGGCGTTTTTCTTCTCCCAGACCACATCCGCAGTGGGGCCGGGGGAAGGGCGGAGGTAAAGGCCAAGATTGTAACAGGCCGCTGACCTGTTTTCTTATAATTGATTTTAATGCGTAGATACGTCAATAATAAAATCAAAAACTGGGTACCACCAACTGTCCTTGCAGAAATTTACATCTGGGATCTAGGTTTTCTTTAGTTTTGTTTACATCTGAAGCTTATTTTTAAATAAATGTATTATTTTTAGTTAGTTATTATGTATATATTGTATATTTATTGATAGTATTTATTGTATTAGGTTTTTAAATGGTTTTATCAGTTGACTTAAATTAGCGTTTGCTACTGTGACTACTGTCAACTTTAAATAAATTGAAAATAAAATAAATAAATAATAAATGCCATATTGAGAGGTTTATTTTTTATCTATGTTTGAGACGCCAACCTGAAGTACAAGTAGAGCAGTCAGCTCTTGGTAAAATTCAGGAAGTCCTACAGGAATTCGGTAGCGTTGTTACTGACTTTGATTTACATGCTTTTGAACAAGCTATTGCTGATGATCTATCAAATGCTAATGAAATGAGGGAAGAAGCCATCAACATGAGGAACACGTTGAATGCTGACCAGCTTGCTGTTGCCGACGCAGTCCCAGATGCAGTGCCAACAAACGACAATAATAATGCTAAAATATTTTCTTCTTTGATAGACCCGGTGGAACAGGTAGCTAAAACTTTCACGTACAATCACATCATTGGCGAGGTCATTGGAAGAAACATATCAGTAAGTACATGTGCATGGACTGGAATTGCAGCAACACTGTTACAAAATGGTAAGACAGTCCATTCTCTTTTCAAATTACCTGTTCCTGTATTGGACAATTTAACATGCCATGCCAAGCCTAACAGTCCAGGGTACGAATTAACGGTTCGCATTTCGCAAAATGCGAAGCATTTTCGTTTTTGAGTAAAAAGTTGCGAAGTAAAATTCTTACAAAAACCTGAAAATGCGAAGCAATGCTTTTCAAATTTTATTTGACTATTAATATTTTTCCTCTTCTATTTATCTACAATGTTTGTTTGTTATTAATGTATGTGACTGTGAATTACCAATTTCTTAAGTGATAGCAGGTGAGTTATTATTAAATTTAATAATCAATTTCATTTACGCAAAAGTTCTCCTTCGCATAAGCCTTTTAAATATATTTACCAATAAAGACAAAATTTATCATAAACGAAGGTGCGCTTTTCTAAGCACTTGTAACAAAAGAAAAAGAACACGGAAGACACTACATTGCTCAATAGACGGGGATCGAAAGTTTTATTCTTTTTTATTCTTCACGTTGTTCTGATAAAGTATTCGTAATGGCAAACTTGAAGACCGTCAAAAAGTGGGAAGAGCAATTCTCATGCGATCTGGAGAAAATTGTCAGCAATGGAAAAGTGATAAGATTGAAGTGTAAAATGTGTGCTAAATTTGAAAAAGAAATAACATCGGTGAGAGGTTTTTCAACGAGCTGGATTGTCGGAACAGATTCCGTTAAAAAAGATAGCCTCGCAAAGCATGTAGCTGGAGATCCACACAAATACGCTGCCGACCTCACAAGGAAAGCGAGTCTTGGTGCTGTTACTTTTAATGAGCATGTCGTTGAAAACACACCAATTGGTAGGGGACTTGCGAAGATGGCAGATCATGATAGAACGACTCTCCACAATAGGTTTAATTCTGCGTATTATCTTGCAAAATCGGAAAGACCGTACAGTGACTTTCCAGGCCTTCTCGAACTGCAGGAAAAGAATGGCGTGAAATACCGAGCCAGTTACCGTAATGAGCGTGCTGCTGCTAATTTCATTGACGTATGCAGCGAGGTTCTTAAAGAAGCTCTAGTGGATGATTTGTTGAACGCTAAATACTATTCAGTATTAATGGATGGCAGTACAGACGCCAGTGTCACTGAACAAGAGCTCATTTACGTTCTGTATCTCAGCAAAACCGGCAGGCCACAAGTGAAGTTTTTGAGCATAGAGAGCGTCAAAAGTGCGGACACGGAAGGCTTGAAATCGTCTTTGAACGAATCCTTTGAGCGCATTGGAGTGACAAATTTCGGCAGCCGACTGCATGGTCTGAACGTGGATGGGGCAAGTGTTAACACAGGTATCCATAATGGATTAGGTGCCCAAATAAAGAATGAGTTGGCACCATGGCTGACTGTTATACATTGTTTAAGCCATCGTCTAGAACTTTCGGTTAAAGATTCGTTTAAAGATACATTTTTTGATGAGATTGACACAATGCTGCTGAAACTTTATTACCTATACAAAAATAGCCCTAAGCGTTTACGGGAATTAAATCAGTTAGGAGAAGTTTTTGAGAAAGTTGTTCCAAAGCCTTCGAAGGCCTCAGGCACCCGGTGGATCGCGCATAAGCTACTTGCTATGGAAAAGGTTCTTTCAAATTACGGCGTTTTCATTAGTCATCTTGAATCATTATCGCAAACGGATTCTCAGGCTTTGAAACGAGCTGAGTTGATTGGTTTCTCGAAACGATGGGTCCAGTCGAAATATCCAATTCATTTAGCGATATACTTAGACATACTACAGCCCATAAAGGTTTTGAGCTTAACAATGCAGCAAGAGATACACGACCCAGTTATTCAGGTGAAACACATAAGGGAATTCAACTGGTCGATGGCTAAACTCAAAGCTTTGTTAAATCAATGTATCGATGGCAACTCAACTCGTTTGACAAATTATAGCAAGTTCGTGAAAGATGTAGTTTATGAAGACGGGGAACACAAATATCAGGGCATAAAGCTTCTAAATTTCGATGCAAGTAATGAGCGGATTAAGAACTCGTATGGTGAAATAATCGACAGGTTGACCTCGTCAATAGGCAACAGGTTTGAAAATCTTCAATCCAATCCTGTTTTCAAGAACATCCACATCCTTGATTGTAGTAGGTGGCCAAAGGATGACGCTAATTTATCTGAATTTGGGGATTCGCAAATTAAAGAATTATCTGCACACTTTTCAACTTTGCTTCAAGATAACGGGTGCAGTCTCGATAAAATCCTCCCTGAGTGGGATTTGTTAAAGCTGGAAATGAGTCAGTTAATGTCTGGTATGCGCACTGTAAAGTACCTTGATGTATGGGAACAGTTATTCACGTCGCAGTATAAGAAATCATACGAAAACGTCCTTCATCTCATTGAGTTACTGTTGATTACGCCAACAACCAACGCGAAACTGGAAAGGATGTTCAGTCGAATGAACAGGGTGAAGAACGATTGGCGCAATCGATTAAGTCGCGAAAGGTTGGAAAACAACTTGAGAATTGGGGAAGATGGACCACTCAGCAAGGATTTCGATCCAGAGATTGCGATTGAACGTTGGTATACCCAGAAAGTACGACGCATAGGAGCAGCTAAACCACACCAATATCCTCAAAAACGACAGAAGAGCGGGAAAGCAACTTCTTCCGTTGCTGTCGTAACCTATTGTTTGTCAGACTTTGAATCCGACTCCGATGAAGAATCATAGACACTTATTCTCGTCTGTTGCGTTTATTTTTTGTTCCTAATGTCATGGAAAAGGGGGGACATTTTTTGAAGATGCTAATATGGCAGCGGTATCGAAATTTTTCTCGTTAGACCCATGGCTGGAAAGTCACCGAAATTGAAAAGAAAACGCCATTTGCCTTTTTTTTCCTTTTTTTTTTTAGCTAAAATGATTTAGTAAATCAACAAATGAATGACGATGTGGATGTGTCAATTTGATCTTTTTCAAGTCTTTTATTAGTGTTTTTCATTTCTTTTAATTTAAAAACGGGTATTGACGTAAAAGTAATGATCGCTCAGTATTCATATTGCAGTTAATCTCGTCAGTGTCTTTGTTGTTTTAAGAAGATGTAGTTAAAACTTTTTAAAGATTATTTGTGTTACGATGTTTCTTTGCATACGTTTATTTTGAGACTTTTGCTTTTAATGTGTAAGAAAAGTTGTTCAAAGAGGATTAAAGGAATTCTAATTCTTTCATAGGAATAAGAAATACTTCGCAAGTAGGAGATATTGCGATCGCTATTTGACAATTTACTTCGCAAATAACAATTTTTTTTTGCGAAGCTATTTCAATTCCCTAATTCGTACCCTGCAGTCGGCACGCCAATTTCTTACGTAGCCAGCATATTGTAATATTTGATGAGGCAAGTTTGATTTCTAAGCATGCACTTGAGGCTATTGATAGAATGTTCAGAGATATCTCTAACAGTGATGTGCCTTTTGATTTTGTTGTTCTTTTAGGTGGTGATTTTAGAATTCTGCCGGGAAACGAAACCCGTCCGTTAGTAAGAGCTGTCCGTTAATTGGAGGTAATACTGTCTTAGAAATAGCTGGATTTCAATTTATTTTATTAGGAGAGTTATGTTAACCGAACGTTGACATAAATTGTCAATCCGATGTGGTCTAATTATTATGTGAAATCAACCTGCATCTGGAAAAAGGGGAAACGTTGAAGCGGCTACTGGAACTGTACCCATAATACTCCAGAACAACAATGTACCGTCACATGAAAGAAACATCTGGCTGAAATAACAGAAGGAGAACAAAACAAAGACGTGGTGGTGGCTAGCCCAAAAAGCTTACAGGACACCCAAAAGATGGTCAATTCATTGACAAAAGGGAAACTTTACGTCTACAGACATCCAACACGACTCCGGCATCAGCGAAACACAAGTGTCAAACCGCACTGTCAGAAGGCAGCTGAACAAATTGGGCTATCGGTTTTCAAAGTGCCGTCGCAAAGGACAGCTGCTGACACGGGACCTGAAGACATGCCTGAAAACATGCCCGGACTATACAAACAAGGACGTGGAAAAAGGAGAAAGTTTACATTAACATTGCACGGCGAAAAGACGGAAAGTGGGAGGAAAGGTTGGAAGATTTATGGTCGCCATTGGCTATGGCAAAAGGCGTAGTCAAGTGCCACCACCACAGCGCCAACGTCAACGCAGAAATGTGTGCACAGTTCGTTTACGACCACTTTCCGGAAATGATCCGGAATTCTGCCAACCCGAGAGAGAAACTGTTCCTGCAGGACGGCGATCTGTCGCAGAACAGTGCTCTCGCTCAGGAAGCAATGGAAAGCGTGGGTTGCAGCCTGTTCAAGATTCCGGGCCAAGTCTCCTGACCTTAACCCCATCGAGAACGTTTTTCACTTGGTGGGGAAAGCACTCAAGAAGGAGACCATCGAGAAAAACATAAACAAGGAAAATTACCATCAGTTCTGTTCTTGGATAAAAAGGACGCTTAAGAAGTCTAAGGAGACCTGACACCCTTGATTCACCTGTTCCTTAGCATTTTTAAAGAATGAAATATTTCCAATTGAATGAATTCATTTTCCTGCAAAAAAAAGTTTATGTGCACTTTAACATTTTATTGAGAGATTCAACGCGATTTGTGTGATCCAGTCCGCTGGTTCCACGTAAAATGTTTTGGTGTGGAGGTCCAGAGCAACAAGCCATTCAACTATAGTTCAATCCCAGAAAAAAGGATAGCATACATCCAGGGACCATATTTTGGTCACTCCTGTAACAATTGATTCCTACAAATTAGCCAAGTTAGATGGAGAAAATACTCCAAACTCTTACAATTTGAAATCATTGGAGAAATACGAAGGGAAGAACAACTTCCTCCAATTACTTACAGCTTGCATTTTTCAAGAACATATTTATAAATTTATAAATTCGACTAGCAGTATCATCAGAAGACAGGAATACAAAGCCAGAGCTGTCATCGAAGACTTTTCTTGGCTTGCATACTCAACAAAACTAGATTCTGCTTTTTGTGTGCAGTGTTCCCTTCTTCATCATAAAACCAAAAATGCAAAGTTAGCTACCAATCTAATTTCTAAAGGTCAAAACAATTGGAATGATAGCGTTTTTATTTTTAAGAAACATGAAAATAGTTTTCTACATAAAACTATTATTTATACCGTTTTATTCTGTTTTATATTTTATAAAGTCTTTAAAGATTATTTATTCTTTTTTTACGATATAATCATTCGTTTGTGTTTTCTGCTATATATTTTATAAAACTTGATTGAGGGTTCAGGATGCGGTGAATTGTTGACCAAACTTCCTTGGACACTGGATTGGACTTTGGACTTCGTAACATGCGGTCATGATCTGATCATCTGATTTCTCAAAAAGGGCGTTCGATATTTCATGTTTTAATTTGATGAAAATTTGATTTCTTGTGGTTTTGTATTGTTGATTTTTGCAAATTTTATTCACAATTTGTTACAATAATGGTTAAAACAAGGAGTGAGACTGATTTTGAAGATATTTTGGATTCAAAACTCTCCAATGTTGCATCAAAAGAAAGTATCAAAGAGCTGAAAAAGTTATTGTTAGAACAGAGCAGAAAGATTGAACAACAAGATGAGAAGATTGATCAACAGAATGAAATGATTAAGGCGCAGGATGAGAAGATCAAGGAACAGAGTAAATTATCGATGAACTTAAGAAGAAAGTAAATTCACAGGAGCAGGTTACTTCGAAATTGGAAGATAAGGTTGGGGTTTTGTCAAAAGCTGTCGAACATCTACTTAACAAAAGCAACCAGCAAGAACAATACAGCAGAAGATCGTGCTTGAGGATCACTGGTATTCCTAGAGAACCAAGTGAGACATCAGATAAGTGTTTTGAAGAAGTTCAAAAGGTATTCAATGATTTAAATATTGATGTCCCTACTGAGTCAATAGATAGGGCTCATAGGATCGGTAAAGACAGGAAGGCCATCATAGTAAAATTTACGAACTTTAGACATCGGACACTCGTCTACAGAAACATAAATAAAAATGGTCCTATTAAGATATTCTTGGATCTTACAAAACAACGACTCAATCTTTTAGATGACGCAAGAGAACTTATAACAGAAAACTGTGGAGTAGATTTTGTCTTTGCGGACATAAACTGCAACACGGTGGCACGTATGTCAAACAACACCTTCACTTTCTTTAATTCGCTTGACAAGTTCAAAGAGTTGTTGAACTGATTATCTCTAACATTATTTCTTTTGGAATTACTCTATTTTTTAAGTTTTTTGATTTTTCTATCACACAAAAACTAACTACAATTTGATTTCACAAATATCTGAGCCCTTTTGTAGTAATTATCACTTTTTTTGATAACTACTTTTCAAATTCGTCTGAAATCACATTTAATTACTTTCTTGTAATTAAACGTAATAAAACGGTCTCTTTTTTTTTTACAACTTTTTTCTTTTGTCACTAAGCTATTGTCTTTTTTTCTGTCATTTTCTTATGTGTATTGTTGGGAGTTACATTCATTCAGAGAGAGAGCAGCGTTTCAGTTTTGAGGTTTGATGATATGCGATGAGTATTTGTTTGGAACAGTTCAGGGCTTGTGTAGGTATTTTTAACTCTTTTCGTGTCACCCATGTATCAAATAACTAAACTCTATTTTCAGCTGCAGAACTTATAAAAATATTTTTAGGATTACTAAACTTTTGTTTCGGTGTGACTTTCCCTAAATTCTTGCGTTGTGCGCGTCTTGTTGAGTTTCAATTTCACTGCCTCATGTTAATATTTTTTCTGATCCTCCAATCAAACGATGTCGAAATCCAACCTGGGTCGAGCAAGGTGCAAGGTTTGTCTGTTTGTCAGTGGAATTTAAATAGTCTTTGGGTGGATGCCTTTGCAAAGATAGCTCAAATCACTGCGTTTTTAAATTCCTATGCTTTTGATATTTTCTGTGTTTGTGAAACGTTTTTGGATTCTTCTATCGAGGATGATGATCCAAGATTAGTAATTGATGGCTATTCTTTCTTGCGTCGTGACCATCCCTCTGATTCGAAAAGGGGTGGGGTCTGTATATATTACAAAAACGCCATTCCACTGGTCAGACGACCTGAGCTAGAATTTCTTGATGAATGCCTTGTTTGTGAAGTCAAGGCAGGCTCAAATAACCTCCTTCTATGCTTATTATATCGTTCACCGAGTCAGAAATCGGACCAGTTTAAATTTTTCAAAAAAAAGTTGGAGGAAACAATTATTAAAATTTTTGATCTATCACCTACGATCTGTGTTTTTGCTGGTGACTTCAATGCTCGGAACTCTGACTGGTGGAAAGATGATATAACGAATTCCCAGGGAAGGGATTTAGCGGAATTGGCAGCACAATTTGATCTACATCAACTTATTGATGAGCCCACACATGTTCTTCCCAGCTCTCTATCCTGCATTGATCTTTTCTTTTCTTCAACAAGGGACTTGGTTACAGACATGGGAATTATACCTTCGCTTTATCCCAGATGCCACCATCAACTTCCTTTTGTTAAATTCAATTTCAAAATACCTTTTCCTCCCGCTTACAAATGTAGAATTTGGGATTTTGCGAGGGCAGACTGCCAAGCTATCAAACGTGCAGTCAACAATATCGACTGGCACGATGCTTTTTTGGGATTAGATGTTGATCAAAGGGTTTCTGTGTCAACAGAATACCTTCTCAATATCTTTTCTAATTTTGTCCCAAACAGAGTTATAACCATAAGAAACAAAGATGCGTTATGGATGACACCTGAGATTAAGAGGATTATACTTGAGAAAGCTAAAATTTACAGAAGATACGTTAAAAATGGTCGCAATGAAGCTGATCGGCAGTCTCTTCGTGAAATTACTTTCAGATGTAAAAATGCCATTAATCTTGCTCAGCTGTTATCTATAACACAAAACATTTACAAAGGCTTTGATGCCAACCCCTCCTTAGATACCAGAGGCGTGTTTTTAGATATATCCAAGGCTTTCGACAGAGTGTGGCACGAAGGCTTGATTTACAAACTTCAGTCTTATGGAGTCTCTGGTTCCTTGTTGTCCCTTTTGGAAAATTTTCTCTCTGACCGTGTTCAGAGGGTAACACTTAATGGCTATAGCTCTGTTTGGGAGAAAATCAAGGCGTGTGTCCCTCAGGGTTCTATTCTGGGGCCCCTGTTGTTTTTGATCTTCATTAACGACCTACCCAATGACCTCAAGTCTGTTACTAAGATCTTTGCAGATGATACTTCACTCTTTTCTTTGGTTAAAAATCAGCAGGAAAGCTCAAACAAGCCGAATAGAGATCTGGAGAGAATTCGTGTTTGGGCTCATCAATGGAAGATGTCATTTAATCCTGATCCTTCAAAGCAGGCGGTTGGAGTCTATTTTTCAAAAAGGCCTGCTGTAGCTAATGTTCCGCTTACCTCTTGGCTGACCGACGTCAAAGCCGAAGGCTTTTCTTTTTCTACAAAATTATGAATAGAATGGCCCCGTCTGACTTGATTCCTATTCAGAATAGAGCTCCTGCCAATCTCAGATTGAGACTTCCTGTGTATCCAATGGAGGCTCGTACTGAACGCTATCGAAACTCTTTCTTTCCATCTTGTATCAATCAGTGGAATAGCTTGGATCATCGTATACGTGATCTCCCTTCTATTTCTAGTTTTAAGCGTGCTATCTTTGAATTCATCCGTCCAAAGCCGTTGCCAACTTTTAGAGTCCAAAACAATTATGGCCTTGTATTACTTACTCGGTTAAGGGTTGGGTTTAGTCATCTTCGTGAACATAAATTTAGGCACGGGTTTCTTGATACGCTCGACCTCTTTTGTGCTTGTAGAACAAATTCTATTGAGACAACCGAACATTACCTATTACAATGCTCTGACTTTTCAAACCAAAGACTCGAGCTGTTTGACAACCTCAGAACTGTAGATGCTGTATTTGTATCACTAAACCTAAAATCTTTAGGACGACTTTTGCTTTTTGGCGATTTATCTTTGTCTGTAAATGAAAATCAAGACATTTTAAATCATGTTATTACATTTATTTTAGAAACCGATCGTTTTAGTGGCTCTCTCTTTGATTGAAATGTAACTCCTCCCTTAAACTGTTTTTTTGTTTATTATAATTTTTTTTTTTTTTTTTTTTTTTTTTTATTGTTTGTCATCCTATTTTTCTTATAGTCTATAGAGTCCAAGCTCCTGGCGATGTCGCCTAGTGTGTCTTGATGGAGCTTGGGCTATCTTGTTGTTTTTGTGTAATCCTGTGAATTGTTTATGTATTGTGCTTTCAAAATTACAAAGAAATCGATATCGCCTTGAGCGCCTTGCGGAAGTAGGGTCCTTTAACGTTTGTATTTGTATTTGTTTTTGTGTACGTGATGATTAATTCAATAAAGAAAAAAAAAAAAAAAGAAACATGAAAATAGTTTTCTACATAAAACTATTAATTCAATTTTGTTTTTGAGCTTCAGAAACAGCAATCCGGTATGAGAAAAGGTATCGATGAAGTTATTTCATAGGAATATTCCAAGAACCTGCAAGAAAATAGAAAGAGGGGACACAGGGATAATTTCAGCCAATTTCCAAAAGTAGGTGATTAATCACCATATTCCATAAGTAATTTTCTTGATCTTTTGAATTTTCGTGTTCGGACTAGTGATACTCCTTTAGAAAAGCATTGGAAAACTTGTTCTAAAAATGCCACTTACCTATCTCCTGAAACACAAAACACATTGATAGGTCTTTGTGGTGATTTTATTACTGAGAAAATAGTGTATGACATTAAAAAGGCCAAGTACTTTCCCATAATTTGTGATGAGGCATGTGATACTTCATTAAAGGAGCAGATGTCATTAGTTATTCGTTTTTGTTGTTGAAAATTTTAACTTGAGAGAAGATTTTCTTCGCTTTGTTCATTGTTCTGAGGGCCTTTCTGGTTTAGCTCTCAGTAATGTTATTTTGAAGACCCTTAGCCAGTTGACACTAAACTTAGAGGACTGTAGAGGACAGTGTTATGATGGTGCTGGCAACGTGGCTGGAAAAATTAATGGTTGTCAAGCTCACAAATTCTAAGGAAAAACAGATTGGCCCTATACACTCATTGCTCTTCACATAGGTTGAACTTATTACTTGCAATTATTGTTCAGTACACTATGTTCGAAACATGATGGACCAAATTAAACAAATTACCTATTTTTTTTAATTTTCGGAGAGCGGTTTAAGGGTTCTTAGAAATAATGTTGCTGGTCTTACTGACCACCCTAGTTTTGGACATATCATTCATGTTCGCAATACATGTTGGGTATTATTGGGATGGGTGCATTTAATGACCTTTTTGAAGGTATCTTTTGAAGAAATGGCTACAAAGGCGTTGAGAAAATATAATGCTGACACTGTAAGCAAGGCTGCTTATCATAGAAATGCATTAGAAAGATTTGATTTCATTATTGCCATTGTTGTAACTAGGCATGTCTTTGATATTACTATGGAAGTTACAAAACTTTTTCAGTTAAAATCAAATGACATGTCCAAGACAGTTACACTGATTGATTCTTTAAAAGACTAATTTCAGGATAATGAGTAGCGAGGGGTTTTCCCTCCCTGTAACCTTTGCTGAAAAGGTTAATGTTTTTGTCACTGTTTCAAGGACTGTTAACGTTCAAACACAGCAACCAAATTATAATTATACAGATGCTTCAGATTATTTCAAAAAAGCAACAACCATTCCTTTACTTGACCACGTGTTAATTGAGCCTGAAAACAGGTTTGATAATTCCATTGGACTGGTCATTGTTCTGTCAAAATTGTTCTATTTGAGATTTTTGCATGTTGGTCAAAATTTGTTGTGGGAGAAGCAAATTAATACATTCACAAGTTTTTATTCCCTTACCCAACAGCACTAAAGGGAGAAATGGAGGTATGGGAAAGGTTTTGGGTTAAGATGCAGGAGAAGGACCCAGAATCAATCCCTGACTCTCTTGAAGCCACCTTAAAATAATTTCCTCATGCTGATGGTGTTTTTACAAATATTGGAATTGCATTAAGAATTCTGGCCAGAATACCTTTTCTGCCATGAGGCAGGCGATTAAAAAAACTATTCACGCTCAACTATGACAGAGGACAGAATAAATGGTTTAGCGTTACCAGCAATCTGTTATGAGAAAAGGTATCGATGAAATTATTTCATAGGAATATTCGAAAAAAGTGCAAGAAAATAGAAAGAGGGGACACAGGGATAATTTTAGCCAATTTCCAGAAGTAGTTGCTTATGCACCATATTCCATAAGTAATTTTCTTGATCTTTTGAATTTTCGTGTTCGGGCTGGTGATGCTGCTTTAGAAAAGCATTGGAAAACTTGTTCTAAAAATGCCACTTACCTATCTCCTGAAACACAAAACACATTGATAGGTCTTTGTGGTGATTTTATTACTGAGAAAATAGTGTATGACATTAAAAAGGCTAAGTACTTTACTATAATTTGTGATGAGGCAAGTGATATTATTGGGATGGGTGCATTTAATGACCTTTTTGAAGGTATCTTTTGAAGAAATGGCTACAAAAGAATTAAGAATTCTGGCCACAATACCTTTTCTGCCATGAGGCGGGCGATAAGAAAAACTATTCACGCTCAACTATCACAGAGGAGTTTAGCGTTGCTGCATGTCCATCTTGGAATAAAGATAGACAAAAATGACATCACTAATAGATTTTGTTCTCTGGGGCCTCATAGATTAGATTTTATTTAAACTTGTACTCCTGATTATTTGCTCACTTATGTATTTATGCATTTCTTTTGATTTTCGTTATGTCATTCCATTTCTCATACATCTTGACACTGTCAAGAAACAGTAGAACTTGGTTGCAGGATGCCATGATGGTTACCAAGTGTCAACATTAAATCCCGTATTTTTTAATAGCATATATTTCATTTTTCATTTTCCCATTTGGGAAAGCAGCCAGTTTTTCTTTTTCAATTCTTTTTGTTTTTTTTGTTTTTTGCCTGGAAAATTTCCTAGACATGCTGATGAGCATGATTGTCAATCCAACGTGGAAAAAATGGAGATCACAAAGGAAAGTAACGAAAAGACAACGAGAGAAAAGGAAGGAAGAAAAAAAGTTCCAAAAATGCATGAAGGTTTACCTTCAACTGATGAAAGATGGGAGGGTGGAGGAGCACCAGTATTTTTGCTCCACATCAATACTGGAACCATAACAGGTGAAAGCCAATATGTTGAATATTTTTATTACATTTACACTATATTTTCATTTTATATTTCTATGTTTTTTTATAGTTACAGGAGAATGAGGCTGGAAAAGAGAATGAGAAAAGAGAAAAAGAGCTTGAATGCGTTATTCAAAAATTTAAAAAGTTATAAATAAATATTGTCATTATTGCGTTCAACATCATTTCCCATACCGCTACTTCTCAGCTATTTTAAACTATTCGAACAACGATCAAAATATGTTCAAAAAGATGAACACTCGGTTTGGGAAGGAGTGACACCGGAATTAATGTCGGATGAGGAAGATGCTGGTCCTAAAAATCAAAATGCCAGGTTGGTGTTCCAGGACATTGACGGACTTCATTGTGATGATTGACCAAAGACATTCAAAGCAAATAATGTATGAGTCAAAACAAGTTCTAAGAAAAAAAAGAATGGTAGGTGGCTTACCCATGAAAGAAAGCCATCAAAGAAAGTTTGTGTTGAGCATCCCAACGCAGAGTTTGAAACAAACTAGTCTATTCCCCTTTTTTTATCTTCTTTAGATCTTTACCTGGCCCTTAAATTTCGCAATTAAAGTAGACTGGAGTCCAAGAATAGCCGATGCATTTTGCTAAAAGAAACCATATCCGATTCTATAATCTGGTTTTCTTCTTATGGTTTTGTTTGTGCTCAAGTGTTCTTATGGACATTGTTTCTATGTTGACAATTACTTGAAATTGATTGCCAGGAAAACCTCTGTAGATAAAGTGATCAACTTAGTAAACATGAACGCGAAAGTATTCTTATGGTAACTATTCCTTACGTTTCTTAAATTTCTTAATAGTTTTCACCTACGGTAATGAATGTGCACCTTTAATAATGCAGCATTTATATAGTTCCTACGCATACGAAAAAAAACAAAATCAACAAACCCTATCATCAAATCAAATCAAACTTCCCACACCATCTAAAAAAAACACATTACTGCCTACACCGTCCGCAAAACAAAGCACTCACATGCAAGAACACCAAGCACATTGATTTTTACTGCCTACACTCAAACCACCGGCATCCCACCCATGTCGTCCACTACAAGCACACAGAACCTTACTCCGCACACCTGCACCAACCACACCACAACAGCCTTGTCCACGTTTATTATACCGAACGATGAAATTAAAGGGAAATTGTCCGTTACCATGCAATTTCCTGATGGGAAATTCCATGGAAATTTACATGATTTTTACAGTAACCACAATGGATATAATTTTGACAACATAATTTTCTAAAGACAATAAGCTCTTTTTTGTAATGAGATACATGAAAAACAAGTTAGATATGCTTTATCAACTATTTAACAACTAATTTACTCAATTAATGTTTAAGATCATTACTCTAATTTTTTATATTTCATACTTAAAAATTAATTTGCAATATCAACTTCATGTAAGCCAAGCTTCACATAGCTATCAGAACCATCTTGAATTCATCCCCCCCTCAAAAAATTAAGCAATGGGTGAAAGATTCCGCAACGTTTTCTCACGCTAAACGCCCCCTTGGAGCACTTTCCAACAATCATTGATATAAAGGAGAGAAAGAAAGCAATTATAATAGTTACAAGTAAGATATTTATCAAGTCGTAAAAGTCAGAAAAGTTTGTGATGAGGTAGATTTAGACAATGCCCTGAAACGAAGACAATGGTAACTCAATTCGTTCCACTGTTGAAATGGATGAAAAAAGGAGAAAGTTACAGGGGTGAAAAAACGGAGGAAAAAGGTTGGTTTCTTTTTTTTGTTTTTTTGTTTCGTTATGTTTTTATTTGTTTGCTTTGTTTTTTCTTACTTAACCAAACTATCCTTTTATTATAGAGCATACACAAGGCCGGAAAAAAAGCAGATGAGAATGAAAAAGAACTGGCACATTGCATTAGGATTATGTGGAATATTGGTTTACCATGAACAAAATTTTGCAAGTAGTTGCAGATTCTGTCAAAGCTAAAAATATTTCCATTCAGTTCTTTGAAGATGGAAAACCGGGTCAAGATTTATAGTTAATGATATATGGCTGCATATGAAACATCAAAAACTGTCACTGAAGCAAGCTAAAATGATGTGTTCAGCTCAAAAGAACGTGACAGAAAAGCCTTGACTGATTTACAAATTCTATAAAGTGTTTCGCAGAAGTGTGCGGTCACTAGTCAATTCCTCTTCTATTTGATATCAAACAAACATGCACTTACTGTAAGGGGACATATAAAGTTTAAGTGCAATGGCTTGAATGTCATCTTAGAAATGTAGTCTTATGCATTATCTAGCAGAGTATTTAATCAATCATTGACAAAAAGTTCAAAACGCTACTGCCGATTTTAGCATTTAAATAAGACTGCAATGAAAAATTAAAAAGCATTTTTGGTATATCAAAATCTAACAGAAAATGCATCACTCAGTAAGTGCAACCACTAAACTGGTGGCATAGGAATCCTTTGACAATTCTTAGAAGATTCTCGTTTAAAGCTTCTAATTCACTCATACAGTCCACGTGACACAGTTCCTGAAATTGGAATTTCAAAATTTCAAAACTAAACTACAAAAATCTACATCTACATACACTGGTAGACAGCTGAACATTTTTCGCATGCACGCTTTTGGTTGTCCAGTATGATCCGTTTCAATCTGACAATTTCTTGGTTCTTTTCTTGCAACTGTCTCCGAAAGTTTTCCATAGTCTGTAACACAAAATAATAATACTGTCAGAAACAAATTGAAATATCAAAAAAAAAACAACAATCAAATTGAATTTGCTTACTTCGTAATTTGACTCACAGAATTTAATGTTTTTGATATCCAAGGCAGTAGGGCGCTTCTCAGGACTAGCATCAGTCATGCTTAATAAAGGGTCTACCTATAAAAGTATTCTGTTGATGGTGATGACAAAAAAAAGCAAAAAACTTATTTAACCACGAAAGACAAAAATATTTATGATGTTCTAAATCAAATGAACCTTTCAAAAACTCTGTTTTGTTAGTTCAAAGAGACCAGAAGTTTGGATAAAAACAGCAACAAGGCTTACCACATTATCCCAATGCTTCCGAACGTCACAACAAACCGATCGCTCTTGTATGAGCCTTGTTATAAAGGTTATTCTTTCCATGTCTGTTGCAAACGGTTTGAACAGTTCATACAGGATAATGCCAAGACTATAGATATCCACCTACAACGAAATCATTTGAGATTACTTAAGTCAATTTAAGTCATTGTTTTTTCAGGGGTTTATTTAGTATTTATTCATTACATTGATATAAAGTTTCACAGTAAGCTGCTCAAAGTTGTTTGTTAGTTGTGTATCACCTTGTTTGTGTAGTTCCTAGAGGCTTTTTGTTCTGGTGCAGCATATGTTGTGGTACCTATACCAACCGTTTGGTGATATCCATGAGTTGAAATTTCTAAAAACAACAAACGCAATAGATTGCTTTCATTCCTTATCAAGGTTGACAACGTAGTACGAGTGGATAATCTCTAAGTGTGGTGGATCTTTGTTTTCAACATGACACGAAGGACATTCATGTTAAAAAACACACAAACAATCCACCGTAACATTTTTGTGCTATGGAAACTTTTTACACTCAAATCCACATTAAAGACCACTCTTATGTACACACTCTTATGTATGCTCAGTGAAAGAACATAACATGAATTCAACTGTACACCAGTAATGAGAAAAAATGGAATTACCTTTATTTACAGGATAAATAAAATGTTTTTTGTTGTCAGTAGGTGTTTTTGAACTCGCATCATGCCTTGCCAACCCAAAATCACCGATCTTGATAGATATATCTTCGTCAGTCATGTGATTGATGAAAATATTGGCAGGCTGGAAGTGCAAAAAAAATTAACAGTTTCCAAACAGGCAGAATGACAATGCAGAAATTGATATCGGGTGCCTTCTTTCAGTAAGAATTAAAGCAACTCAACCTGTGAGTACTTTAATTATAGTTACTCAATTTTCATGAGCAATAGTGAAAGAAATAGTCTAATATATGTGACCGGTTGAGGGAAAAGGGACCATTCGATTTCTCAGTTATTTTGGTGTTTAAACGCATTTAAACGCGTTTAAACTTTTTTTGTTCGAAATAATGATGCGTTTAAACGGTAAAACCACAGAGGAGTAAACGCCGTTTAAACTCTTCCATGAGAACTTCGTAACGAAGAGAAAAATTATAATTCACGTTTAAACTCTAACTAAGAAAACGAGTTGAAACCTCAAAGAATGTTATTAGTTAGAAGCTATTTTATTAGTTAGAAGTTATTTACGAACTTCGTGAAAATAATTCAAAACGGGAACTTTACTGACATCTAAAATGTATATTGACAGGTAGCACCCGTTGTGTATTAAAATAAACTGATTTGCTGGTTCTCATTCATTTGGAGATAAAAGATGTAATAGTTAGTTCGAAAGTCACGATAAATAGAAACCGTCCGTTCTATTTTAAGTTGTTCCACAGGATTGCTATTTTGGTAAATCTCTTGGGGGAAAACATTGTGTTTTTTTTTTGTTCGGAAATATAAAATTTCGGTAGAAAATATCAAACTTGTCATATTTCTGACTATTAATCAATTTCCTTCTTAAGACAAAATATTCTACGATAGCAATAACAAAACCTTTATTCCTTTTTCAACAGACGTTTCACGTTCACGAGATATACCTTCCGTTTAATTGATCATATCGCAACATTTTATTGACATCTGTAATTTCATTACGATAATATTTTTAGGTTCAACGGGATGATGGGTGTATGTTGGAAGAGACAAATGAAAACATTTTAACGTCGGCTTGACGAGTTGCAAAAGTTCTCTTTTGAAATACTCACCTTGGTTTAAACAAAATAATACCTGGTTCCTTCCGTTTTTCATCATAAGGTTTACGTGGAAGATTGTCTGAAAGCTGTGTTTACACAGGGCTCCAAAACTCTCCCATGTCCTGGCTGTAAAGCTTGCATGGGTGCGCACTCTTCTCGCAGTAGTCAATGTTGATGATGGACAGTTGGAAAACCTGTGGCAAGGTTCCTCTGTCCGTTCGAGTCTCATTGTCATACAACAGTCGAGCATAAGAGTGTTAGCATGAAGTGATGGAACCAACGTAACTTTCCTTGTACAACTTTTTGAAGACCTAAACCTCAATGTCATTAATATTTTTTTCAAAAGATCTTGGGGGCCGCATATAAACTTTCTCATGGAAATTTTGTTAATGTTTAAATTTGACTTCATGCTACTCTATGAGAAAAATATTAGGAAGATCCTTATGCATTCCATTGCATCTTCATTTAAAAAACATTCGATTATAGGACATGTTCATGGTTATAAACATTCGATTGAGCTCTCTGATGATTTTTAACAATTTTAGAATGTCTTACGACGTAAGTTATCTTAAAATTCTTACGGCGTAAGTTATCTTAAAATTCTTACGGCGTAAGTTATCTTAAAATTCTTACGGCGTAATACTTATACTCTTTAATTCTTACGTTAGGTAATTCTAAAACATTTGAATTTTGCCAACTTTCAGTTTAAACCCGTTTAAACTAGCCGTTTAAACGTGTTTTAAATAATAATTTGGCGTTTAAACGCAACATTAAAAAGTTTTTAAAGTCGTTTAAACACTAGTTTAACTGCCGTTTTTACTAGAGTTTAAACGCATTAAATAAGCGATTGGTCCCTTTTCCCTCAACCAGTCACATATTTTATTTATCTGCATTGCATTCATGCATGGCGAAAATTATACAATCCAAACAATTTGAAAGAATTTGGAATATTGTTTACACAAATCATAGTAAAACATGCAAAAAAGTGGAAAAGTTTAAAAGATTAACCAAATCAAATCAACACTCGGATAAACAAATGCTTCGATAAACAAAATGCATTACCATTTGATGAAACAAAACCGCACCTTAAGATCCCTATGTAAAAGGAATTTGGAATGTATATATATAACACCCTCCAATATCTGCTGAAATATCACTAGATTCACGGAACAGTTGATATCTAGGAAAGACAAAAATCTGTGAACAACCCTGCCTTGAGACTTTAAGAACATAAACACTAGAATGCAGTCGAGTAAACCTTATTGCAAATAATAGATTACGGTCAAGTACTATTCAGCAGTAAAACCATACAGCTCGCTTACGTTGTGTATGTTTCACTTTATCATTTCTCTCTCTTAACCATTTCAATAAAGTTGTATGACATAATTCCATTTGAATATACAGCACCATATTCAATGCCTGCAATGGTTACGTATAGAGAAAATCAAAGTAAGGAATCTAGCAAAGCCTACAATTAACAAAGTGATTTGATAGAGACAATGTAGTAGTCAACTTATACTTCAAATGAAACCCTGATACTATAAACCATTTTAAATGATCACACTTCTTTATTTCGATATTATGACTGACTGTATCTGATCATTATTACATGATCAATTTAATACATGATAAACAGCAGCCCAAAATAGATTAAACTGTATCTAAATTTTGCATGTACACAGAAACATATCACTATAACATTCATTTCTCATAAAGTCTGGATTACATCAAAGTATGAAAATACCTGCTCGACTTTTTCTCTCCGAGTTTTTTTCCGACTACTCTGAGTACAATAGTTGATCTCTTGTATACTCTCCTTAGTACATGAGAAACTTTCATGAGAGATACTTCGACTTATGAAGAATTTTTTCTTAACAGCACACTCTTCTACAAGATGCTGTTGATGTCTCCTCTCAGTACTTTGACTAGTTTTGGACTCAAATGCAATCATTTCACGACTCGGATATTTGAAATAAGTGCTTTCTCCAAATTTTCCAAACAAAAGATCTTGATTGATAACTGGGACATTCTGATCGTATGTTGATTGTTTAGAATTTCTAAACGCAGTGATTGACATCAATGCAAGTTTTCAATACAGCAACACCAAGACAATGTTTTGAAAAAAAGGTTGATACAATACCCTGAGACAGTTTCTGCTTTAGCTTGACTCGGCTCTAGGAGTAAACAGGAGTGTTTTTAAATACAATAGAACAGAAAAGTAAAAAACATGAGTTATTAACATTTCAATAAGATACCTACCTTCGTCACTGTTATCAGCAATATCATATTCTAACCATGATGAATGATAACGAACAATGCAAGGATGGTTGAGATTGGAAAACACTTGTACCTCACGTAAAGTCTAAGAAATGAAAACACAAAATTGGCAAACAAATATCTCAAATAAAAAGTTTAAACACCAAAATCTTAGAAGGAATGATGACAAACTTTAAACTTTTCCTCTGTGATAAATGACTATACAGAATATCAGAGACATTATGTTGCCATCAACAGTATGTCTATTGACTGACTACTGACTAAAATAACTTTCACACCCATTTCAAAATAATATGGTAAACAGTTCACCTTCAAACAAAGGATAGGCTCAGATTCTTTTAGTGCGACCTTCTTGATCGCATAAATATTTCCATCAAGTTTATTTTTAGCTTTCACCACACACCCAAAACCGCCATGTCCAATGTTTGATTCGCAATGAAACATGTCCTGGTACCAAGAACGGTATGTGAAAGAAGCAGCAGTATCTCTAGTAACAACAATCAATAAGAATATTAATAGTAATAGTAATTTCAAGTATCCAAAAACACTGAATCCACATTCTAAATAATAATCAAAAGGGTTCCAAAAACAAATTAGTCTGTCATAAGCTCATTACCTTGTTAGAACATGCCAACGTCTCTCAAGATTTAATGACTCAGGAGCATTCAACTAAAACAAACTATTATACAATTACATAAGAATATAAACTAATAAATTGAAGTAAGATGTATACACAATTTTGTTTTGTATAGTTCAGATCTAAAGGAACATAGCAGCTGCCAGACAGATAACTGATTCCGGTCTTAATAAATTCTCAACATCAGGCAATTTTCATCATCATCAAAATTTATGATTACAATCAACTAGGTTTGCAAAAAGGGACAATTTTTTGATTAACCATGAGTAGGAATAAACAAATTATCCCTAAAAAGATTATTTAGTGTTAAATATGTAAAATAAAAACAGTTTCATTTCGGTTACAGTTTGGTTTGGTTGAGGGTATATGTACATGCAAACTGAACAAACTGATTAAATCATTTCGAAGTTATATAATTCAATATTTATACATACATCATTTTTTATACTTGCATACCCCAAACCCCGATAAAAAAGTAAATATTTCAATGCAAACCTTAACAGTCTGTACAGCACTGGCCATAAGTTCTGAAAATGCTGATTGATATTTGTAGCGGATGGCTTTGAAATCATCCAGGTATGACAGCTGTGGCAGTAACTAAAAATATTTTAACCAAATAGGAGTTTGAAATTTCTTTCGATGGTCTCTCATTAGTAAAAAACATACAGTCAAACCTGCAAGTGACGATCTTAAAAAAGCAGCAATTCATTATTACATAATTGGGTATTGTTTATAGGCACAGCTTACTATACATTTATACAATTGAATCAGTGCAAGTTCAAAGCAGTGTTTTTGAAGAGGCATTCTTACAACAGTAACTAAAATTAAAGATGTGACTGCAAATGATGATCTAAACAAACCTTGTAGGCACACAATTTCTTGCACAAAACTAAATGAGATGAAAAAAGTGAAATTGAATATTGGCTGAAGAAAACAAAGGGATACCAACAAATTCAAATGTCAATGAGGCAAAATTGTTGTGCTGAAAGCCACTTCAATAAAATGGAATCGAATTTAGGAGTAAGTTACCTTGAAATAACTGGCTACTAGTGGTCTCATCGGTACTGTATAATGAACAAATATGTTCGAGGAGAGATACTAACATCAAATGATTGGCTGGCTGTTGCTCCAGAGCTTTCAATGAATTGTGAGGTTGAAAACTCACAGTAAAATTTGAAGAAATGGAAGACAAATCGTCTGATGAACTATCTGACACAAAAAACAACATGCATTAGATGATGCCAACAGCCATTCTCATGGACAAGCATAAAACATAATCACAAGAATCAGATCTTTTTAGTTCTGTTACCTTCGAAATCGTGTATTCTTTCAAAGACAATGGATTGACTCGAAGATTCTTTGTTGAGGGATGAGTCATCACCATCATCTTTGTTGTTATGAAACATTTTATTTACTTTTATATTGTCTTGATAGTCTGACAGATAATGGTTAAATTAATAACAACATAGACACAAGATATAAAAATACAAGGTTTCTTTTCAAATTTACTCCCTAAGTATCCAAAACCTTGCTTTATAGTATAGGACAATTCTGCATTTTCCTATGGAAACAAAAGACAAGAAATTATTACAAGATAATGTTAATATGCATTGTGTCACTATAAACTTCACTTCAATTTTACAAATAATAAATAAATTTCAATAAATTACAATTCCTTGTTACAACTTCTTATTTTGAGTTGGAAGAAAAGCAAGTTTGAATGCAATGTCTTTCTTCCATCGACAGTTGTGGATGCCAGAAGTCCAGCAGCAAAACCACTCGACTTGAGTCACTATCTTCGTCACTAGCAATATAGTCGACCGAATGATTTAAGCTATCATCAAAGAAAATTAAACTTTGGTCTTTCCAGGAACGTTTAGTTCCACCAACAGTCAATTGACATGTACTGTTAGGGGATTTCGGTACTATTAAGGGAACATGGCATCGTAAACGCACATTTGTGGGTCCACAATGTTCTGCAATGTAAGAATTTGGATGCAAGACTGAGTAAAAAATATAACCAAATAAACACTTCTTCATAATATTGTGACATTTTTCAAGAACAGAATATGTATCTGAACAAAGAGCAATGTTAGACATGTTCTTTGCACCTTGATTGACCAAGTAAAACTTTGTCCAGTTGTTGGTGAAATCCAGCTCAACAGTTTGACAGACTCTTTCATAATCTCTTCGAAAAATATGAATATGCTGCTGCAGCATTTTGTAATCGTTTTGTAAGGACGTAGGAAGCTGCTCATAACTCCAGAAGGGCTGTGACTTCAATCCATTGCATTGGAGTATGTAAGTAGAATGTGGGCTGGCAAGAATTGCATCATACAACCTGCTGTGTTGTTTCGAAAACTCTCTTATAAACATATTTTTGGCGGATTCTATCACAACATTGTTTCTGCTGCAACGAATGCAGGTTTCTGACTCACACAAGGCTTGCAGGTTAGTAGATGTGCTTCTTTTCTTTCGTAAAACAACAAACAAGAGAGACGCCAGTAAGATTAGGGTTAGCAAAACAGCTTCCATAATCCAAAGGTAATGAAAGTCATAAATAACTAAAATCTATCAAAATAGCAATAAAAAAGACAGCCCTTTCATCTTGGATTCCAAGTCCATTGTCAAAATAAAACATATGCATGTGAATTACTCGTTAATGAAACATAGATACTACAGGCTTGATTGGAATCCTGATTCTATTTAACAAACATAGCAAAAACCTGGGTTTCATAATAATGAACATTCAAATTCTTTTAAATTCTTTAGAAGATGCTGGTCATGGTTAGTAGAATCCTTCGCTTATCTGTTTATTCATTTATTTATTGATTGTGTAAATTATAGAATTTGAGAAATTTTGATTTTTTGATTGATGGCACTCATTAGACAGGGCTTGTACAAAAAAGAAATCCGTCATAAAAAGTAAGAGGCTCGAAAAGTAAAAATGCTGTTCTTGAGAAAAATATCAGAAGCTCAGAAAAATGAGTAAATGGAAAATACTTTGGGTTTGGGTTTTTTTTTAAGTTTTTTCCCCAAATAATCATGATATATAAATTGAGAAATAATCTTTCATAATTTCATGAAAACAGAAGTCCAAAATAATCAAACAATGAAACCAATTAAAGATACATTCAATCCTTAACTTTGAAAATGAGCTACCTTAAAAATCAATAACCTCTCTGGCATCTATGAACCTGCACGTAAACACTGTATTTACCTTCTAAGTAAGATTTTTCACATTAGTTCCAGCTACAGAAATGACAAATTTATCCACCTAATTCATATGGAAACTAAAAACACAGGAAGAAATTCACCAGAGGATTTCCAAAAGGCAACAGTAAAATAGAATTGGAACATTTTATCTTTAAAAAAGCACAAGCATCTACAGGTAGTCAAACTCAATAAAATCAACTTCAAAATAATAAATTAATATAATCTTCACTAGATTGTGTTGGTTGCATCACCAGTTCGTTAAAAACAAAAAAAGTGCAGCATTCAAAATCTATTCACCAGCACAACATCCCTCGTACTTTCAAAGCGTGGAATAATTTTCAAATATAACACTGTTGTCACTATGGTGACAACTATGGGGATTCAGTCTACTGAATTTTGCCAAATACGAAACTTGACTATGTCCATAGCCAGCGATCTCCAATACAAAAAGACATTAACGTCATTTCATTGAAGGAGTGAAGGAAACGTGAAATGATATTAAGCATGTTCTTTTTGCAAACTTAAACTGTTGATACTAACAGATGTTAGGAGCAATGTTCTCTATCTATGATCACATTGAATTTATACCACGCCATTTATACGTAAAAGTTACAGTCAGGAAAATCGTTTTCAGATGAGAAATGGCCCTTCACAGATCATGAATCGTTTTACAAAATTGACTTCAGAACCCTGTGATGTGACCCATTAGATAATGGACAATAATGCAAAATACATTTTAATTGCTTGACTAATATAGATCAACCCATGAATAAACTATTTACAAAAAGGCAGCAGTATTAAATAAGTATATATTTCTACTTCATAACATTAAGCGAAGTTTTATGTGCAATTCGTTCATGAATTGGCCACAGATGGATTTTGAATTACAATCAACATGTACTCTTTGTCTAAAAAACAAAAATGAATTATTACTGATGTGATGATGAACTAACAAGTTTGTTTATAAAGAATCACAAAATGGTCATGTTCTGCACAACACTTGGTTTCAGCAACCAATCTTGTTGTTTGTTTTTTCTTCATTACAACAGACATAGAAAACAGAATATACTTGATCATAATGTTTAATTCCCACAATGAAAACACATACCCCATCAAAATTCATTATTTCGGAAAATAGTCTTTTTTAAAAATAACTTGTAAGAGAGAGGCGAAAAAAATTAGCTTATTGCATCATACTAAAAAACAATCCATTCCATGCATTGGGAACTGAGACAACAGCTAATTTCATTTCAAAAAGTCAATTATTCGTTTAATTTCTTTACTCTCAATCAGATCTTTTTATGAGTGTTGTATACTGTTAAAGAAAGCCTATTTTATGAACACCTGGAACCATGTGATAAATCATTCGCCATCATAGTCATTCTTCATTTTCTTTAAACAATTTTCTCCTTACATGTAATACTAAGATGCCATGATACAAAGCACAAAAAAACTGTCCAGATCATGGCACAAAATATAAACAATTGAAGAGCGCATTGCATTTTCATCAGAAACAAACACAGAGAACAGGGTCTTAAAGTTAACACAAAAATCATTTTTTGATACATCGTGGTTGATAACTGAAAAATGACAGAAAAGCATATCTTTCAGTGCATCTTGAATTAATTTTGTTAAAAATTCTATCTTTGACTTATGCAAACACACCACAAAATAATAACCCCTTTTGAGCATAAAAGAAACTGGAACAAGCGCGAGTTTTGAGAACCAACAGATGTTCTATAACACAATATTGACTGACACAAAAAACAGCTGTTTTTCTGTTACTCAATGAATAAAATCATTTGGGAATGCATCAGAAAATGGTTTTCAACATTATGAAACAAATACCTGGAGCAACCATTATTTCATGCTTTTTGGATCGTATACGCAAAAACGTCAGATCGTTCTAAAGAGAACAAAAAACATTTGAACAAAACTAATCACTGTAAAAACTCATGGTAATGTTACAAGATAAGATTTCTTGCTGGTTACCATTGAAATCACAACTACCTTAAGGGAAGAAACTGTTTTTGAAAGAAATTTTTGCGGAATATATTTTTGTGGATAAATGATCCAAAAATGCCATATTTTGCGGAATTAATTTTTGTGGATGCAAGAAATAAAATCAAAAGTCAGGAAACACCTAATTAAGTACTTGGGTATTTACAAACTTTAGTTGGAAAGAGCAGATTTATGGAATAGCATCTATGCTGTTTGTATTGTTATTGAGGAGGCATAATGAATAAGTCCTTAGATGTTCAATAACCTTGACTTCTTTTCTTTTTCAACCTCCTTTTTCATTTTCCAACGTTTCGGAAAGACAAGACTTTTTTATGCAAAGTGAAGAATCAATTCTTTACCATGACAAATTTCAAAAATATTTTCAGAATTTATTTTTGCGGATGACCAATATTTATTCATTTTTGCAGAACTTATTTGCGTATTTAAAAGTGAAATCCACAAAAATAAATTTCGAGAAAAAAGGTTCCGTAGAAATTTCTTCCGCAAACAATTTCTTCCATTAAGGTAAAATATTGATGCTAACCTGGGGATCAATATCTCGAACAGTGCTTCGTGCTTTAGCTGTGAGTTGATGTATTAAACCAGCATATTGAACAGTCGTAGAATTATCCAACGTCGTTCGAATGGGGATTCCTGAAATTTGAATATACCATGTTCTTTTTTTAATGTAGATTTTTCAGTTTAATTTTATTGAAAGAAAAACATCACTAGCCTGATTATTGCATTTTACATACTTTTTTTTTTTTGTAAGAACAATTTTATAAGAACACAAGCATCAGATTTGGCCAAAAAATAAGAACAAAATAAGAACAACCTAAGGCTCAAATCAATGTTTCAAAAATTAAGAACAGCCTAAGCCTGAATTTTCTTGTAAAATATGAACAACTCATGATGTGAATTCTCTCACTGGTAAATTTCGAAGTTTATTCACCTTCAATAAATGTACGGAATATATGAATATTGGGTGAGACTTGTAGCCTGCTTAAAAACTTGCATACTTTATCAGGTCATTACTGATCAGCAAATCATGCTTTTAACCAGTTGTTTTTAAAAAGATTTATTTTTATTTTCCTAGAAGTTCCATAAGAACAAAAGCGTGAAAGTGTGCTCTTACAGCTTAGAATAAAATCAGAACAATTCAGGCTGAAAAAGGCTCAACAAATAAGAACAGCCATCATCAGCAAGCATGGAAATTTTGTGACGCCATGAGAAACGATTTATCGTTACCGTTATTTAACATTTACGGAAACGACGGAACCTAAAATTGTTTCAGCAGATTTAGATTTACGGTAACGATGCGGTAACGACGCTGATGTTAACGAAATAAAACAAGATTGTAAAGGGGGTTGGAAATTAAGATGCTTTTTAATTTCATTGACTAACACGAAAACGAGTCCTGCTGGTACCACGTATGTTTTCATATTCTTTCGTTAGGTGAACAAATGAATTCACATAACGAAGGAAATTTCAAAATTACCTTAGCAACGGTGGCCGTTCTCCCTAGCAACAGCAAATTAGTGAATAATCACTTAATATACCTAAGTTATCCTTCAATGTCAGCCATGAAAACTAGTACAATAAGTTGACCATGTTTTTGAAGAGCATCCATGTGCGCGGTTAAAAGCACGTCTTAACTAAGCTCTAGGAGCGTTGTGTAACAAGCTCTAGTGGTCGTGTGCCTCATAATGAGAAGACTGAGTTATGGCTAAATCACAAATTTCGAGAGCTAAACATTAAAAAACACACATTTTTTGATTATCTAAGGGAAAAGGAAATACGATTATGGGAAACAATGGATCATTACCAACATTTGAATATTGCGTAAACGACACGGTAACCTTAACGATCGTTTCCGCCAAATTTCCATGCCTGATCAGGTCAGATTTTGCTGATTGTTTATAAAAAAAGCATGTATCTCAATGACGACTTACATGAAACATCTATTTGAATACCGTATTTCCTCTAATAAACCCTCTATAGTGTTTATTAAAAATATCAACTTTTGGATGCAGCATTTAATAAAGGCGGCAATTATTACAAAGTGAAAAATGAGATAAAGGCAGACTTTAAACAACAATATTTTCTTTTCCTTAAAAACTTTACGAAAGATTGTGGGAAAATGTTCTAAACCAAAGATATATTCACATTACACAAAAATTTCAAAGAATCAATATCACTGTTGCTGTCCTCTTTCATGACATGAACAGTTTCATAGATTTTTGCTGACGTTAAAATCGAAAATGATAAAATTATTACTTGATTGGTCTGTTTCCTAATAAGTGCTGCTTTTCAAGTTTATTAGAAGGTGGTGTTTATTAGAGGGAGTCGTTTATTAGAAATGTTTGGGTAAAGGTGCGGCATTTAATAGAGGGCGACGTTTATCAGAGGGATGCATTTATTAGAGGAAATACCGCACTTACATTTTGTTTATTAAAAATCTTCTCATCCTTATCTCAAGAGTTCGACATAAAATATGTTGAATCACTTTAAAGTTTTACATCATGTAGAGTATATCCACCTAGATTTTCTTCAAAATAAAATTACAAGGTCAAGTGATTATAGTAACAAATAATGATTTATTGGTAATGAAAAAGCCATCAATATTATGACAAAACGATTTTGTTTTATAAGCATAAGCCTTTCTGACTACGTCCATCCTCAGTGCTAAAAATTTACAAAAATTTACAATTGCAATTATGCTTACAAAACAAAATGGTTTTGTCTTAATAAAGTGAAATCATCACAAAAAAGTTTAAGTTCTGATGTTTTGAAATTTTCTTACCCTCATTGTTGACAACAATTATCCCAATAACGCCTTTGTGGGAGCCAATTCTTTTTAAAGTTTCTTCAACCTCAGACTAAAATAACATTATGACATCATTTCTCATATGCATTTAAAAAGTCTTTTAAATTTCCAATTCTGATGAACATAAAAAACATTTCTACTGTAAGAGTATAACTTTTGCAAAACATTTCTACTATAAGAGTATAACTTTTGCAAAACATTTCTAAGAGTATGACTTTTGCAAAACATTTCTACTATAAGAGTATAACTTTTGTAAAATATTTCTACTATAAGAGAATAACTTTTGTAAAACATTTCTACTGTAGAAGTATAAGTAACTTTTGCAATGTTAAACTACAATCAGAGCCTTTTTTTGTCAGACATAATTTTTGTGAGACCAAAAAATGTTGAATGTAAAGCAGATTGTCTTGTCTATTTCTTTAATAACATTACACCTGTCTCTAAGGGTCTGGAGGTATAGCTAATTCTGAATAAGTAACACAGGAATGGTGACTGTAATCTCACTCATGGTGTATCAGTTATCTTTTATGTTTTTTAAAGGGATCCTGTGATGACAAGTGATAATTTGGTGCATAGGGATCCTGTGATGACAAGTGATAATTTGGTGCATAATAGAGCTCAAAACAGACAGACCTAATTTTCAAATATTCTTTCTCTGTTTACATGATAAGCATGGTAAAGACTAATCAATTTCTATTATATTATCTCCTTGATTATAACAAAAATGTTATAAATATCTATCTTTATTAAAAAACAATTTATAAATACAAATCATTAAAATTCAAAGCCTAGCTTCATCACATGCTATGGCAAAATCTTCGACGATGTCAGTGTTCATTTTGACTGATCGACTGCCCCTTAGACAGAGTAAGGCTGATCTCATAATGATGAAGGATAATTTGCATCTTATCCACGCCATCACTTGATCGTACCTTTGGTCTGTCTTTCGGGCAATCTTTTCAGCCAAAAATTTGTGGTACATAATGCACTTTTTGCTCATTTCTCCGGAAACAGAAAATACAAGTGGAGAAAACGAGCCATGCTCATTATGTATCACACGGTCGTTATACAGTGATGTATGCAGATTTTTTTGGGCATACCGGTACATACATTGGAGTGCAGTGGCCCACAAAGGCGCCACCATGGTTGGCGCTGAGCAGGAAAAGTTTGGAAATTTGTACCTCCAGATGATCTAAAAATGCACTCTCCAGACATACAATGATATTAAAAATTAGCATATGACATGTCATATTTTTTGTTTTTAATCCTTGTTACAAGAAAACATCAATATTTCTCCCACGCAAGTTTGAACCCTGGATCACGATGCACACACATGCGTCGACGAACAGTTTCTGCCAATGTTTTTAAATCTGATGCGCATGTGCTACCAAGTTTACAGCGTCAAAAATTCTGTGTTATTGTTTCCTCAGGTGATATGTGACCGAACAAAAGTGTATTCAAAAAGCTAATAAAATCCAAACAAGAGACTTTTCAATTCAATTTGAACGACCAGGTGTTATCACATCGCGGGAAATGATATTTCAAGAAGTCACCCGGTTTCTATGGCGGAATTTATAATGAACACTCAAACCTGGAAGTGATTCAAGAGGAAGGGAGGAATGCGATAGTAAATATTTTTATACGCCAGAAAAATTAGTTAAATAGTCTTCTTTGGAATATAAGTACTGTACCCCATTACATCCTTCACATAGAAACCATGCATTATTACTAATTTTTGTTCTTGCATCTACTGAAAAGAGTAAACAAAATTTATTTTTTGCACGCGTGGAAGATGGGGCACGAAGTAATGAGCGAAAAACAAAAGTTGATACGTCAATCCAACAGCAAGATGGGATGTAGGGTTGACTGCTTTGTAGAGGTTTTTGGGAGTAAATCATAGCATAAAACGACTTATATGTGAAGGTTTGTAAGAAATAAGGTTAAATAACCGTTAAAAGATTGTTTTTACATAAAATATTCAAAGTTTAAAATTCCCCAAATTTCTTATTTTGGGTGCGAGAGTTTGGGCGCCAATACCGGTCTACCGGTATCAAATCCTCCGTGGATACGTCCCTGTTATACTTTCGGTTTTTTTTCAGTCTCATGTTTCTTATAGACCCTTTCAATAGGAACGTTCATTTGCGAGTTAGTGTTCGGGTTTGTAACTCGTACGTCAAAGTATGCCGATTGTCCTGGCCTCCAAAAACCACGCGCTCTCATGTCCAGCCTTGCCTCGTCATTGTCAACTGTTTGTAGTCTAGGTACAACTTCTACATCATTGCACACTTTCTTCAATAAATTGGCTTCGAAATCCTGTATATTATTGTGTCGCATACCAACAAAGCCACCTTTTTTGCAGTTTTGTGAATGATTTGAATCATATGACTCTCCACATACACATTTGGATGGTAAATTCTTAATTTCTAAATTATATCTAAGAGCTAGTGCATCTTGAAACTCTTTTTTGGTTAAATTGAATCCATGCTCTTTTAATGGAAGCACAGTCAACCAAGTGGATGCCCCTTTCTCGCAGTTCTGAGCCATTACACGTTTTTCTTTCTCATCTAAAGTATTGTCGACTGCATCATGTTGATGTGTTTTGATTTCATTAAGTTGATTGGTTCGTTCATTACGAATTTCCTGTGTCAATTCTTTTGCTGGAATTTTGTCACCTTGAGCATATTATCTCCTTGATTAAATGTATATATATACAGGCATATTTCCAAGCACTTTTAGCTACTACCATTTTTTTTGTGTTTTTTTTTAAGATTGAGTTTAAAAGCAGGGGTCCAGGGGGCAATGTCTCCAAAAGCTCTGTGATTCTAGCATTTTCCACGATTTCAAACAGAATTAAGTCCCTCTAACTCTGTTTCTTTTTTCACAATATCAATGTATATAGTTGGGTATAATTACTTTGCTCTTATTCTGCAGAACTCCTGTGAGAAGGATCTTCAAACTGAACAACAGCTTTTTGAACAATAGCTTTTGGAATTATAAAACAGTTCAAATAAACACAGGTGTGCGTGTTTTTATGTTTCATGTAATTTTGCGGCACTCTCAGGCACTTCTGTGAGAAAAAACTCTTGTGTGCAGTACTTCGCACGCGCAAACTTGACTTTACTGATTTGCGCGTGCGATTTTAATGTCCATGAAATAGTATTTTTCTTAACGCTACAGCACTTAATCAGACGAAGTTCTTGGGGTGCTCAAAGTGAATTATACAGTTGAATTTAGCTTACTCAGCAGATTCAATGAATTTGTTTACTATGAGTGAAGGTGCGGGGATACGATTTAACTAGTGAACCCCAAACACTAGAGACTGATTGCCGTTTATCTTTGCACTTCACAAAATAAATTTAAAGTTAAGTGTCCTGTATAAAAATATGATAACAATGCTTGTCAAAAAACGAAAGATTAACGATGTTGAACTGAATGAAGAAGAAGAAAATGACTCTTGTGTGTTCTAGTACTCCACCGTACAGATTATACAGTTGTTATATTTTGTTAATAAAAAAAGTTCTTTACAAAACCAATGAAAATGTGCCTAAAATAAGTAAGCAACACATTACCGATTAATCTATTTAAATTCCTTTCAAAAACTTTGACGTCATTGTAATGGCCAGCTGAAATCTCATAATAACAAACGTCTTAGAAGAGTTTCACTGACCAAACATTTTATTCAAATTACATCACAGAAAGGGTGGCCATTTACTTAATAATGCGGTTTTCCACTAGACGAAGAATATCGATGCGGAAAGATTTTCTGCAATTTGATTGGCGCAGCAATATTCTCTCGGTTTGGTGAACCAATGAGATTGCAAAGAAATTTTTCCACGCAACATTATTCGCCTAGTAGAAAACCACCTTAATGTTACTCGCGTGCGAAGCAGGTACTACCTACGTAAGATAAGAAAATTATAAATTAAGATCAGAAGAAGAATTGTTACATCATAAAAATAAGTTAAAGGACAACCACAAGGAATAACCTTTTCAGCACATGAACCCTAACAAATAATAATGAAAAAATGATAAGTGCTGTATCAAGTTTTGCGTGTGCGACATATCACACGCGCAAATTTTTTTACGCGTGTGTGTGCGCGTGCGCGTGCTATTGCAAGCGTCTCATGGAAGTGCCTGACTCTAGAGTGGTTAAGATCTCATTAGGCCAAATGCTGTACGAACAATCCAAAGACGATTAAGGATACTATCGTTATACGGTAGTAGAAAAGTGCTTGGAAATATGCCTGATATACTGTCAAAGTGCCTAATTCGAGACAGCTGGCTTAATTCGAGACGCACAAAATACTGATCACGAAAATATACATTCATACTCACCAAACTCACCACATAAACTAAAAATGTTTCATTAAACATAGCAAAAGAACCATACCAACAGCACGTGAATTATTGACCGTGGGGAATCACTCGCATAAATGGCCTACCATTTTCAATATCTCTTCGCAGTCATTATGTACAAAATAAAACAATTATTTTTTTATCATCGCTTTCGAAGCGGATTCGATTGAAATACGCAAATTGATTGGCTTATTTACGTCACGTGGTGACCGGGCATTTTGAGGCCTTAGGGACTGGAAAAAAATCAGTCAATTCGTCAGAAAAAGGATTCCCTCGAGATTGACGGTACTGTTCACATTTCACTTTTTCTCTTCATTTGTTGACACTTCCCCTATTTATAGCAACGTTTGTTGTCAATTTCGAGACCGATTTCTCCTCCAATAAAAATGAGCCTAGGATTTCTGCATCTTTCAGCTTGATTTTCATAAGTAAATGTTAAATATTACATAAATAGTTGTTTGGAGAAGATAAAGTAGTGTAGAGCATCTCCAAGTTAAGCTTAAAATCTGAATTTTTTTTAAATTGCTTTTTTTTTGCTTGTCTGCGAAGAAATTTTCCAGAAAGGGCTTAACTGCGAAATTAAATCCCTGCGAAATCAAAAATTTCGGTTGAACGCAAAATTAAATCCATGCAAAATTTTATCCACTTACTGTAAGTCTTTTTACAGTTTTTGAAAATTTCTTTTCCTTTCACTGGATATTTCAACATAATCAAAAGTTTGTGTATTTTGCATTGAATTAATTTTCTGGAATAACTACAAAAAACCTTTATATTCATATACACCTTAACACACATATTCTATATACACCTTTATTTATATTATAAGTATTCTATACTAACAAAACTTTTACCAGGTGGTCATTTTAATTAATTTACGCGACTACTTCTATGTATGGGGTTGAAGACTTCTAAAACTTGTAAATTCAATTTCATAAGTTTCACAGTTTAAGCCTGCAGAAAAACAGATAAAATGCCTTACCATGATCTTTAATGATGGACTCTAACCCTTTTAAGAACCTAATATAGCGATTCCCTTCTCAGCAGAAACAGAGGAGACGAAGTGGAGCGAAATGCATGCTTAACAACGGTAAAAAAAACCGTGACCGAATAAAAACTGTGACCCAACATCGGAAATCAAATTTGCGTAAAAAAATAAAACCATTCTCGGGGACCTTTTAGTCCCCCTCAATACAGGTCATGTGATCCAGATATATTTCCACCATACAGTGTACAGATCAAGTACAGATCAACCAACGAATCATTACGTTTTAGATGTGGTCTATTGGACGGATTAGTTTCGGCGAGGGAAATTTGATTGATATATTTTAAGTTGTGTTTCTGACGTATTACAAGTCCGTAGCTGTATAAATTTTCAGTTATATTAAATATAGTTATACTGGATATATTAAGTTGACAAGAAAAACATGAAAAACTCGCAGAAGATTCATATGAAGATAAAGATCATGCGTATGATGAATCGTCGCAAACTTCAACGTAAGGATAAGTATTGTATGTTGTGATTCTCGAAATCTATACCTGAGGCAAAAAATTCCTACAACAGAGAGGATAAACGATTCGCACGGGGACTATTATGGAGATGCTAAACTAAGGGTATTTGAGCAAAAAACCGATTGACATATGGAAGTTTGAATCAAAGTTTTCACCTAAAGAAAATTTAGAGCAAGTTGCTTGGCGTTTATGGTTAAAAACAAGAATGAGAAGGACCTTGGAATGGTCTCACTTAGCCACTTGTTTTCAAAGTTCGAATTTCTCATCTAAATGCTGTATCACCATACAAGTACACGTCTTTTTTATAAGAAAGTCACTTCGATCTCCTTAAGGTTTTTGACCAAATGAGGCTGAGATTTTCTATCTAAATATTTTCTTAACTTTTCCGTTCTGAATTTCTTTTGTTAAGACTTTGCTTTAATCATAACCAGTAGAAACATTAATTTTGGAGAAAAAAATCACTTTTTCCTCCACATAGCAATACCATTTCCTCCAGTTTTGCTGATTTATGAAACTTATGTTACTCGAGATTGTATTCGTTAGAATGACGTCAAAATACCAAGTTAACCGTTTTTCCCCTACCGAAACTCAATACGACCTAAAAAGCTGATGTTTCAAAAAATGTGATTTCAGGAGAACTGAGGCTCGGCATTTTCTTAAGATTTTCTTAAGGTTTTGAGGTTTTTGAGCCTCATTTTCTTATTAAACTTTTTCTTATAAAAAAAACGTGTACCTTTGGAAATTGGCTCTCTGATGCAAGAAAGTTAACTGCTAAGTTTTTTTACGATTTCCACTCAAAAAGAGTTCAACAGAACAATCTACCTTCAGATTTGACAGTCGTCGCTTAAATCTCCGGTTTTCATTTCATCATTCCCAATTTATTATTAACACTCTTTTTTTGAGATGTTTTCTATTTCACTAAATTTTACTAAATTTGATTCTTCTTCCACGCCTAAGTTTTCCACTTCTTCTTGCCACTTAGTCACCACTCTTTTTATTTAGAGTTGTGATTATGTTTAGATGGCCTAGATATTTCAGAAGAAATACGAGAGGAAAAACTAGATCACGCATAGGTGTTTCATATAATCATTCATTCTATTCAATTTCCGCGCACATTTGGTTCACACATTCTATCTATCTGCTCTGTCTTTGTAACAGTTTTTTTCGCTTTTGGATAGTGACTTCAGATCTTTTGTTTTCAGATAGTGAGTTCGGATCATTTGTTTATTCAGAATAGTTAATGACAAACCACATACCTTATCGGCCAAAACTTAGTCGGCCTTAACTTTAGTCGGCCTTAATTATTAGTCTGCCCTAATTTTAGTCACCTCGTCAAAATTTAGTCACTAAGGGCCGACTAATAATTAAGACCGACTAAAGATTTGGGCCATTTCTAAATTTACAAGCAGATGGAAAATAGACACTTTTTAATGATAATTCTCAGATTTTTAATACCTATCATGGATATATTTCGAAAACAAGTATATAATCAACAATAACAACATATCAAACGTTTGTACAATCTATTGGAAGCATAATTACTTCTCAATAACGATTTCGCACATCTCACTCGGGTCAATGCAAAACAGTTCAGGTGTTTCATCACCAATTTCGGCTACTCTTTTCCTCTTTATTTGCTCCAAGGTCTCATCATCACCGCCCCCACTACTGTCACTAGAAACGACTACGGGAACTCTTTTATTCCGTTTCCTTTTGGCAATGACATTAACGATCTCACTGTCACTTTCTTGATCATTGTGCGCGTATGATTATATATTCGTAAATTCTTTGTTAAAGTAATACCGATATGAAAAGTGGATTAAGGAAAGCTTAGTTATGAACTTTTAATTTGGCCCAAATTTTTAGTCGGACCAAATTTTAGTCGGCCTTAATTATTAGTCGGCCCTAATTTTAGTCACCTCATCAAAATTTAGTCACTTAGGGCCGACTAAGTTTTGGCCGATAAGGTATGTTAAATATAACGCAAAAAAGCCATTTTTAATTATTATTTCATTAAAGTTTATTCATATCTTCTGAGTACATTCGGAAGAGCGTAGCTCTAATGAACAGCTGCGAAGGAAACATCTCTCATATGTGCCAGAAGAAAAACCATTGGCCACAAGTGTTTCCGACAAATCAAAACTTCTGTTTGGAGATGATCTCAATAAAAGAACTACAGACTTGAATGGTTGCAAATTGAAGAGCAAAAAAGGCTCCTTTTCCAAGACAAAAACGTCTACATGTTCCCCAAATCCCCGGGAATCAGAGATCATTTGTGTATAACAAAGAGG
This sequence comes from Turritopsis dohrnii, assembly GCA_027922465.2. NCBI lineage: Eukaryota > Metazoa > Cnidaria > Hydrozoa > Anthoathecata > Oceaniidae > Turritopsis > Turritopsis dohrnii. The sequence continues at coordinate 326,838 of BQMF02000147.1, read as the reverse complement.
ATCAAAAATACCCTCAGAGGACAAGGCAACACAACAAAAAGAAGAACTAAGATATTCATTTATTTATTAACTTAATTTATCGCCGATACAAACATTAATTGCGTAACTTTCTAATAATAAGCTAATAAACACCGACATTATATAATATAAGTATAAGTGTATAATATATAAAAATTAAGTATAAACTATGTTTAAAAGCTTTAAAAATAGCAAGCAACAATATTAATAATATCAAAAATATCATAAGCCAAAAAAAATTATTAAAAAATTTAGAGATTTTGACTTACTTGACGGGAGAAAGTTTCGCGAGGAGAAAGTTTCGCGGGGAGAAAAACCCGCGAAATTTTAAGGATTCACTTTCGCGAATGAGTGACTAAATCTATTTCGCGTAAAATAATCTTTCGCGTTCAACTGGAAAAGTGAATTTTGCGTGGGATTTGTGCAATTTTTTCTCTAAATAATTTGAAATTTTGACAAGTAAGACAGAGATTTATTGATTTAGACTGTATTTTCGAAGGAAAAACATGTGAAAGTGGGTTTTTGTTTTTTTTCTTCAATTTAACTTTCGCGAATCAGCTTCCTAGGCCATTTCGAATGGGATAAACTTTCACGAATCCGAATGTCAGTCCTTTTCGCGAGGACCAAAAAACGCGAAACTTTCTCCTCGTAAAATAGTTTAAATAGTAAAGATTATGGTTTGGTTGGTTCAGTATTATTCACTTAAACTTAAACTTTCATCAGGTGAGTATTCTCAGCATGTTAAGTATGATTAGGGCCGAGCTGATGTTTTTGCTCCGCTGCTTGACGTTTCATCTTGGTTTTAGTCAAACATGTAATGAAGAAAGCAAGTGCATATAATCCAACAGCAATGTAGCATGCCAGTGCAGTTCTTCCTTTATCAATCAATGCACCCAAGGATATTATGAAAACAAACCCATAAAGATTCCCTGCTATTAAAATGATTGCACTTGATGTACCTTCAGGAATCGGATAAGTCATTTCTGCAGCTCGCTCAAGACCAACAGATAAATATGTTATACCAAAAAAGCCAACTATTGCATATGCAACAAACATACCAACAGTCGAGTTTGCATGTAACAATATGAATGAAAATGCAGTCCATGAAACAGTTGCACCAAAGAATATCACCATTGATAACACTCGACAGCATTGCAATTTATCAATAAGTGCTCCGCAAATTAAAACATTGCTAACTCCAAACATGTCACACATGAATCCCATCCAACTAATTTCTGGTACTGAGAATTTTGTGTGGACCATCGAAAAGAAAACATACATGCCATAGTATATCCCAAATGAATGAACAAGTAAATGAAAGTGTAAATCTCTGGCTAACAATTTCAAAGAATCTATAAATGGCACAACATTATCATCCTTCTTTGTAACAGCAGCAGCAAAAGAAGGGGGTGTAGGGGGTGCTTCATCAAAAAATCTGTATACTAATACCAGAGAAACCCCAAGAAAAATTAACTGAGATAAAAACATCTGATACAAACCAGTTTCAGTCTCACTGACATTACGAGAGTTTGGTACCATATACTTGGACTGTAGAAATCCAATAGCCAATCCAGTTATATTTACAAAAATAGCTATGCTTGTAGCACATGCATGTTCTTTTTCAGGGAACCAGACAGTTGACAATCTTGGTGGAATCTGAAGTATTCCTCCAACAGATAATGCAGCAGCTATTTGCCCACTCATAACAAAAACAAATCCATTTTGTTGACAACCAGCAAAATGTAAGGCAGCAGCGATGGCGTTAAGACTTGATATAACCAGCATGGAAAGACGCAACCCTAGTAACGTCATCAAATATGCTGATGGCAGTGCTATAAATATGTAGATAAGAGCAAAAGAGTTTGGAAGCCAATTAATTATGTGAGGGCTCACATCCCAGTACCTACTTGTGATTGCACTAATACTACTACTGAATAGACAAGCATTTGCAAGTGAATTAACAGAGAATATAAATAACACCAACCACCTTTTGCTGTAACTTTTGAAGTCAGTTGTTGATTTTGAAAAACGAACATTTATCGTTGATCTAGATTCAACTTCAGTCATTTTGTAAGCTAGAGTAAAAGTAAAGAAATATATATATACAAGTGTTATCAATGTTAGGAATATATATTCAAGATGATAAAAATCTGTTATTATATATATATATATTATTATAATAAGATAAATTTCTTGTCTTCTGAAGTCTACTTTATGTGGATAATGACATGAATGATGACGTGGATAAAGATAACATGGATGATATGTGTTTCCTGCATTCAATATGTTTCCTGTATGGAATATACAGTTATAAAGAACGATTTCAAGCAAGGGGCCATCAGGTATTCTGCCCTGCACCCAAGACAATTATATTTAGTATGTTCTTCCATTGCATTTGATATCTACTTGGTAAAGTGTGAATTTTTTCCACTGAAAGAGCCATGTTCCATACACCTACTCCAATCTGAGGTAAAAGAATGAATACCTGAAAAAAATAAATACTCGTGTGATCCTTTCTAAGCTGTAAACAGAGATGCAAGAGATGACCAATGGAGGAAAACATAAACAATTAAAAATCTTCAGCGATATCCAAAAACAAGAAATCTCTCTGCACGTGAACAATTTGAGTCCAACAAACATTCTGCAGGAAAATGTTTGATTTGAAGGAATGAGACATGACGTACTTTTATGCTCACTGAACCAATCAACTTAAAGTTGTGAAGTTTTGATTTTTTATGAACTCAATTTGACCATAGTCACGTGAACTGCTGTGACAATGTTGAGTGTTGAGTGTTGAGTTTGGCTCCTTCTCCTATTCTTCTTCTAAAAGTGTTATCTTAGACTGTTTATGACAATTTTCTACAGTTACTTAGAGTGTTTATCATCGTGGAACATCACCACTTACTTATTGCGTTTTCTCGATTTTTCTCTCATTACCTTCATTCCTGATTTTAACTTCCCTTATTTCCGTAATTGTGTTTATAGCTAGTAAAACCATAAAAACCATTGAATAGGGTTGGCTGGAGGGAGAAGCGCCTCAAAACGAAATTCCTAAATATTCGGAGACTTGAAAACATCTTTTATCATCATGTGGTGTTTTTACGTCATTTCCGGTGGAAATTTTAAGAATGTTTTAAAGGATGATATGTGATTGGGTAGTTAGTATTTTCTCTGGTTGTTGAAAGTTACCATATCGCAAAACCGTATCATCAGAAAAACACATTCCGGGGAAATATTGCCTACGGACCAGTGCATTAGTCGCATACATACTCCCGAAATTTAATGGTCTCTTTATTATGTCTTTGTATCAGGATCCCCATGGCTGCAACGAATGGATGGTGAAGGATCATCGTCACATAGTAGCTTTGCTGGAAGATCTTCCAACTTGTAAACCACCGTTAGATTTGTTGTTGGAACTGTTGTCTAGGTTACAATGTCGTTACTACTCGATTGCTTCGTCGCCGAAGTTACATAAGGACAAGATTCAAGTTACTTCTGCTATGTTGGTTGACTGGATCACACACACTGGAAGACAACAAAAGAGAGGAGTCGCTAACAACTTAAAGGGGCACCAAACTAAAAAAAGTTCATTCTTGTGCACTACTTGAAACAGCTTTAAAAATGCTGAAAATCAGTTTTTGAATTTTTAAAAAATTATTTTTCATTCCTGAGATATTGCCGTATAAAGGCTTTTTCCGAAACATGATCTCCATGGCAACAGACATCACAACGTTCAAGAAGACATTGCTGACATATAAATATGTGAATAGTTTTTTAATGATCTATTGTTAGAACATGTATAGTGGTAAATAACTGCAGTTGTGAAAATAGCAAAGAAATTAATTGCCATTGCTACTCCGGCTCGGTTCCAGGTCTCTATTGTTTTTTGCTGACACAGCTATATATCAGCATCCAACACTGTTACTATGGCGCATTTCGCTTTAATTTACGTCCAGTGAAAACTGTTCCATTTTCTAAAATTTCCTTTCCCTTACCAGATCTCCATTTGTAGGTTTGTCAGTAACAAACAGAAGAGACCTGGAAACAAATCAAGGGTTACTATGGCAACAATTATCTTTAGTAATTTGATACCTATAGGTGTTTGCCACAACACATACAAAATTCTAGCAGTGTATCACTAATATTTCTTCAGTTATTTACATATTTGTATGTCAGCAATTTATTTTTGATCATGGTGATGTCATGTTGCCATGGACATATTGAGCAACATTTTTAAATGGCAATATCTCAGGATCGAAAAATGATTTCATGAAAATTCACAAACTGACTTTCATCATTTTTAAAATTCTTCCAAATGGTACAAAAAAATCAATTTTTGATTTTTTGAGTGTAGTTCCCCTTTAAGCTCAAAACCAAGATTCTTTAAAATAGATTTATAAGAGCATAGTAAAACATTTTCCAGAAACACTACATCTTTAATAACTAGCTACTTCATGTGGTAAAACTGTGAAATGAAAATGTTTATTGAGAGCAACCATGCTATGAAAAAAGTAAACATACAACTTAAATAAAATTCCATGATTTGAGTCGTCTCAAAACAAACAGTCGTGAATTAGCATGAATATTAAAATTCTGAGAATTCTATTCTTTTCATGACTGTCCAATCACATTAAGCTGCGCATGTACAGACAGCAATTTATACGTGGTGTTGTTTTGTTTCTACAGCGAATTTCTCTAAGTTATACGTTGATGGTTTCCTTCGTAAGCATACACGCACAAAGTTTAATACTTTCAAGTGATGGACGAAAAAAATCAATTCTGCAAATCTTGTAAAAAGCGATCGGGAATGTTAAGGAGGTGTTCCCGATGTAAAAATGCTTTTTATTGCAGTAAAGAATGCCAGAAAGCTGACTGGAAAAATCACAAGGGAGACTGCAAACCATCGCCTTCCTTTCCACCATCAAGCAATGACACCGACCATAGAGGGAATAAATTGTCCAGCGACAAAATATTGAATGCTATGGTAAATAAAAACAAAGCTTCTGGTGAACAAAACGAATTCATGACAACTATGATGGAACAAATGAGTCAGTATTTACCAGATCGGATGAGACGCCATACAACATTAGATATTCCTGAATTTCACATGGAATATAAACAAAAATATCATCGTGAAAGGGAACACTTTCGACACTTGAATATGGCTTTTAATTCACAGAAACTTTGGGGTATCCAAGCTATGGCTCTGGGGGGAACAACAGACCAATGGAATGAAGGAGTGCTTTTAAAAAGATATGGAGAACTTTCTCCAAAATTGTTTGAATTTTTGGGAGGTAATCCAAAACCTGGGGACATTTTTGAACCCAGTTTCGCTAAGTTTCCTAAAGAAAAATACCAAACCATCAAAAACGTGCCAGTCACACGGTCGATGTTTCAAAGAGGAGAAACCTATGTGTTTGTTGGTTTTGTCGATCTGCTTGTTTTAATGATGGGTCAACTCACCGACGGAAGCAGTGAGAAAGTTCGATATGTAGGCTATGAAATGTCAGAAATTTGTGTAGCAAGATCTATCGTTCTCTACGAAATGATGAGTCAGGAAATGGATGAGCAATCGATCTTGCAGGTGTGGTTTTCCACAGGATGGAACGATAACACTTTGAAAGATTTTAAAATAGCATGTCGATGTGTTTTGGATGCTGGTAAAGTTGACAATGGTGAAGTGAAGGAATTGATTGAACATTGGGTGGATGCTTCTCTGAGTCTGCGTACAGCAAAAGAGAAATGGGAGGCTGCATCTGTTGATGGTTCACTCTTTCATGTGGCTGGAAATTTATGTAACAAAGAAGATCGATTGGCATTTTGCAGGTACTGCTTCACAGGTCAAATATTTGGAGCGATCTCACAAAAGCATGGAAACATCTCCATGTTCAGTTTAAGCAAAAGTTTCTGCGACTACAATCCTTCCAGTGAATCAGTACTGGCCACACTGAGTTTGACGTTCTTCACTTACAATGGTAACTTGTTAGAAAGTTTGGAAAACCATATAAGAAATGGATTACGTAATTTGATGCAATGGATTGAGAAAGGATTTATCTGTTGTGAGTTTCACGTGGGAGAATTGACTCCAAAAAATAAAAGCATTCTTGCAGATATTCGATCGTTAGACCCGTATCACATCGATTGGAGTAATATCCCAGATTATTTCCATAAAGAAGATTTTATTAAAATGGCGCAAGCCTGTAGCACGGATAACACCACCCACACCGCTCATTTCATGAATTGGTCGAAATATGTTTATGGAACATTTATTCTCGAATACGGAGACAGGGCAGCGAAAGTGCATTCTCAATTAAAAGAAGCGTTCGAAATAGAGCATCAATTACTACATTCCGTCGGGAAAATTCCCTTCTTTTTCAACTACAAGTATTTCATTCATCCTTACAACTTGAGCAGTGACATTTTAGCACGTGGTAAGCGAAAAAGATTTTTGGAATATTATTTTGATGTCAGAGGAGTCGAAATAAAATTGGGTGAGGTCATGGAAGAATCCCTGAGCAACTTTTTTCAGCGGACAGCACAAACATTTAAGATCATGTTTACATTTAATACATCTCTTAACTTAACTGTTTGGGTTGTGTAAGAGGAGCATATATATATGGCACGTTTTCATGACATAATGTTGTCAGGTGACTGCGTGACAAAGAATGACAGCGTTAGATTCTCGTGGTTGTCATGTATGACATTTAGACAGACATTTTTTATGATCACTTCTCGAATTTTGAAAATTCATTAAACGATGATACAACTCTTTTATACTATTGCATTGTAAAGTTTTATATTCTCATCAGATTTTTTATTTGTCTCATGTTGTAAGACGGTTGATTGATGATTTATTCTTGAAATATCTTTTCATTGTAAAACTTGTGAAGTAAGCTATCTAGTACTGTTTTCTTCAAGAGGTTTCAAATGTTTGCAAATCTTCGGAAAGTCAATGCAGCACAAGTAACATGGCTGATTGTTAGCCTGGTCGTCTGTTGAAGTGTATAAAGTAAATAAATAATTTAACAAAGTATGAAAATTTTGAGATCTTTATCATCTTACAGGAATGAACATAACAAGCGCTTCTTGGTCCGTTCTGCAGGTCAAACTATTACACCCTGACTTCGTAAGTTTCGATAAGAACACTTGATTCACGAGTCTTTTAGTTACCAAATCACTCTTAATTACCCGGGAAACGTTTTGCGTCTTAGCTTCCCGGGTCATAAGTTTCCACGATACAGAAGATAGAAATTAAATGACAAAATACAGAACAACTGTTTTTTTCGTCGGTTTTACCAAGGTTGATACACCGTTACTATGTAAATATAAACTTATGATTATATTTTTGTAAATAGACCGCAATTTCAGCTAGGCAGACCAACCCTTAAATTTACTAATGATTATGCCATATCTCCAATGGGAATCATTTTTGGAAGAGAGAATATACTCTGTTAACCAGTTATTGTCTAGTGATCATCTGTTATCGAGGTAATATTCAAGTCTGATTTTGGTTAGGTAAGGTCTGATAAAGTTTCAAAAGTTTGGATGAAGTTTGAGAAAACCTGATAGGTCTGGTGATTCTGAGGTCTGAAATTCTGGTAAATACATGTCGGGTTAATCAGATTATTGATAAATCGGACAATTCTGAAAATCGATGTTTCATTGTGCTTCCAACTGACCTAAATAGATAAAAACAGAACATTGGAAAACTGCTACAACCTTGTTGAAATTTACTTTGTTTTACTGATACATTATACTTTACATCATAGTATAAGTCTTATCTTCTTTTTCAGAATAGTGCTCAATGTCTCTCAACAGAGCGTGGTACGCAAGTAAGTAAATAGACGAGATTTAGTTTATCCGTACTAATAGTTTCATGCCACCGTACTCGGTAACAATCTTCAGCGGAACAATAATAAACCGTAAAAAATGCATTACAATAGCTTCTAAAAAATTGACGTCACGTGATATTTTCCAGACCGTGGTGGAGAAGCAGTAGATATTTTCTTCTGTGTCGACATTTGGCTATTATTTCAGTCCTTTTGTTCAATAAGTTTTTTCCAGGATACACTGCAATTTCGTATTTTTCTGCGAGACATAGTGCACATCTTCCGGATTTAGGCGTGAAAGCTTTTGCGTGTTTCAAAATTCGCCAGGTTACGTTAGGGTTTCCGTTTTCGTCTTTGACTTTCCAGTATTCCGTAGAAAGAGCAGTGCTGTTTTTGTATCTTTCTAAACGGAAAGATGTCTTGTGGTTTGTGAAGCGCTTTTTGAAAGTGCTTTCGCTAATTCCGATGTATTTCTTTTCCCCGTAGTGTGGAATGTCAGTTGTTAATGTAGCCTCGTAGACTATGTTTGCTGCAAGACAGTTTCCAGCCATCGGGCAATCTTCTTTTTTGATGCAGTTGCATGTTCTTTCGTCTTCTCTGTGACCGGTTGGTGTGAGAATCTTCTTGTTGTGCGCGTTGATGGAAGACTTGATGTTGGGCATACACGAGTAGCTGACTTTCACATTATTTTTATTAAAAATCTTGTGGAACTTGTGTTGCCGCGGAAAATGCTTGCGCACCAGGTTCAAAAAGAAACGACCGATGTTCGTAGACAAGTTTTTGTTAAACGGTGGGTTAAACCAAATGATGTTTCTCTTTCTATTTCTATTTCTCCTCTGGGTGTTATTGCTCGGTGTGTATTTAAAATCATGATTGTATCCCGATCTTCTGAGGGCTTCTGTGTAGTATGGTGTAGCTGCATTGAAAATTTCTTCACTGGATGATAGGTTGGAAAGGCGATCTTGGATTGATATTGGGATTTGCTTTATTATGTTTGGTGGGTGGTTTGATTCAACGTGCACGTAGTTGATTTCATTGTCTGGCTTATGATATGGTCTAAATGTACCGTCGGTAAGGTCTAGTGTAACGTCTAGATAGTCAACTTTCTTCATGTTGCATTGGATTATTATATCTAGCTTGTGTTTCCTGAATATTTTTTGAAAGTCTTTTTTCGTGCGTTCACTTTGCGGTCCACTCATGTTCTTGAACACTGCAAGTCCATCATCCCTGTAAAGCCCAATGTCTTGCTTTTTGTAAGTAGTTGTTATTTCTGATAGAAGGAAGCAGCCGACGAGCTCGCACACCTCAGCACCATCATATGCACCCATTGTAACATCAAACAGCTTATCCCCTTTCTTTACCCAGCTTTCTTTGTTGTTAAATAACAGTGACTTCCGTGAATGGAGTATGATTTCTTTATCTTTTTCACTCACGGTTACAGTACGTACAGCAAACTGTAAAGCATTCATCAACAATGTTTCACTGATTGACGGATAAAAGTCCTTCACGTCAAACATCATGAATTTGCAAAGATTTTTCTCTTCGATCTCTTTGAGCCAGTCAATTACATTTTTTGTGCTTTTCCATTGATTCAGCTCTAAAAATTTAGTGGAAGTGTTTATTTGAATCAAAAGATATCAAAAGAACATTGAAATCTTATTATGTACATTTTGAATATCTTATTTTTACAGTGTAAATATATTTTATAATGTTTCGAAACAATCTGTTTGTAGAACATGTGAATTTCTTTAATTTTGAAATATTTCGTAATTTAAAAAATGGTGACGATGATGATAATAGCGATAAATTTCAGTATTTCCAAAATTTGCATTTGGCTTTTCACCTGAAAATTGCGTATATAATATACCTTATTGGACAAAACAATGTCGGACAAAAGTGACGAAATTTTCCGGAGGTGACGAAAATTTTGTCCGACGAGAAGTTATGTTCGTCGATTACAAGATTACAAAAAGATCTTAACAAATTCCATCACAGCAACATACAAGAAAGCTAATCAAAACATCAAGAACGAAATTAACAACAGTGCAAAGGAAACCCTAAAAGATCACCATATCATGAACAGAATCAACATCAACGGTGAAAACAACTGTTTTGTGACGCTGAAAGACCACAAAGAAAACTTTGCCAATAATCCAACAACAAGACTAATTAACCCCGCTAAAAACGAGCTTGGTAGGATCAGCAAAGTTATTATACAAACCATCAACACAGAAATACGAACGAACGAACGAAGTTGTATTGTAATGCATTTTTTACAGTTTATTATTGTTCCGCTGAAGATTGTTACCGAGTACGGTGGCATGAAACTATTAGTACGGATAAACTAAATCTCGTCTATTTACTTACTTGCGTACTTTACATCATAAAATCATGAAAGTGCCTCTTATATTTTTGTCTTTATATATCGTATACATTTTTTTTGTTCCTTTGTGTGTCTAATTTTTAGAATCATTCAAGTATAAAATAATAATAAAAGTGCGTGTTCCTGTTTGTAAAAGTTCTTTTATATTTAAAAGGAACATTTCACGAGGCTCACTTGAGACTCTTTACATTATTGATGTGTTAATAATTCCCTTAATGACAAAACGGTCGTTGGAAGACCGACAATTTATATCGTAAAAGGTCTTTCTTGTTCTGTTAACTATTAAGATCTCGTTAAAAGAAACGGACGACTCTGTTCCTTCACAGCTTGGCCAATATGTTCCCTTTAAATATTTCTTTATAAAGTAAAAGAGATTGTTCAAAATACAGAACCTAAATGAAGAGCTAAAAACTTTGTTTTGCAGACCTGCCTAAGGCAGTCCGTTACAGCCCGCACGATTGTCATTAGGAATCTTAGATGTAATTGGCTGGTAAATTTTAATGTTGTGTCACTGAATTATCACATAAAAAGAGGACCGTGTTAGTCACAAATATCAGTAATCGATTGACATGTCGCAGAGACGAATTTTATCGAAGAAAAAGTGGCAAAAGGCTGTGGGAAGTAATAAAAAGCCGAGAAGATTGGTTTTAAGACCGAACGCTGATAGTGTTTATGTTTGCCCTGTGAAAGTGTGTGAAAGTGAACATTTTAAGACACAGAGAGGTTGCAGAAAGCACGTTTTCACAAAACATGGTTGGTTTTACTTTTTCGACGAAAAACCAGATGTTAATACGATATTTCCTGAATTAGCAACTCGCTTGTCAACAGAAGGAAAGAAAAAGAGGTGTTGCACTGCTTCGATGCCGATGTTTCTAGAGACCTGTACTGTTGGACGGTTATTCAGCAGATGGCTGCAAAGCCCAGGTGGAGGAGCCAAATGTCATTCTCAAGCAGAACAATTAACAGCAAAAGTCTTAAAGTATGCGAAATATTGTTGTGACGATGTCTCAACCGCCTGGGACGTACCGGAATGTGTGATAGACTATTGCGTTGGATGCGTTACTTTGCTCTCGGATTTCGTTGACTACTTGCAGAACACATGGAACGTTGGCCGTTCCGGAATTATCGGCTACATGCACGCAATATCTCACATGCTGGATTACAGAAGAAGCAATGGCATTAATGCTGAAAATATACCTGTATTCATTGCCGCAGAGATCTACTTGGATAGGGTAAAGAAATGCTTAGCAAAGAAAATGAGAATAGAATGGAACACAGTGTTGAGTATGGAATATCTTACGAGTATCAACTGTTGGGCGACCCTAGAAGATATGCAAAACGTCATTCCATTTCATGCCGAAAAGTTTTCGCAGATCATTCTTAATGCTAGTCACGGAACAGCAATTATTCCTGCACACGATTTATCGTTTTGTACTTCCTTTGTGGTTGCCGTGCTTTTCTTAATGGTAAAGGCGAGTCGTCCTATGACCTATCAGTACTTAACAGTGGCAATGGTACGTGAACTGGGATACGAAGGTGGCATTATCGACCAGACCAGATTTAAGACAAATTACAAGTACGGATTTGACACTCTCATAATAACAAAACGGGTCGTTGACATTCTAAATGGATACACAGCTTGCATAAGGACTCGATTAAATCCAGTTTGCGACTATTTACTAATAACAAAGAATGGTACACAATTGAAACAATTAACTGACGTATTTGGCAGAATTGTATACCAGGCCATAGGAAAGCACATTAATCCAACCCGATACAGGCAGATTATCGAAACAGAAGGTTTATCCAAACTTACCGAAAGTGAACAAGCGGCTCTATCTCGCGATCAAAAACATACGTTGCACGTAGCTCGAATACACTATCAAAAGCTTCAATCAGCCGAAGTTGCACGTCAAGGACAACAGTGTATGGAAAAATTGCTGGGGTTACCAAACGACGGTTTGAACGAACATTTGACAGTATCGACAATCAACAAATCGCACAATAGAGTTGACGATCAAAGCATTGAATTTCAAAGTTTGGCCATACATTCTCGTGGTGATGTTACAACGAGAAAGCAGAAACCAACAGAAGGACGCATTGAAACCGTTTCAAAACGACAGAGCAAGGTTTCGTTTTCGTCTAAAGAAAATTCGTTTCTATCGTGCGGCATCAAGAAACACGGAATTGGTAAATGGACGGCAATATTGAGAGATCCAGAGTACAGCTTCCATTCTTCACGGAAGCCGAGTACATTGATGATTAGAGCTAAGACGATAAAGTTGATTTGATTTTCATTGTTGGCATTTATTGATTTATTAACCATGTAAGAAATTGAAGCAAGAGGTTTTTGGTCCATTTCGTTTCTGCTAACAACAGGTAACATGTTCTTCAAATTCAAGAGGTGCACGTACACCAAAGACCTGCAAATAACATCAAAACACAGCTTAAACGAGCACGAGAAGGATGTTTTAAAAGACATGATAAAGACACGCGAACTAAAGCCTGGCATCACGTTTAGATTTACCGAATTGGAAAATTGTACGGGTATAATGGCGAAACTGTCAATGCTAAGAAAGCAAGACTGTGTTAAGCTGTTTTTACATAGAGACACAACATTTATGATTGTCATTAGATCACGGCAAAACAGTTGTAGAAAATTATTTGGAAACAAATACAAAGATAGTACGTAAACAAGGACTAATTCAAATCCCCACTGCCCCACCTTCCATCTCCAATAATATTGTCTTCTACTCTCAAGCTTGTCATTCTTCCTTTGTGAGAAAGACTCTATTGGCTTTCAAATCATTTGATTTTACTTACATGTAGTTACACCTTGTTACATCTAGTTACATGTTGTTACAGTTTCAGACAAAAGAAAAGTTCAATCTACGTCACTTCTTCTACTGACGTCATTTGACTCCAGAATCAGCTGATATTAGTTACAGGCAGTTACACCTTGTTACATCTAGTTACATCTTGATACAGTTCTACAGAATGGAAAAGTTCAATCTACGTCACTTCTGCTAACGTCACTCAATAATCACCTGATATTAGTTACACGTAGTTACACCTTGTTACATCTAGTTACATGTTGTTACAGTTCCACACAAAAAAAAAGTTCAATCTACGTCACTTCTTTTACTGACGTCAATTGACTCCCGAATCAGCTGATATTAGTTACACGTAGTTACACCTTGTTACATTTAGTTACATGTTGTTACAGTTCTACACAAAGGAAAAGTTCAATCTACGTCACTTCTTTTACTGACGTCAATTGACTCCCGAATCAGCTGATATTAGTTACACGTAGTTACACCTTGTTACATTTAGTTACATGTTGTTACAGTTCTACACAAAGGAAAAGTTCAATCTACGTCACTTCTGCTAACGTCACTCAATAATCAGCTGACATTAGTTACACGTAGCTACATCTTGTTACATCTAGTTACATGTTGTTACAGTTCCACACAAAGGAAAAGTTCAATCTACGTCACTTCTTCTACTGACTTCATTTGACTCCCGAATCAGCTGATATTTGCTACACATAGTTACACCTTGTTACATCTAGTTACATCTTGTTACATGCTTTTGACCAATAAAGCATAGAAATGCGTCATTCCCGGCTATGTCGTCATTTGCGAGATCTCAGCTGACCTTTGCATCAGCTGACAATCCGATGTTGCAATGACGTCACAGAAAGTGCCGTAATGCGTCACTTTACTCTCTCAGAACTTGTAACAAGGTGTAACAACATGTAACAACATGTAACAACGTGTAACTAGAAACAGCTGACAATCTGATGTTGCAATGAAGTCACAGAAAGTGACGTAATGCGTCACTTTACTCTCTCAGAACATGTAACAAGGTGTAACAACATGTAACAACATGTAACAACGTGTAACTAGAAACAGAATCAGCTGATATTAGTTACACGTAGTTACGCCTTGTTACATCTAGTTACATCTTGTTACATGCTTTTGACCAATAAAACGTAGAATTTCGTCATTCCTGGCTATGTCGTCATTTGCGAGATCTCAGCTGACCTTTGCATCAGCTGACAATCCAGTGTTGCAATGACGTCAAAGTGAAGGGGGCGCAGGAGGTCACCTTTCTCCCTTAGAACTTGTAACAAGGTGTAACAAGGTGTAACAACATGTATCAACGTGTAACTAGAAACAGCTGACAATCCGATGTTGCAATGACGTCATAGAAAGTGACGTAATGCGTCACTTTACTCTCTCAGAACTTGTAACAAGGTGTAACAACATGTAACAACATGTAACAACGTGCAACTAGAAACAGCTGACAATCCGATGTTGCAATGAAGTCATAGAAAGTGACGTAATGCGTCACTTTACTCTCTCAGAACTTGTAACAAGGTGTAACAACATGTAACAACATGTAACAACGTGCAACTAGAAACAGCTGACAATCAGATGTTGCAATGACGTCACAGAAAGTGAGGTAATGCCTCACTTTACTCTCTCAGAACTTGTAACAAGGTGTAACAACATGTAACAACATGTAACAACGTGCAACTAGAAACAGCTGACAATCCGATGTTGCAATGAAGTCACAGAAAGTGACGTAATGCGTCACTTTTCTCTCTCAGAACTTGCAACAAGGTGTAACAAGGTGTAACAACATGTAACAACGTGTAATTATCTGCAACATGTAAGTGAAATCAGCTGATATTTCAAGTGATGTCTATAGCAACGGGGATTTTTCCAAATGTAGGGGCGTGTAGACATAACTGTCGAATAGATGGGGCTGTTTTTAATGAAATTGAAACATAATACAAAACGTTTTTGTTTACTCTTCATCACTACTGATTACAATAGTGTCTGTTACATTATTCACAGATGCGAAGCGCTGTAGAGTTTCGGTGCTCGGCTTTTTTTGTTCCTTCTTTTAGATGTCTTATGTACAGTGAGAGGAACACATTTTTTCTTATACGGTTTTCTTTATTATCATTATTATTATTATTATTTATTGCGGAGTGTAGCTTTTTGCGGAACGGAGCTCATTTGGCAAGATCAAATATTGTCATCAAACACTAACAGAGAGATGCATTTCGGCTGCCGTAACTGGATGCAACCTCCTACAGGGTCATACAAAAAAGTGCGATTTGGCTCACTTACCTTTGATTTTCGGAAATTTTGATGTAGGTAATAATATGGATGATCAAGTTCACAAGTGTTCAGGGTATAGCGTTTAGGCAAAATTGTCGATCTGTACGGTGGCGGTCAAAACAAAGTGGTTGCTTTTTAAGTTAAGTAGACATTTCCCCCCGAGAAATGCTCCGAGGTTTGTTATGAACTTCCAACTGGGAAACCAGGAAAACCAGCAGACACACACCACTAGAGGTAGCCCCATCATAAAGTTTTATTCATAATATAGGTCCTTTTAGAGATTTATATTATCCTTTTTGAATTCTTAATTGCAAGCTTATTATTGTTCATGGGAAATGATTTGCATGTTTAGTATATGATAAATTTTATGCTGACGACAGGTTAGGGAGAATATGTGTGTGTGCAGAAAAAAATGGCTTTGATATTTTCTATGTCTAAATCACTGAGATATCAAAACAGTATACAGTACATCACCATTCATGGAATTTGTCTATTTAAAAGAGTACAATCGTAGTCACATTTTATGATCAAATTGGACTGCTTAACAACAAAAAATGTAAACAATATTATATAATATTTTATCCATCATATATATATATATTGTAAAATATTCTCTGATTTGGAATTCAATTAGTCAACTCCATAGTAGTATTTAATACATGTGTCTGGGTGAAATTTTATAAATTCTAGAGAAATAACTGAAGTTAGAATAGCTACAGCTTACAAATTCTTTCATTGGATAAATGAAGAGCAAAAGAAACAAATCAGTTAATTTGTTTTTGTGTAATTGTTATTACTTTACATAATGCTACTTGAATTATTTCTAAAATTACAGTTACGTAATTAATATATATATATATAGATATATCAGCGGAAGAAATAATTAAAACACAGTTTTTCTCAATACTCAGAGTTTCATGCTCTCGCAATCGTCAGTTGAGAATAAACATTTACAATGTGATGGTATCTTTGACGTCAAGTTGCAATGTGACGTCAATAGACTTTCAATCAATCTTAACCAGTGGCGAAACACAAAGCAAGTTATAAATTGGTTTTGCAGCTTGGAAAATAAAAATAAAATGGCATTTATAATGTTTGATGTCAAGGATTTTTATCCATCAATCACAAAAAGGTTAATGACAAATGCTTTAAACTTTGCCAAGCAACATGTACACGTAAGCGATGACGACATACGCGCTATTTATCACTCACGAAAGTCTCTTTTGTTCAACGATGGAAACGTTTGGATGAAAAAGGGAAACGAAATATTTGATGTCACCATGGGTGCATACGATGGAGCAGAAGTGTGCGAGCTAGTTGGTTTATATATGCTCAATAGACTTAGTATTCACTACGACAAGGAAAACATAGGTTTGTACAGAGACGATGGGTTAGCAGTTTTTGAAAATGTTAGTGGCCCTAAAACAGAGAAAATAAAGAAACATATGCAAGCCCTTTTCAAAAGAGAAGGTTTAGAAATTGTTATCGAGAGCAACAGAAAGATCGTTGATTACTTAGATATAACTATGAACCTCAATGATGGCACATACAGACCATATCATAAACCCGACAGTGAAATCAAATACATCAACGCAAAATCAAATCATCCTGCCAACATTATAAAACAGCTACCAAAATCAATCGAAAAAAGACTATCAGAACATTCCAGCAACCAGCAAATATTTTTAGAATCAACGAAAGATTACGAAGAAGCTTTAAAGAAATCTGGATTCAACGTCAAATTAAATTATCATCCACCAACACCAAACAACCAATCCAATCCAAGAAAACGAAATGTTATTTGGTTTAACCCACCATACAGCCTAAACGTCTCCACCAATATCGGAAAAAAGTTCCTCTCCCTTATAGATCACCACTTTCCTCGACATTCCAAGTTCCACAAATTATTTAACCGCAATACAGTGAAGATAAGCTATAGCTGCATGAAAAACATGAAAACTTTCATAAACAATCACAACCAAAAAGTTATGGCCAATGACAACAACACCAATGACCATCGAATGTGTAACTGTGTCAGAAAGGAGAGCTGCCCCATGAATGGAAAGTGTCTATCCACAAACATTGTATATAAGGCAACACTAACATCGAATGATCCAAACTACCAGGAAAAATCATACATAGGCTTAGCTGAGACAACATTCAAGAAACGATATGCAAACCACCAAAAATCATTTAAATACGAAAAGTATGCCACTGAGACTGAACTGTCTAAAGAAATATGGAAAATGAAAAAGGCAAATCAAGCACCTCAACTGAGATGGGAAATTATTCGTAAATGTATACCGTACAACCCAAGTAGCTACAAGTGCAACCTATGTCTCAATGAAAAGTTAGAGATTGCGTTGTACGACAAAGATAATTTGCTCAACTCTAGATCGGAGCTCATTTCTAAGTGCCGCCATCTAAACAAGTATACGCTTAATAAATTTGACACTAAAGATTGATTGAAAGTCTATTGACGTCACATTGCAACTTGACGTCAAAGATACCATCACATTGTAAATGTTTATTCTCAACTGACGATTGCGAGAGCATGAAACGAAACTCTGAGTATTGAGAAAAACTGTGTTTTAATTATTTCTTCCGCTGATATCATAGCTCCACTCTAGACTTGTGTTGAGCACTCTACTTGAAGTAAAGATACTCTACTAATATATATAGATATATATATATATATAAAACGTTGAAGTCAGCGGTAATTTGTGTTAGTAAAATATAAAAAACATAGAAAACACAGATATTATCAATTTCGACCAACTATGTGTCTTTATCAAGTGTACATTGCTTATACTGACAAGGAAATTTATATGGTTCAACAAAAAATTCTAAAAAAGTGACAATTAACAAGGGGGTTAAAAAACTATAGAAATAAATAGAATAAAATTAGTGGGTAAAGAAATTGTGTGAAATATACAACAAATGAAACGTGCGTAAAGAAGTCAACAAGGTGTATTAAAAAGATATCTACATAAAGGAATTCGCTAGAAACAATAGAATATAACTATAGAGTCATTTACAAATTAAAAGATGATAACAGTATTAAGCAACCGAAAAATAACAAAACAAAAAAGTACGTAAGTGAGGTCGGTGAAAATACATTTAAAAAAAAAAAAAAAAAAAAAAAAAACACTTACAGCCTCTTCTCTCTAAAGGCCATAAGAGAAAACAAAAACACAGAAAGCTATATAAAATATACACTAGAGAATATACTAGGTTACAGTTGTCAAAATGATCAAAAGTAAATAGGGGGTAACTATATACAAGTAAGCCTATCAGGTTAAATCAATAACCCGCAGAGAATACTCAATCTAGTGTAACCAAAAGGCAAAATAATATATAGGAAAATTATAAAAACTTAAATATATAATCAAACAAACTAAAAACAAATGTACCATTAAGGAAAGCACCTATCCAAAATCTAATGGAACATCCCGCTCATTCAGGCCATCAGGGAGAAACGTATTTAAAGTTTCCTGCCAAAAATCCTCCCTACGTCTAACTGAGGGTAGGTTACTTGCTTCGTCGTCCTACCCTCAGTTAACCTACTTAATGACCTACCCTCAGTTAATGAAATTAATTTCTTCATAACAGAAATTTGTTATGGGCCAATTTCTGATCATCAAATAACCACATCAAAACGAGGCAAGGGAGCACAGTTTGGTATTTCGACATTTGAAGTAATAAGGTCTAATTGCAATATAACTAAAGTATATACATTACATTGATAGGGTACATTTCAAGAAAACTACATATATTCTTTCAGTGGTGCTATTTCGTTTTCGCACTTCCAACTTTCCGTCCAGGATGCTTTAGGGTCAGGATTAAGGGTTAGGATTAAGGTTATTTTTTATCTCCATGATGAAGAGCCAATAGTAAAAAAATATGGCAGATACATGTAGGGGGGTGCGAAAAGGAAATTATTATTCAATTTGAATCGCAATATAACTAAAATGTATATTATATACATTGATAGGATACATTGCATTAGTTTCAGGAAAACTAACAAAAATTACAGATATTCTTTCAGTTATGGATGCGTATTCAACATGCATTCAACTCGCTCGTCGGAAGTTGTTGAATGAATATCCGGCTTTCACGCATTCCATATTTTCGCTGGCGAACGGGTGATTCCACGCACCCACTCCGCAAACCTTATATATTGATACTTTATTTTCTGTTGGATTTGTGAAAGTTACAAACTAACTAATTCATTCCAACAAATAAAAACTAAAACACAAACACAAATACAAAACAAATAAATAACAAATAAAAAACAAACTTTGCAGCGACAATAGATGTCAGCCAACTGTAGATTTTGCTTAGATTCCCTGAGAGACTCTTAGACGATGATTCCATGCCAATATTGCACGAAATTCAAATGTGTTGACTCTGTACAACTCTGCAAACAAGCCATATATACGTACAAGTAACAGAAGTTCTTTTATGCTGTGCTTTCAGAACGCACCTTATGATTACACGCTTTTCTTTTTATAAGAATAGCTTCTATAAGAATACCAGGGTGAAAATCGCCTTATTTATAAGAATATTTTAAGAATATTACCAGGGTGAGTTTCATAAGAATAACGGAACAGGATGAAAAACAGATACAGTAAATGCACAAACAAATATATTCACAAATGCGAAAGACAATACAAACATCAAACATAAAGCTGTTTTCATAAGTTCACAACATATTTGTTGTATATCGTGTACGTGTGACATTGTCGTGGAATCTTATTCTGAAATATAAGAATACATTCGAATATCTCATCCTCAGTTTTTTATTTTACCCTTATTTTTTGGTAAACCATAAGAATACTTCACCCTCAACGAAATTTCACTATGCTCTCGTAAAAAGAAAAGCGTGTATAATATGAATACCTTGCTAAACTATATTGGGTAAATATAGGTAAATATAGACTATATATATAAACTATATATACAATTTTTGCAAAAGAAAAACTCAAGAAAAGTGTAATGGCACAATATGCACTTGCGTCCCATGACGTCATCCGGATTCATGACTTCGAACACCTTCTTTTTATTTATTTTGAAGTCACTTTACCTTTACCAGCCAATAACAATGAGACTGTATGAATTCCACTTTTCAATTTTCTTTTAAGTTGCTTAGGCATATTCATAATGTTATACCAAATACGCTTTTGATCGCTCAATTTCGAAAACTACAAATGCATATTATGTCCTTTTATATTTTCTCATATTTCCTAAAGTAGAGAAATAGCGTCCTATGCATCTATAGTCCTAATTTCCACGTATTTACAACACGTGTTTAGAAAAGTATCTCAGCTGTTTCAAAGTAAGTGTATAGTTTTACTGGCCAATGGTAGCTTCAAATATCTGTATGAGATCGTAAATTCAAGGAACTGTATGTGAAGAAAAAGAAGGTATTATACTGGGTGAGCGGAACACTAATAATCGAGACAATCTGACATTCCAATAAATTATCGTGATTATTCTGTGGCATCTACAAGCATGGATTCTTGACCATATTTATGCATGAGGTGTTGCTATTCCGACTGGCACGTGGATTTGAATGATAATGTCATAGAATAATGTTTCTAAGACTAATCTAGTTTTTTTGTAAGGGTAAAAGTCTTTTATTAGTTTTCAATGGCAGCAGGGATGGACGCACCATTATTTTTAAGGTGCAGCTCAACTTGTAAGATTTCAATAAGAATTCCGATTCCCCGATTTTTTTCGGGACAACCCGATTTATGGATAAATGCTTTCTGAAAATAGGGGACATTTTTAGCGGGCAAGTGTTCTGTCGCCTCTGGTTAAGGTGAACCCCAAAAACCTACAATAGCTTTCGTTAAACATTTTAACCATGGAAGGATAATAATAAAAGCAAAAAACAAATCTTTATTCAATATTGACACAACATATATAAATACACAGCATGCAAAATTAAAAAGGTTTTTCATGTATCAAAAGGCTTCTATATCAAACAAAGGGAAAAGTAAGTTATAACAATATAACAGCTAATATAAAAAATATCAGCAGAGAGAAAGAATGAGTTTCCACCACACCAAAAACGGGACATGTCTTCTGGAGGAAAGCCTGAAGCGGGAGTCGGAAGTGGGAAGCGGGAGTCGGAAGTGGGAAGTTTGGAAAAAAATCATCACAAACCTCGTTTTTTATAATTAATCCTACCTTAAATTTTTGTCATAATTCTGTGTATTGCTGATGCAGTGTGATTTAACTGTAAAAGAGAATTGCATGACCTGGCTAGAAGATAAAGTGAAATGAAACGTTTTGGTTCTGGTTTAAAATGAGGAAACAGTGATTTTGAATGTGTATTATCGTCACATGACATCACACAAAAAATAACCATTTCCATGCATATCGAATTGAAACTAACCAAATTAACAATATTTTAGAAATAAATATCCTGATCTCCTCTTGAGATCGTGTGTTTGGGGACAGGGGCGGATCCAGGGTTAGGCAACTTAGGCAAATGCCTAACCCAAAATCAGTTAAATAATGTTTTTCACAAATTGAAAAAGGTATTGTATTACAATAATCAGAAAATAATCGAAAATATCAAGAGATTCCCGCATCAATCCGATATCCTTTCTTTTTCGCAAATAGGATTATTCTCCGGCGAGGCGCGGCGCGCGCCATGATGTTACAAATTAATGTTTTTTACAGCTTGAGTTTATAGGTATTGATTCTGCCCGGAAAACGACTTCTCATAGTTACATTGACAACACAGACTAGTGCCTAACGCTCACCTAGGCGAAGAAAATTTGCCTAAGGAGCCCCGGGTTTACACACTTTAATGAATGAACTGGAAGAAAATTTGCCTAAGGTACAACCATGGGTTAACACTTTATTGAATGAACTAGAAGAAAATTTGCCTAAGGTACAACCATGGGTTTACACACTTTTATTGAATGAATGGTCACCAAATCTGCACAAAACGACGTGGAAGACCTTCGAATTAGACCCAGTTCAACATGGATTCGCTAGAAAACATCGTTGCAGCTTTTGATAGCAATAATGAAGTATTAATTAGGAAATTTTGAATTCACTTAATACATCTGTTGAAAACAGACTTCAAAATCTAGGAAAAGCATTTTTTTCGAGTCATGTCTCTTCTTTTGCTTATGCGAAATGAAAAGATTGTGGCTGCTTTAAAGCAAGTGTTTTATTTTATGTAATATAAATGATTAGCATGGATCATTAGCACCATAATTCGTTGACCATAAGTATGACGACAGTTAATTATTAGCTCAGCTATGTATAATACGTTTGTTTGTGTCAACTGAACCGAAGCCTTTTCTTTATTGATTAATGATGTATATAAATATTTTTGGTATCTGTTTCTGTTAACCAAAAATACATCTGTAAAAATGTTAT
Organism: Turritopsis dohrnii; assembly: GCA_027922465.2. NCBI lineage: Eukaryota > Metazoa > Cnidaria > Hydrozoa > Anthoathecata > Oceaniidae > Turritopsis > Turritopsis dohrnii. Next base: position 304,069 of record BQMF02000147.1, on the reverse strand, counting down.
GGAGTTACGTTTGAATGACTGAGTTTATAATACACAAAGTCATTGTTATTTTTCTGAGTTGTTTTGCGTAGGCAGCTGCATGGTTTTTTTAGCACCAGTATCTCAACCTGGTAACTTATTTGTACAGTTCAGTATATAATTTTTCTTGGTTCGAGATGACTGTCTGGTTTTGAATTAAAGAACTTTAAAAGGATCCTGTGTCCAAAATGATATGAACCAATATGATAGAGATCAAAAAGCCTCTTGTTAGTATTACTTACTCCCAGTTTCTGAGATATGTATTTATTTTTTAAAATCTTACATTCACTTTATGCAATGCATATATTTTATGATATGTAACAGTGGTGGATCTAGAGGTATGTCGAAATTTGTGTATGAGAGCATTAACATAATTTGTGAATTCAATTTATATTTCCAATGGGATTATTTGGACGCTTTTCCTTTATGGTTAGATTGCTAACACTCTCCTACACAAATTTCGACATACCTCTAGATCCGCCACTGCATAATAAGATAGTATATAGGTTAACTTTCTCATCGCAAGTTATCATTAATACTATATCTTTCTAATTTACTATAGAGAGAAAGGGCTTTCACTCTGAGTGAGTGATAAGAAAATGAAGTTATAATATATTGAGAGTTTATACACATAAAGAAAGAATAAAAATCTTATTACATAATTATCTATTGTATCATTTCATGATTTTTAAATCAAAATATCTGCCCAAGGAAACAGAATTTCCAAAAACTATAAGACTTCTGAAACAACTTTGTGCATTCTATCATCCCTCGAAATATCATTTTGGATGCAGAAACACTTTAACATCTTTGGAGTTATTCTTATATTTTATAAAAACCACCTACGTTATGTCTTCTTTTGAAAAAGGTAATTACATAATGTTTTAGTTTGACTTCTTTGTTTCCTATGCTACATTAAATTCTGGAAAAAATGTTGTAGCTCTTATTAGAGAGGAAGCAGTACATAATTTATCTGTTGTTGTGTAGTTTTATATATATAGGTTCTTGGACTTGTCTCAGGGATTTCTGTAAACACCATCTTTTACTATAATGTGGTTGACATTAATTATTTAACCATGGATCATTTTTAGGGTAGGGTATACTATTTGATTTCATGAACGTATAGTGCAGAAATCTGTTTTTATTTTTGCTGCTGGATATGATCAAGGAGCTTGTCTCTAACTTTGATTTTGGTCATTTTACTCTATTTCTTAACATAATTTCTTTTCTTTTCTTTCTATCTGACCATCTTGCGAAGTACATAGATAAAATATCATGTATATGAAGTAAAATATCATAAAGTATATATTATGTATTTATCTGAGTGCTCCAATCTATCATGATAGGTGATTGAAAATTTATTTATTTGATTCATTACAAGTATGTTTTCGTTTGGTGGATGCTTCCTGTTCATGTACAAGCAATCAAGAAAATGAAGAAGATAACAGATGAAGTAATTTATTGGTTATTTACTTAACCTCCAACCTGGCAGAAAATATTATTTTGGCCTACATAACGTAGTTCAATACATTCCATTCATACTCAATTAGTTTTCTTTTGTTTATTTCCCTTATTCCATTAGTGCAACAATACAGGCTTGCATTATAACACCCCTTTACGTTAGGACGAATCAATTCGAGTTAATAATTTTTACACTTCGAAAAGTATGTATTAGATTGAGCGTAAATTGGCGTAAATTTCATCGATTGCGCCCGTATGTGTGTTTAACAAAAAAAATTTGCCTAACCCTTAAAAAATCCTAGATCCGCCCCTGGGGGATATTGGCGACATTGGCGATGGGGAGAAATTTAAAAAAAAAAACTTTTGCGGACGGCCCTGTAAGCGATACTCATACATCATAAATCATGCATTTTTTTTCGATCAGTTTTTGATTTGACACATCATTTTCGACAGGCAGGTGATGGCCAAAAAATGTTGGAAATACCTGGGACAAACCCAATTTACTGTAAGACCATCAATTTCATCCTTGGAAACAAGAATCCGAAACCCGATTTTCGAAATTTTCTTTAAGGCGGATTTGAGGGCCAATTTTAGGTTCCAATGACGTCACTCTATAGGACGAAAAAAATTTTACTCAAAATGTAAGATTGTTATATATTAATCGATAGATTTTTGGATACTGATCAAACTTTAATAAAAAACATTAAAGTCAAAAGTTATGTATCAAAAGTTATCAAGCTCCTAAGTTTGAATAATGACGTCATCAAATCATGAGCATAATCGCTTACCACACAACATATTTGCAAATTTTCAATGAAATTACTTCATGCAAGTTAAATTTCATAGACGCTATGTAAGAATGGGCATTTTATGCATTGTTCCTCTCAATCCCCTAATAAAATGTGCCTACCTCGCCCAACCTCGAACCCAGGGTCTCTTGCCTTTTCGATATACGGATAGCGGCAAAGAAGACCCTGGCGAACGCTACCGAATTAACGAATTCTATTGGCTGAAAATATTACAACGACCGCAGGATTTTCGAGCAAAAAGAAGAAATCATCCGAGTTACTGCTGAGGAAGATAAGAATTGGAGTCTAAAAATTTAATTATTCAAAATAACATTATTTTAGCTATCATTTCAATTCAAAAAGCACTGGTATGGTGACATTATGTATTTACAATGAGAAAGGCTAACAACAAAAAGTTCTTAAAATAATCAACAAGTGAACAACATAAATTTTCATGCTCTTTTGACTTATAAAACAGAATAGTGATAAATTATGGGAGTCTTTTTTAGAAGAACATAGGCTCACACACATGTGCTAAAATTTAAGAGCATAATTTAGAAATATGAGGATGACCATCTTCAATCATTTCTGGGAGGAAAACATGAATTTTTTTTATGACACGATTTTTGAATATTATCAACAATAAAACTACAGAAATCACAAATACATACAAATACATAGTTGAAACATTATTACAGATTGACCTATTATTTCCATATTTAAATATCATAGAATTATTAAATTTATATAGCTAATTTCCATTCACACTCAGATTCCTTATTAGAATTTAGTGGCTTCAGTTGATGAATATAAATCACAACGTTTCTGAAGCAAAATTGTTCAATATCTGGGTCTAAACAAAACGTTGCAATCCAGAAATGGGATCAAAAACTAAAACAAGCATGTGCACATACAAAGAATGAAAATGTAATCTAATTTTTATTTTACGGTATATCACAATATGTAAGATTTTCATAAAAAGGTATACATTGACTTAAGAATTCTAAATCTTAAGCTGTATATATATCGTTTAGCAAAATACATAAAAGGATAAAGGTAAACTTTACACTTAACAGCAATACAGTGTTTAATCAAAAATAAACCATCTGCCATAATGGATTCAAAATCCCATGTAATGATTTAAAACTATTATACGTCACATAGCTTGGTTATAAAAATCCTGCAAATTGTCAGAGAGAGAAGAATGGACTGACAAGAACGACTGAGACGATTTAAGGGAAGATAATAATCTAAAAAGCAATTTCCCTGAAATCTGAAATATCAGTATTCATACAGAATACCATCCTGTTTTCAATCACATAGTAACCTTGAAACTAACAACAAATTTTACTCAACATATGTTAAAATCTGGTTCAAATCCTGACAGGATCCTACACAAGATCCTACAAGAATTCATAATAAAAATACTTCTTTTTCAGCATACATAATAAGGGTAGTTAACACATACAACAAACATCATTTTTAAGTATACTAAGTATATATTGACACTTGGCACTTGAGAAAGACTTCATAGGTTAAAGAAGTGTGAAAATTTTATAAGTTGTGTTGTTCTGTCTTCATTTGTGACAAACGTATACTTGATAATACTTAGGTCACTTACAAGAAGAAGTTATAGAGCTTTTTCGAAATAGACATACATCTACTGACCAGTGAACTTTGCAAATTTTGATATAAATAGCAATGTTGAATCATTTAATATATTTGAATAAGTTCTTCATCCCAAACATTATTTCATGATAATCTTCTCTCACCACTGCACTGTTGTATTATTGTTGTTTATGTATTATCTTCATAGTTTGTTTTTACTTTTTGTGTGCCTTTATTGGCTATTTATATTTTCTTTTGTGGAAGATTAAACCTCAATACACTCAAGTTTTAATTTTCTGCTTCTGTTTCTGGATGTGTCTCCAAAATAAACCACAGCTCGTTACAAAGATAAAATCCACAAAACACGACACGAATTTTGCAATCTCCCTTTTATCATTCAAGGTTTTCGAATGTAATAACCTTGATAACGAATAAAATCTTTATCAAATCAAAAAAAAACCGCCTTTCCAGAATGCTGTTGAAGTCTTGTAAACAACTAAGTTTTGCAGAAATGAGCTCGAGTGAACTCGACGAACTATATCTGGTCTCTATATTGGTTGTAATGTGACTATATAAAAAACTGAATGCACGAGACAAAATTTCTTCGGGCCACCTCTTATAAAAATTACACAGATTTTGTGTAATTTTCATGTCACGTGACCAGCGTTCGCCAGGGTCTTCTTTGCCGCTATCCGTATATCGAAAAGGCAAGAGACCCTGGGTTCGAGGTTGTACCTCGCCTTTCAGGGCATTTTCTGAAAAGAATCGCAGTCTCTCCACAGGTCCATCGAATACATGATGGATAATGCATACTTCCTCTTTTTTCTTCTTTTTCGGAGAAATGCATAAGCGATGGGAAGAAATACCTCCGTGAGGGTGCTTTTCGCTTCCCATTCGACATCTTCCGAAAATATTCCCGCCAAGGTGATGTTTTCGTACATTTTTGCAGTGATATTTTGCAAACGAACAGCTATACGGGGGTAAAAGTTTTATTTTTTCACACTTACTAATGAAAAAAGAGGCAAATGAATTCAGTCTGACTTTTTAAATATCATTTTATTTCAAACTTTAGTTAGTTATATGTAAATCAATTTCAAAAATGTAAACAAAAAAGAATTAAAACATGCATAGAATTAAGTGTTTTCTTTTTTTTATAACCCCCGTCTTTAAATACCGTAGACAGAAATGTTTTGAAAATCGAATTCGAAAATAAAAGCTTCTATGATGTTAAGATGGCGTACATGAAGTGAGAAATGACGAGTAAAACTTGACATGTTTTTTTTTGTTATATTTTGGTCCTTGAAGAAAATTATTGAATTACGTAAGGGCGCGAAGCGCCCGCAAGGTAATTCCGATTTTATGAGTAAAATCGAAGGAAGATCTAATACTGAGTTCATTCAACCTAACCGTCTGATCCACCAGGAGCTCGGGAGTATTATTGGGGTAAACAACAAGTAAAAGACATGTTTGAAGATCTAAACTATATTTTCAAATTGAAAATCAGTTTCCATATCTGCTATATCCATGGAATTCTAAAGAGAGAAAGAAAGTAATTGTAAATCATGAGGGAGGCAGAGGGCGGGCAGTATTAGATCTTCCTTCGATTTTACTCATAAAATCGGAATTACCTTGCGGGCGCTTCGCGCCCTTACGTAATTCAATAATTTTATTACGTAAGAATCTCAGTCGATCTAATACTGAGTTCATTCAACCTAACCGTTTGATCCAGCTGGATATCGGTACGTTTAACAATAACTAAGCTGGATCACGGTTTCTCCTCCTCTATTCAAAGCTTTGATTGTTTACCCCTGTTTTGACTAAGAACATTCTTTTGAAATATGTATTCCATAGGAATAATTTCCTTATGATAAAACTTTTGCCAAGTTGACTCATTTGACCAGGACCCTCTTTCCAATATTTCTCTGACCGACAAGCCTGATAAGTCTGCCATAGATCAGGGGCGGATCTAGGATTTTTTAAGGGTTAGGCAAATTTATTTGCCAAACACACGCAAGGGCGCAATCGATAAAATTTACGCCAGTTTACGCCCAATGTAATACATACTTTTCGAAATGTCAAAAATATTAACTCGAATTCATTCGTTCTGACGTACGTAAGGAGTGTTATAATGCAAGCCTGTATTGTTGCACTAATGGGATAAGGGAAATAAACAAAAGAAAACCAATTGAGTGTGAATGGAATGTATTGAACTACGTTATAATAGGCCAAAATAATACTTTCTGCCAGATTGGAGGTTAAGTAAATAACCAATAAATTACTTCATCTGTTATCTTCTTCATTTTTTTGATTGCTTGTACATGAACAGGAAGAATCCACCATATGAAAACATACTTGCAATGAATCAAATAAATAAATTTTCAATCACCTATACCATGATAGATTGGAGTTCTCAGATAGATACATGATATTTTATCTATGTACTGGTCAAGATGGTCAGATAGAAAGAAAAGAAAAGAATTAATGTTAAGTACACGCTCCTTTAAAAATAGAGTAAAATGACAAAAATCAAAGTTAGAGACAAGCTCCTTGATCATTATCAGGCAGCAATTAAAAACAGATTTCTGCACTAGGCGTTCATCAAATCAAATATAGTATACCCTACCCTAAAAATGATCCATAGTTAAATAATTAATATCAAATTAGGGGAACCACTATTAAAAGAAGATGGTGTTTCCAGAAATCCCTGAGACAAGTCCAAGAACATTATATAAAACTACACAACAACAGATAAGTTACGTACTGCTTCCTCTTTTCCTCTTTTCCAGAATTTAATGTAGCAAAGGAAACAAGAAGTCAAACTAAAACATTATATATAAAAAAAGTATAAATATAGAAAAAATATAAAAAAAGGTAATTACCTTTTTCAAAAGAAGACATAATGTAGGTGTTTTTTGTAAAATGAAACAAAAACTCGAAAGATGTTAAAATGTTCCTGCATCCAAAATGATATTTCATGGGATGATAGAATACACAAAGTTGTTTCAGAAGTCTTATAAGTTTTTGGAAATTCTCTTTCCTTGAGCAGATATTTTGATTTAAAAATCATCAAATCATACAATCATAATTATGATGTAATAAGATTTTTATTCTTTGTTTATGTGTATAAACTCTCAATATATTATAAGTTCATTTTCTTATCACTCACTCAGAGTGAAAGCCCTTTCTCTCTATTTATAGTAAATTAAAAAGATATAGTATTAATCATAACTTGCGATGAGAAGTTTAAGCTATATACTATCCTATTACATCATAAAATATGCATTGCATAAAGTGAATGTAAGATTTCAAAAATTAAATACATATCTCAGAAACTGGAAGTAAGTTATACTAACAAGAGGCTTTTTGAGCTCTATCATATTGGTTCATATCATTTTAGACACAGGATCCTTTTAAAGTTCTTTAATTCAAAACCAGAGAGTCATCTCGAATCAAGAAAAATCATGCTGAATTGAACAAATAGTTACCAGGTAGAGATACTGGTGCTAAAAAAAACATGCAGATGCCTACGCAAAACAACTCAGAAAAATAACAATGACTTTGTGTATTATAAACTCAGTCATTCAAACGTAATTTCATAACATTTGCAGATGCATTTTTGGTTAACAGAAACAGATACCATTTAGAAAATAGGCTTCGGTTCAGTTGACACAAACAAACTTTATACATAGCTGAGCTAGTAATTAACTGTCGTCATACTTATGTTCAACGAATTATAGTGCTAATAATCCATGCTAATCATTTATATTACATAAAATAAAACACTTCCAGCCACAATGTTTTCATTTTGCAGAAGCAAAGAAGAGACATAACTCAAAAAAAAATGCTTTTCCTAGATTTTGAAGTCAGTTTTCAACAGATGTATTAAGTGAATTCAAAATTCCATAGCTAATACTTTCCTAATTAATACTTCATTATTATTGCTATCAAAAGCTGCGACAATGTTTTCTAGCGAACCATGTTGAACTGGGTCTAATTCGAAGGTCCCACGGTCGTTCAGATTTTGGTGATCATTCATTCAATAACAACGTGTGTAAACCCATGGTTGTACCTTAGGCAAATTTTCTTCTGGTTCATTCATTTAAAGTGTGTAAACCCATGGCTCCTTAGGCAAATTTTCTTCCAGTTCATTCATTAAAGTGTGTAAACCCGGGGCTCCTTAGGCAAATTTTCTTCGCCTAAGATGAGCATTAGGCACTAGTCTGTGTTGTCAATGTGACTGTGAGAAGTCATTTTCCGGCCAGAGATGAATACCTATAAACTCAAGCTATCAAAAACATTAATTTTCAACATCATGGCGCGCGCCGCGCCTCGCCGGGAGAATCCTATTGCGAGAGAGGACCGGGCGGATATGATATATGATGCGGGAATCTCTGATATTTTCGATTTTTTTCTGATTATTGTATACAATAACTTTTTCATACAATTTTATGAAAAACATAATTTAACTGATTTTGAGTTAGGCGTTTGCCTAAGTTGCCTAACCCTGGATCCGCCCCTGTAGATGTAGAGGCAGATCGTGTTGAATGTCCACTAAAAGAGCCCAATTTGGTCACCCCTGATAATTCTAAGGTCTCTTTGATCCAGCGAGATATCGATGAACTACAAACTGAGGTTTGATATAACTAAGGAATAACTGGTTTTGATTTTTTGTACGCCAATCTGTTGATTGTAAAATATATTCATCCAAACAGCTAGTAACACATAAGGAAGGATTTTCTGGGAATGCAAACAGTTTCAGTTTTGGTGGTGATTTGCCTTTCTTCCAGCTCTTATGGAGTTTATTATAAGCAAAAATATATTGATTTGGAAGTCTACCCATGTGAGAAATCTGCAAATGTTGGATTTGAATAGTTCTTGATGATGTCACTAATGCCACAAGCATGGACAATTTTAGAGTTAAATGTTTATCTGAAAGAGTTCTGTTATCAGACCAGTGTTCCTTAATGTAATTAAGAACTATCTGCACATCCCATATAAAGGTATATTTTGGTTGTGATGGCCTTTTATTGAAGACGCCTGTCATTAAATCACATACTTTAGGATGAGACCCCACTTTCTCTCCATCTATCAAATTATGAAAGGCTGATATTGCTGATCTATGGCAACCTATTGTTCTATATTCATAACCTGCTTCAAAAAGTTCTGCCAAGAAATCTAGAATTGAATTTATACCGCATGAAAATGGATTAACTTGTTTCCTATTACACCAGCCAGCCCACTTTCTCCAGGACGATTCATAATTTCCTGTTGATGATTCCCTTCTAGTGTCAGACATAAGTCTGGAAGCTGTTTCTGAAATTCCCGACATAAGTAATCTCTTCCTGAGATTTTCCATGCCGCCAATCTGAGAGTATTGTTCTGAACGTAAAAGCGTAAAACTAACTAGACCTCCCGCACCATGGATGAAAGAGATCGATATTGTACATCTTCAGCAGCAACGAAATAAACTAAGATATGAAGCACACAAGTTCAAAAATGAAGAAAGTTGGAATAATTACCGAATAGTAAGAAACGCCATCAAAACTTCAATAAAAAGGGCCAAGTTATTATTTTACCAAAAAGCACTATCATCGAAACGACCTAAAGAAATATGGAAAACCATCCACCGAATATTAAACCCAAACCTTAAAACCATTACAGAAGATCCAGATACACTGAACAATCATTTTAACACAACGGCATCTCGTATCGGATTCGCAGAACCTAAACAGCTTAATGAAATTCGATCTGCCATCTACAATTTACCAAACAGCCAATATAGTTCATTTAAATTACGCCAGATTACTTTACAAAACGTGACAGACGCTATAAAGAAAACACGGAATGACTGTTCAGCTGGCTACGATAACATACCAGCTAATCTCATCAAACCTGTGTACTCTTATCTTGCATCTCCTCTTACGTACATCATCAACAACTTCATTCGAATACAAAAATTCCCACATTCTTGGAAAATCGCAAAAATTAGTCCTGTCCCAAAAGTATCAATGCCATCAAACCTAAATGACTACCGACCAGTTTCCGTGTTACCATTTCTATCAAAAATCTATGAGCGTATAGTTCTCAACCAACTTGGAGAATTTATCGAAGAGCAAATTATTTACCATGAAACACAATCTGGATTTCGGAAAAACCATTCCACCATCACGTTGTTAATAAAATTCCGAGATGACATCCTGCGAGCGTTGAAAATGGGAGAATTAACCATAGCCATATTTACCGACTATTCCAAAGCTTTTGATACCTTGGACTTTGAAACGCTAATAAAAAAACTATATTCTCTGAACTTCTCAAAATCATTTCTTTACTGGACTGCTGATTATCTAACAAACCGATATCAATACGTGCAAATTGACGACAAACTATCACACCTAAAGAAAATCACATTTGGCGTCCCACAAGGTTCCATCTTAGGACCTATATTCTTCAATCTTTATGTGACAGAGATAAGTCACATCCTACAAAAATCGAAAAGCCTTCAATACGCAGATGACACAACCCTATACCGCCATTGCAAGCATGATCAACTCGAAAACACGATAACAGAAATCGAAAAAGATCTAACCAACATATCCACATGGTCAAAAACATTAAATTTGGTTTTTAACAGCTCCAAGACCATGTGCATGCAGTTCCGATCAAAACGAAGTAAAAATCATACACCAGATCTTCGGATAACATGCCATAACGAAGTCATTAAAGTCGTACACTCCTGCAAGTTACTTGGTATAGTATTTGATGAAAACTTAGATTGGCATATCCATACTAACAAACTTATGAGGGACTGTTTTGGAGTATTAAATGTGCTGCGCAAGATTAAACGTTATGCACCATTCCACACAAGAAAACAACTAGTTCAATCGTTGGTTATTTCAAAACTAGACTATGGCAACATACTTTTTTACAACATAACAAATCACCAAAAATCCCGTCTGCAAAAAGTTCTCAATGCATCTGCAAGTTTTGTACTTAACAGATACGCTAAAATTGATGATGTGGTATCACTCAAATGGCTCCCAATCCAGGAACGCCTGGATTATTCAGTTGGTCTACTTGCCTTCAAAGCTGCCAATATTCCTACATTCCCTTCATATCTAAAGCTACAATTCAAACAAAACCACAGATTACTTCGAAACAACATTGAATATACAGGCCCAAAGTTGATCCATCCACCCGAACACAACACTTTTCCCGCTCTTGCCGCACTGGTATTTAATGATCTCCCAAAGGATGTCCGTCTGGCAGTTGACCTACAGCAGTATAAAACGAAAATGTATGCTTACCTGTTGGATAAAGCTGCTGCGAAAGAACTTGCTCGAATTTAAATGAGTTTTTTATATGCAAATGATATTATTTATAAAAAAAAAAAAAAAAAAAAAAAAAAAAAAAAAAAATTAAATATGTTATAGCTAATGATGAAGAACCATGTAAATATGGAAATGCCGAAATAAATGTTTATTATTATTATTATTATTATTATTATTATTAACTAATGGATGTGGCTTGCCTAAAGGATTTTTGAGTAAGTTCCTTTGCCTTGGCAACAACAGTGGTATTTCTATTGACATCTGCAATAGTTGAGGATACCAGGGTTGGGAATGCCATGTTGGTGTTACTATTAACATGGCATGTGATTGATCTTGTATCACTTTTTGTAGTACCCTGATTATCATGCAAAATGGGGGGAAAGCATAAAGGAAACCTTGGGACCAATCCTGCAGCATGGCATCCGTTCCCTGACTGTATGGATCTGGTCTCCAGGCGATGTAATTTGTCAGTTGATGACAAAGTCTTGATGCAAAGAGATCTATTGTTGGGGTTCCCATGACTTGGCAAATTTTCTGAAATACACCCTGATGTAGTAACCATTCCGAAGAGTCCATTGATTGTCTGGACTCTTGGTCTGCTAGCACGTTCACTGCACTTGGAATATACTCTGCAGTAATCATGATCCCCCGAATTAAAAGGTATTCCCAGATCTCCTTGCTTAATTTTGTCATCCTTTGACATTTGGTACCTCCCATTTTCATAAGATACCTTATGGCAGTTGTGTTGTCTATCTGGAAATGAATCGCTTTGACAACTTTCCATTTGAGAGTTCTAAATTTTTGACCCACCAAATTAGTTCCTGTTTGCTGTCTGAATTTAGGTAAATTTGTTGTTGGTAGCAATAATTTTGCTTCAAGGTTTGTATTTGTTGTTGTTGTAAATAACGCATTTGTATTTGCGCTGGTAGCACAGCTTGAGCTGTTGACGATAAAAGTCCTAGAAGTCTTGTTAATTCTAAAATGGACACTTTGGTTGCCTTGTACATCTCCATACAGCTGTTTACTATTTTGTGTAGTTTGTGAGGAGTTAACGACAGGGTTAGATTTTTTGAATTGATCTTCAAGCCTAGGAACTCCAACTCTTGAGTGGGAATTAATACAGATTTTTTCACATTTATTATGAACCCCAGATGCTGCAGTAGAAAAATTACTGTATCTCTGCCTTTCAAAACTTCCTTTATGGAACTTCCCATCAATAACATATCGTCCAGATATATCACTAGACGAATATTCAACCTTCTCAGTAGTGACATTGGTATTTTCAAAATCTTTGTGAAAATCCTGGGTGCAGGTCCTAACCCAAAACAAAGGCAGAGAAATTCGTATAAGTTCCCTGACCATTGAAAGCGAACTTTTGTCCTTGAAGAACTGTGTAATGGGATTGAAAAGTATGCGTCTTTTAAATCTAGTTTGCATAAAAAATCCCCCTGTCTCAACATGTATTTTAGATTGTGTAAATCCTCCATCTTGAAGTGTTGGTAGGGTACATAATTGTTGAGTTCCTTTAAATTTATTACAGGTCGATACCCCCCATCCTTCTTGGGCACTAAGAACAAATTGCTTAAGAACTGGTCTGATTGATGCTGACAAAGATTTATTGCCCCTTTCTGCAACATTTCGAATATCTCTTTGTCCACTAGTTCCTGTTGAGATTTTGACATGTGGATGTTTTTTGGAAGTTTTGATTGGACTGGCTTTGATTTTAGTGGTATTTCGTACCCCATTATTATAGACAATATATTTTGATCTTTTGTTAATTTTTTCCAATTTTTTAGGAAATATTTCAGTCGCCCTGCTAGGGGCACGTCTGGGATTTTTAATCCCTTGAATAATTGATTTACAAACGGGTGAACATTTTTTAACTCCGCATTTGGAACTAGGGCTTGAGAGTTCAACTTGTTGCAGATGAGGTTTCTGTGATTTATTATTACCTCTTTGGTTCTTGGCATAATTGCTTTGTCCTCTGACTCTTCTATTGTAAAAAACGTACTTGGATGTCTGCCCCCACCATTTCTGTAACCACGTGATGAGGGGCCCCTTCGAAATGGCTGATGATTTGTGGATGAGGAAGAACGGCATACAGCTAATGTTCTTTTCTTGGCTTCTTTATTTTTCATGAATGTTTGTCTGAATTCTCTTCCAAGCAAAGCATTCTTTCCCTTACTCAGTACATCAGCCTTGTCTTTGATACAAGCTTTAGCCTCTGAAGCGGTCATTATAACGGACAATGCATTGTATCTTCTATGATATGTTAACGTATTGATTGCCTGGGCTACTAGCACTACAGTTTGTTGTGCATAATGCAGTAGTTTGTGGATATCAATCTCCACAGTTTCTTTCTCTGATGTAACCATGCTTTCTAAATTTGCCCATGAACGTGCCAAGGGTCCAAAAACAACCCTTGTCTTATGTTGTACTTTCTCCAAAACACTTTCTAATATAAGTTCTTTGGAGTTTTTCTTGTCCTTCATGATTTCCTTCATGAAATCATCCAAAACTTTAAGTTTTTCAACGTTGTTTGGAACCGGGTTAATGTTCAAAATAGACTCTTTTAGCTCAGAATCTCCAATAAATTTCTTTATGTAACTGTTTACATATTCGGCTAATTCTTCCGGAAGATCATATTCGTTTTGTTCTTCCTTCGATTTCACTTGAAATCTAGCATCATCCTGTTTGAGAGGTAATTGGTTTTCCTCGTCGCTCTCATTCGAAGATGCTGACGACGATGACGAAGAAGAGGAACTACTCGATGATGAAGATACCTCTCTTCTGCGTTTCTTCTTGTGTTTTTTGTTCACAGAACGTTTATGTTTTCGTTTACGTCCTTTTGTATCTTCAGTATGCCCACTCACGTGGTGTATACTGGAATCACTATCACGCACGTGCCCACTCTGGTGCACGTCGATATTGTCCGTGACTTCATTCTCTTCACCACTCTGGTGTTCGAGAGAGTTTTCATTCATTTTTTGTAATATGATACTTTGGATATAACTGGATTTAAATTCCACAAGCTCCTGTTCGTGTTTCGACGACGAAGATTGAAAGAGGAGGAGAAACCGTGATCCAGCTTAGTTATTGTTAAACGTACCGATATCCAGCTGGATCAAACGGTTAGGTTGAATGAACTCAGTATTAGATCGACTGAGATTCTTACGTAATAAAATTTGGATAATCGGGTTTTCGTTTTGGTTTATATAAAGTGATGGCACATGATTTTTGTATTTTCAAATTGTCCCTCTAGAGTTTGCATTGTTTCCATTTTTTTTGGCCATCAGCTGCCTGTCTAATAGGAACATCCTTCTGTTCTGTTCTGAGCACAAGCACCTGTTTGTTTAAAAAACATCGTCTACGGCTACTTCGAGAGCACATTCCTCCTTGTGTCTTTCATAATGTACGAATTTCTTCGATGTCTGCATTTGACTATTTCAGTCCGCTTGCTGAGGAGGTTTTCATTGGGGTAGTTCGCGATTTCGTACTTCTCGCATTGACATAGAGAGCAATGCCTTGTCTCTGGTGAATACGCCCTAACGGCGTCATTCGTTTTTGTGCATGACGTCAATGTTAGTCAGCTTCAAAACGAGACAAGAGGTGCTGTGATGACTCTGCGTACGAATGAATACTCGAAATTAATTTATGGTTAATTTATTTATGATGATTTATGGTGATTTATTTATTTTGATATTGAAATGCTTATTTGTGTTTTTCACGGGTCGAATGGAAGTTTTTTATACAACGACGAAGTAGCAACGGTTTTGTTTCCAAAAGTCTTTCAAAAAAGTTATCACTTTTATACTTTAAGAGCACTTTTCATTAACATATTGTAAAAGAAGATGATGATGTTTAGAACATATTTTCTTTTCTTCATTGAGATGTAATAGATAGGTTTTATAGATCACATGATAGCCTTATATTCTCTCCATCATATCTCTCCAACGTGGCTGATATTCGTTGCTGACATCTCGACTTCATTTTGAATTTTCATTTTGAATTTCCAACATTTAACAGAGAGACATAATATCACAATATTGTTTTTGTTTTGTTTTTCATTTGTAGCAACCCGCCAGGTTGCTCTCGTTACCTCCAGAAAAGTTTAACAAAGCTGAGAAAAAATAAACAAAGCTAAGAGAAGCAAAGAAGAACAAAACAGAAGATGGAGAACTTCCTCCTTCTTCAGAAAAGATGACAATTTTAAAAGAACCTTAGACAACCAAGATTCCTCAAAATAGACTTATAGCAGCTCAGTAAAAGACTTTCCAGAAACATTACACCCTTAACTTGTTTATCACCATGCAAATCGTTTATGAATTCATTCAATTTATTGTCGAAAAATAGTTTTCGTACCACTACTAAAGCCTCCGCCCTTTAAGCACTGGTCAAACGAACGCAACATTTCATGCAATATTCGATTCAACATTTGTAAAATGTTGCAATCGTTTGAGGTGGTTATTTTCTTGCAACATTGTCCCTAAAACATTTCATTTTCAGAAACAAATAAAATCTTTTCAAAATAGATACTATCATACTAACCATTCGATTTGACGTTTGATTTGACGTTTGAAATTCAAAATTTTTAAAGAAATGTTGTTTTGATATGCCAAATCAATACGACATTATGAAGAAGGTTGCAACATTACTACAGCACGTTACAATATAATGAACCATTCGATAACCATTCGATAACCATTGGTTATCTTGTTATCTTGCTCGATCAATTCTTTTACTTCATCATTATTAATTTTACCAGTATCCAAAACACATCAACAAGCTATTTTGAAGTCTTTCAAAGTCTTATCGTTCCATCCTGTGGAAAACCACACCTGCAAGATCGATTGCGCATCCATTTCCCAACTCATCATTTCGTAGAGAACGATAGATCTTTTGTTACACAAATTTCGATAACCAAGATAACAATCATTAAGTTTGTTTAATTATATGGTTGATTACATTTAGCTTAGACTTGTAAGGGGAGAGCGGGGCGATTAATCTGTAATCACCCTGATTTTTGTAATCTCCCCTTACAAGTCTAAGCTAAATGTAATCAACCATATAATTAACGAGGAATAACATGGTATTCTCGAGATGATTTGGTATTAATAGCCCCTCGTTTCATTACGTTCGGGCTATTTTGAAATTTTTTCAATGAACCTCCGGGCTATTAAACCCAAATCACCCTCGAAACCATGTTATTACTAGTACTTATCAGACCACACTTGGAACCTTTATTTCAGTATAGGAAAAACAAGCAAAAATGATCAAATAACGTGAAAAATAGTCTTGGTATCAGGCTTATGGAAATGGAAGATTCTTGTGTGTCCTATGGAAGAATCGGCGAAGGATTCAAATCATTTGAGTCAACAAATGCAAAGGCTGTTTGTTGGTGAATAAGCATGAACAATGAATAGCATAGAATTTTAGAAATTTTATTCTATTAAGATCTGTCCAATCAAATTTTATTCTATTACGATCTGTCCAATCAAATTAAACTGTGCATGCTCAGACAACAATTTATAAGTGATATTATTTTATTTTATTATTTTATTATATTTTATTATTTTGTTATATTATGTTATTTTATATACTATATTGCAGACACGAAAACGATGATTTTTCGACTTCATTTTGGAATTTATTTTGAATTTTCATTATTTAACAGCGACATTATTTTGTTATTTTTCAACACGATAGCGTGTTCTCGTTACCCCAAAAAAGATAATTAAAGCTAAGAGAAGCAAAGGAAAATAAAACAGAAGATAGGGAACTCTCCTACTCCTATGACTATTTTCAAACAACTTAAACTCAAAACTAAGATTCTTTAAAATAGATATATAAAAGATTTTACAGAATCATTACGTCGATTCTTAACTAGCTGCTTCATAATCTTAATATTCATAACCATTCATCTTGTGTGGCTTTTCAACAAGATGAAAAGAAAATTCCAAATGATTGAGTCGCAGCAATGCAAAGAAGGCTGTTCGTGAATGAACATAAATATTAAAATTCTAGGAATTCTATTCTAATTATAACTGTCCAATCACATTAAGCTGCGCATGTTCAGACAGCAATTTATATGTGTGTAGTTTTGTTTCTACAGCGAATTTTCTAAGTTGGTTTCCTTCGTAAGCATACACAATGTTTAATGATTTCTAATGATGGACGAAAAGAGTCAATTCTGCAAATCTTGTAAAACACGATCAGGAGAGTTGAAGAAGTGTTCCCAATGTAAAAATGCTTTTTATTGCAGTAAAAAATGCCAGAAAGCTGATTGGAAAAATCACAAGGGAGGCTGCAAACCATCGCCTTCCTTCCCGCCATCAAGCAATAACACCGACCATGGAGGGAATAGATTGTCTAGAAGCAAAATAATAGATGCTATGGTAAAGATTCTGATGAACAAAACGAATTCGAGACAACTATGATGGAACAAATGAGTCAGTATTTACCAGACCAGATGAGACGCCAAATAATATTAGATATACCTGATTTTCACATGGAATATAAAAAAAAAATATCCTGGTAAAAAGGAACAATTCAAGAACTTGAAGATGGCTTTTAATAAACAGAAACTTTGGGGTATCCAAGCTATGTCTATGGGAAGCACAGACGAATGGAATGAAGGAGTGCTTTTAAAAAGATATGGAGAACTTTCTCCAAAATTGTTTGAATTTTTGGAAAGTAATCCAAAACCTGGAGACATTTTTGAACCTAGTTATGGTAAATTTCCAAATGAGAAATACCAAACCATCAAAAACGTTCCAGTTAGACGGTTGTTGTTTCAAATAGGAGAAACCTATGTGTTTGTTGGTTTTGTCGACCTGCATGTTTTAATGATGGGTCAACTCATCGACGGAAGCAGTGAGAAAGTTCGATTTATAGGCTATGAAATCTATCATTATCTACGAAATGATGAGTCGGGAAATGGATGAACAATCGATCTTGCAGGTGTGGTTTTCCACAGGATGGAACGATAAGACTTTGAAAGACTTCAAAATAGCTTGTCGATGTGTTTTGGATGATGATAAAATTAATAATGATGAAGTAAAAGAATTGATCGAGCATTGGGTAGATGCTTCTCTCAGTCTGCGTACAGCAAAACAAAAATGGGAGGCTGCATCTGTTGATGGTTCACTCTTTCATGTGGCTTCAAATTTATGTAATAAAGAAGATCGAGTGGGATATTGCAGGTACTGCTTCACAGGTCAAATATTTGGAGCAAGCTCACAAAAGCATGGAAATATCTCCATGTTCAGTTTAAGCAAAAGTTTCTGTGACTACAATCCTTCCAATGAATCAGTGCTGGCCACACTGAGTTTGATGTTCTTCACTTATAATGGTAACTTGTTAGAGAGTGTGGAAAACCATATAAGGAATGGATTACGTAATTTGATGCAATGGATTGATAAAGGATTTGTCTGTTGTGAGTTTCACGTGGGAGAAGTGACTCCAAAAAACAAAAGAATTCTTGCAGATATTCGATCTTTAAACCCGTATAACATCGATTGGAGTAATATCCCAGATTATTTCCATAAAGAAGACTTTATCAAAATGGCGCAAGCCTGTAGCACGGATAACACCACCCACACCGCTCATTTCATGAATTGGTCGAAATATGTTCATGGAACATTTATTCTTGAATACGGAGACCAGGCACCAAAAGTGCATTCTCAATTAAAAGAAGCATTTAAAATAGAATATCAATTAGCGCATTCCAGCGGGAAAATTCCCTTCTTTTTCAAAGATAAGTACTTTGTCCATCCTTTCAACTTGAGCTGTGACATTTTAGCACGTGGTAAGCGAAAAAGATTTTTGCAGTATTATTTTGATGTTGGAGGAGTCGAAATGAAATTGGGTGAAGCCGTCTCTGAATTCCAGAGTAACTTTTTTCAGCGGACAGCACAAACATTTAATATCATGTTTGCGTTTAATACATCTCTTAACTTAGTTCCTTTCCTTCTATAACAGAAACATTTGTATAAAGCACATTTTTGTGACGTAATCCCATCAGGTGACCGCCAGACAAAGCATAACATTTTACTGTGAATAGGCATGAAGGGGGTGTGTATTTACATAGTCAGTTTTTAAAATCACTTCATGGATGATTCAGCTCTTTTATCTTTTGCATTGTAAAAGTTCATATTCTCATCAGATTTTTTATTTGTTTCGTGTTGTATGATGTGTGGACGCCATGTTCTGATGATGTAATCGCTGCAGTGGTTGATTGTTGATTCCCAGTTTTAATTCTTAAAATATATTTTAATTGTAAATCTCGTGAAGTAAGCTATCTAGTAGTGAATGCAACGCAAGTAACATGGCAGGGGAAAACTGTTTATCTCGGATGGTCTGTTGAAATGTAAAAAATAAATAAATAAAACTTCCGACTTGTGTGCGTCTATAAGTGTTACAGTTGATTTATCTTGACGAACATCCCATATCCCAACCACCCCATCACCATGTCCAGTCACGAGTATATGCGGTTGGTTGGGATGTTTATCCATGAACAGAATTGGACAAGCATTCCCAGGTAATGTCAAAACTTTCCGAGGGATATCTTGCTGTCGCATATCCCATACCTTGTATTCACAGATGCAACTTCAGTCGCATTCAAAAACTGTAAAGCAGTGATGACACATACGCAACACCTAACCTACACTTGTTACCACTCACAAAAAGCTTAGAGCAAGATTTACAAACGCCACCTCAATGATAGCAGTATATACGAGATCAAACTAAATGACATTAAACTTGAACGCATTAACAAGTCAAAAATACTAGGAATGACTTTCAACCAAAAGCTTACATGGGACGACCACATCAATACAACACTCAAATCAGCCTATTCCGCTTTTCGATTCCGCATCAAAATTGAAAAACTTACTCCATTTCATTTAAATTTAAACAAAATTAAACCTTTCAACATCGCCAACTCATTCCAGCATATCATCGACCGGATATTCAAAGAGCTCCCACCTAACTGTCGATCAATCCTAGATCATAAGAAATTCGCCAACTGATGCAAATATTATTATCTGGACCGAGCATTATACTTACAAAAACACTTGTTAATGTTTGAACGTTCGTCATATACACAAACACCAAATCTTTCGTATTTTGAGACGAAGAGCCATTGTAAATATGGATACTCTCAGAAAAAAATAGTAATAATTTATTAGAAAGATGACCATTGGACTCCTTCTGCACATCGTTTCGGCAGTCAGCTTTATAAATTACCCGTACTGTTTAAGGCGTTTTTTTTATGGCGTGGCAGATGTTAATTTCTTTAAACTGTTTCTTCATTATCTTTCATGCCTTGGATAATATCTTTGAAAACCATCAAAGATTCTTCTTGGTTTCCAGTTACCACGATATTCTAATTATGACTGCACTAACATCGTTAGCGACCGCAATACTATGAACACTTCACCACGCAAATCTCAAATCTATGTCGATAGAGTTCCATTCGTAATCACCAATTCTTCCATCGCCCTTCATTCTGCAACTACAACCGGACTTACAGCGAGAGTTGGGTAGAACATTGCTTCAAGCAGTATACAGTGTATTCTAGTCATCATCGCCTCACGATATATCTTATACATTTTGAAAATCGTGTACCAACATCAACAAACAGCAAGAAAAAATCAATGAATATGACTGGAAATCTCGAAACTGATTTGCGCAAGTACTAGACAAAGGAAGTGTAAGCAAGTAGAGAAGTTTCACCTTTGTTTTACTCCCGAATGAATGCATAGATCATAGATTAACTGCAAAATCTGAAATATACCTTTTTAATATAATTAATTTTCAATGAATTGCGATACTAAAAACGTATGAAATATGAATAAGTATGTTATATGAAAGCCAATTGTCAAAATAGATCTGAAATCCTTCTGGCGCATCCGGATTTATGTTTTGTCACAATACTTACAAAGGACCCTGAAAAAATTCCATGAAGTTTGATTATACAAGATTCCGTGAAGTGGAAATCATCCCATTGATGCCTTCCTTCATCATCTCATTACCGGATGTTTGTAAAAATGACATGTGCGATTAAGTACAAGGAAAAGGTAATTTCTAGATAACAGTTGCTGTAACATGTTATCGTAGACTTAATTCGCTGAACTGTCACATGAGAACTTTCAGTATAACGTATAGGGAAAGATTTCATTACCAAGACTATTTCATTTTTAGCGTTTCCGCAGTAAACAGGGACAGAATTCAGTAATTTGGTTGACCCATTTGTCTTATAAGAAATTCTTCCAATTGCTTGTTTTGTTAAAGTTAACATGGCGTGTTAGAAAAGAGTCCCTTCGAATTTTTAATCAAATGATGGTTTTATTTTCAATCTCATTATCATTTTTTTCGCAACAATGATATTTCACAGAAGAGACGAAATATTTTAAGGAAGAAATATGGCCTAATAATCATCCACAATAGAGTAAATGCAGGAAAGATGTGACTTCGGAATGCTCTAGATGATGGTTCGTTGGTTTGCCACACGAGTAGAGAAGGACGAACAGAAACAGGGGCGGATCTAGGATTTTTTAAGGGTTAGGCAAATTTATTTGCCAAACACACGCAAGGGCGCAATCGATAAAATTTACGCCAGTTTACGCCCAATGTAATACATACTTTTCGAAATGTCAAAAATATTAACTCGAATTCATTCGTTCTGACGTACGTAAGGAGTGTTATAATGCAAGCCTGTATTGTTGCACTAATGGGATAAGGGAAATAAACAAAAGAAAACCAATTGAGTGTGAATGGAATGTATTGAACTACGTTATAATAGGCCAAAATAATACTTTCTGCCAGATTGGAGGTTAAGTAAATAACCAATAAATTACTTCATCTGTTATCTTCTTCATTTTCTTGATTGCTTGTACATGAACAGGAAGAATCCACCATATGAAAACATACTTGCAATGAATCAAATAAATAAATTTTCAATCACCTATACCATGATAGATTGGAGTTCTCAGATAGATACATGATATTTTATCTATGTACTGGTCAAGATGGTCAGATAGAAAGAAAAGAAAAGAATTAATGTTAAGTACACGCTCCTTTAAAAATAGAGTAAAATGACAAAAATCAAAGTTAGAGACAAGCTCCTTGATCATTATCAGGCAGCAATTAAAAACAGATTTCTGCACTAGGCGTTCATCAAATCAAATATAGTATACCCTACCCTAAAAATGATCCATAGTTAAATAATTAATATCAAATTAGGGGAACCACTATTAAAAGAAGATGGTGTTTCCAGAAATCCCTGAGACAAGTCCAAGAACATTATATAAAACTACACAACAACAGATAAGTTACGTACTGCTTCCTCTTTTCCTCTTTTCCAGAATTTAATGTAGCAAAGGAAACAAGAAGTCAAACTAAAACATTATATATAAAAAAAGTATAAATATAGAAAAAATATAAAAAAAGGTAATTACCTTTTTCAAAAGAAGACATAATGTAGGTGTTTTTTGTAAAATGAAACAAAAACTCGAAAGATGTTAAAATGTTCCTGCATCCAAAATGATATTTCATGGGATGATAGAATACACAAAGTTGTTTCAGAAGTCTTATAAGTTTTTGGAAATTCTCTTTCCTTGAGCAGATATTTTGATTTAAAAATCATCAAATCATACAATCATAATTATGATGTAATAAGATTTTTATTCTTTGTTTATGTGTATAAACTCTCAATATATTATAAGTTCATTTTCTTATCACTCACTCAGAGTGAAAGCCCTTTCTCTCTATTTATAGTAAATTAAAAAGATATAGTATTAATCATAACTTGCGATGAGAAGTTTAAGCTATATACTATCCTATTACATCATAAAATATGCATTGCATAAAGTGAATGTAAGATTTCAAAAATTAAATACATATCTCAGAAACTGGAAGTAAGTTATACTAACAAGAGGCTTTTTGAGCTCTATCATATTGGTTCATATCATTTTAGACACAGGATCCTTTTAAAGTTCTTTAATTCAAAACCAGAGAGTCATCTCGAATCAAGAAAAATCATGCTGAATTGAACAAATAGTTACCAGGTAGAGATACTGGTGCTAAAAAAAACATGCAGATGCCTACGCAAAACAACTCAGAAAAATAACAATGACTTTGTGTATTATAAACTCAGTCATTCAAACGTAATTTCATAACATTTGCAGATGCATTTTTGGTTAACAGAAACAGATACCATTTAGAAAATAGGCTTCGGTTCAGTTGACACAAACAAACTTTATACATAGCTGAGCTAGTAATTAACTGTCGTCATACTTATGTTCAACGAATTATAGTGCTAATAATCCATGCTAATCATTTATATTACATAAAATAAAACACTTCCAGCCACAATGTTTTCATTTTGCAGAAGCAAAGAAGAGACATAACTCAAAAAAAAATGCTTTTCCTAGATTTTGAAGTCAGTTTTCAACAGATGTATTAAGTGAATTCAAAATTCCATAGCTAATACTTTCCTAATTAATACTTCATTATTATTGCTATCAAAAGCTGCGACAATGTTTTCTAGCGAACCATGTTGAACTGGGTCTAATTCGAAGGTCCCACGGTCGTTCAGATTTTGGTGATCATTCATTCAATAACAACGTGTGTAAACCCATGGTTGTACCTTAGGCAAATTTTCTTCTGGTTCATTCATTTAAAGTGTGTAAACCCATGGCTCCTTAGGCAAATTTTCTTCCAGTTCATTCATTAAAGTGTGTAAACCCGGGGCTCCTTAGGCAAATTTTCTTCGCCTAAGATGAGCATTAGGCACTAGTCTGTGTTGTCAATGTGACTGTGAGAAGTCATTTTCCGGCCAGAGATGAATACCTATAAACTCAAGCTATCAAAAACATTAATTTTCAACATCATGGCGCGCGCCGCGCCTCGCCGGGAGAATCCTATTGCGAGAGAGGACCGGGCGGATATGATATATGATGCGGGAATCTCTGATATTTTCGATTTTTTTCTGATTATTGTATACAATAACTTTTTCATACAATTTTATGAAAAACATAATTTAACTGATTTTGAGTTAGGCGTTTGCCTAAGTTGCCTAACCCTGGATCCGCCCCTGAGAAAGATATTTCTATGAGTTGAAGATATTTAATTTCTAGGGTTCTAGAAGTGGACTCGAATACTCTTTGCATCTTATCAGATATGATGAGCCTTTAACACTTAAAATCTGACGTGTTAGGAAGAAGTCTAGTATGTAGAAATAATCCCAACAAATGACTGTAGTCAGCAGACAGTTTTACTTTTTTTCCTAAAATTCCAATCATCTATAAACCAGTGATTACTGCGAAGCGAATGTTGCCGTACGCTTAGACTATCTTAGATAACTACATGAAAAGTTACCATTCAATTTGGCTGCCTCTAAACATGTTTTAACGATGTGAGCCTCTCAAAGATCATGACGTGGAAGGATATTACAGAGGATATTCTCGGATATTCGGACTTCCAAGGGGTATTTCGAAGAGCTGGGAGTTCGAATACCGTATTCTCTCTAATAAGCGGCCAGCCCCTTATGAAATTTTTTTTGAAATTAGGGGGGCGCTTATTAGGAAGGGGCGCTAATTGGAGAGGGGCGCTTGTAAAAAAATTGTGAAATAGTCATGCTAGTTGTGAACGCTTTTTATGATAAAAGAATAACTGTATTTTTCATGGCAGCGAAATGAGACTTATAACTTACATTTAGACGTCACAAAAATATATCTTCCGTTTCTATTACAGAATTGTTCAAAGTTCTAATTACCACGCGGGCGCTTATTAGATTCTGAGTTATTGCTAAGTCACTCTAATAAGCGCCCGGGCGCTTACCGGAGAGGAGCGCATATAAAAATATTTTTGACTAGATGGGGGCGCTTGTTAGAAAGGGGCGCTTACTGGAGAGGGGCGCTAATTAGAGAGAATACAGTAACTGATAATCGACTTTGAAATGGCCTATTTCGAATTACATTCAATGTTAGGATAGAACTAGGATATAATTTAGAAATTGGGCTTTCAAATACGGGACTGTTTGAAATATTTTTCATGAATGATTTAACACATAAAAACTAGAACCGATCAACCTATCAACCTGCAATTGAGCGGATTAGTGTCAATGAAATTTGAAATTATTGTATTCGTAAAAATGTTTTTATTTTGGGACATTATATACTTTTCCATCATTGTTTGTTTGGCCAAACGTTTTTGTTGCTTTCTTCCGTCCTGCCTATTAACAGTTGGATAATTTAAAACCATGGAAACGAGGCAGCTATTATGCACTATCTTTCAAAACTAATTTTAAAAAGATCTATTTCTTGATTATTTTGAGTTCTTCGGAATCGCCCTCCACACGAGTTTATTGCGGTTCAAGTTTTCTATTTAAATTAGTTTTATCTTTTATCATTTACATAAACACCTTATGAAGTAAAGAGAAAGAATTATCTGGCATCGTGTAACGCGTCACAGCGCGATGACAAATCAAACTTAATTTGATGCATTTCGTTGTACGTTTTCTTTTAGTGTCTGTGATGGAGATTTTTAATTGCGTGTTGTTATTTTAATTTGATAAATTGTTTCTTTTTTTGTATCTGTATGTTAAAATAACAAACAAAGATCATTATCGATAGATTGCCTGATCGATACTCCATGGATTGAAAATGGATGCTACAAAGGTAAACTTGATTCTTGTTCTTTTGAATTTTAACATAAATACAAGCGAAGGTATCAACTGGTTTCGCGAGAAAATAAACTTTCATTTTCTGTTTTTAGTAAAAGTGTATTGTGAAATAGACAGGTTTTTTGTTCGGTAACTGCTGTAAATTTTTTCCGCCTATCGAATTATCTTTGCACAATGCTTGGCCAAAGTACTTTTACTTGTTATGTGCCATTTATTCATTCATTCATTCATTCATTCATTCATTCATTCGGTTTTCTTTTGTTGCTGATTACTACCGTAGTGCCTCGAATAAGCGCCTGGGCGGTTATTCCATTTTTGAGCTTCTAGATTGGGCGTTTATTCGAGGGAAGGCACAAGGAAAATTGTAACAAAAAAACATACCAGATCAGGTTTTACAGATTTCGGATAATTTTTCATCAAAATCAAAATTACGTCATGGTCCTACCGGGTATATTATATCTCTGGAAGTTGTTTAAAAGTCACCCAGCGGGCACAAGACGTCTTTGAGACGTCTCATTTTAATCGTAAAATGGTCGTTTGCTTTCCAGATCATTTTGCGACGTCGTAGGGACGTCTGAAACGGGACGTCGCAGTTGGGATCCTTTTACGACGTTTTTAGGACGTCTTTATACGGATTGAATAACGGCCTTCGAAACAATTGTAAATTTAAGATCATTTTGCGACGTCGTTGGGACGCCTGAAACGGGACGTCACAATTGGGATCCTTTTACGACGTTTTTAGGACGTCCTTATACGGATTGAATAACGACCTTCAAAACAATTATAAACTTAAGATCATTTTGGGACGTGGTAGGGACGTCTGAAACGGGCCGTCGCAATTGGGATCCTTTTACGACGTTTTTGGGACGTCTTTATACGGATTGAATAACGACCTTCGAAACAATTATAAACTTAAGATCATTTTGGGACGTCGTAGGGACGTCTGAAACGGGACGTCGCAATTGGGATCCTTTTACGACGTTTTTGGGACGTCTCTGTGCAGATTCAATAACGATCTTCGAAACAATTATAAACTTTCAAAAGCAATCAGTCTGTATAGAATGATTTATTGTAGATGTTTTTAAACGTCTTGACAACAAGCAGCGGTGGCATAATGGTTACGAGTTCGGCTGGCACACCAGAGGTTCCAGGTTCGGGTCCGCCTGTGGCCTATTACAGTTTTTGAAAGAGTAAATTTCATAATCCTGCGACGTCGTTACGATGTCGTTGGGATGTCATCGAGACATCTCAATGAAGATGTAATTGGGACGTCTTTTGAGATTCCCACTTCGCGATCATTTTGCGACGTCTTAGGGACGTCTTGAAAAGACGTCTTTACGACGTCTTACGACGTCTTTGTGCCCGCTGGGCAGTGTGAAATAAGGGAAAACAGCAAACGGTGGAAAAAGATACTTAATATTAGCAAGCAGTTTGAATCATAAGACAATATACGAAATGTTGATCTATAAACATATCAGTAAACAACCGACCAACTACATAGGTGTATTCAGTGTCAGCGTTAGTGTAAGCCCTTTTACATGACGCTTTGGTTATTCCCATCTTTTTCTATTCTACTTTAAATGACTAAACTCTCCTCCACAAATATTAAGCTCTAGCTATGGATCTGAATTAAAACATTTTCGTTGAAGAAACACTAGAAATTGCCTGCAGAGGATAAATAATTGATTTAGTTAATAATCAAGTTTTTTCATACCAGAGTTATCATTATCTCCTTTGAAATCGCCATAATTTCTTTTTGGAAAGTCATAAAATTTAATTTTCATTCATAATTGTAGCCTGCACATAATGGAGATAAAAGAATAAACCACACATAGCATGCTAAGTCAAAATTGTAAACCACACGATCTCCTTCCGCGGACGTTCCTAGCTGCTAACATTTCTTATCTTCATAATTCAATTTTTTTCTTTATAATTTCACATTTGGAGTCTTAAAGTCACTTCTTAGGACGAAAGTTAACTCAATTTGAAAACCTGGTAAATTTGGCAACTTAATTGCTTCACCCCTCGTGATTTTGTATTTGAACTATATAATTTCTTTTTTAAATAAAAGTTTTTTGGTAGAGGTATTAAAGGCAAAACAAATTTTATTTGTCAAAAGAATTTTCTCTTCAAACTATGTCGAAGCATCTTCAGATCACATATATATTTGTTTTATTTAAATATGGAAAGGCAATCTTAGAAAAACTTCTTCTTTCATTTTTCACACAACGTTAGTTAACTCATGTTCACAACATCGGAGTTAGTTTCCCAGCTTTCCTTTTAAAAATGATCGTGGGTTTCTCTTCATTCCAAGCAGCTAAATACTTGGATTCTTAACCCCCCCGTTCGTATTAGGAAATACCCTTAGAGTATGTGCAATTGGACTGAGTCCAGTGCGACTTCTAGAGTTAGGGTAGCGTCTGTGAAAATATCATCCAAAATTGTTTATTATTCGGATAATAATAATAAAAGTGGGTTTACGAAAAAACAAACCATAAAACATCAATCAATGCTACATTATTTTCAATACCACTAATATCTTTTGTAGGATGCGTACAGTAACAGCGGGAATTTTCCTAGCTGGTTTCTTGATCCTATACCTGTGACCGTTCGACAGCCGGAGGTACAAACACTTGGTATATGTACTGAAATCCGTCTCTTCATTTCGTCCACCTTTGTTGATACGCATGCCGAAAGGGATATCCTGATCAAACATGTAATTCCCAACATCAATCGGAAGTTAGTAGAGCGTTTAATTCGCGTGGTTCCAGTAGATTTGCGTTGGGGTGTTCTTGCTGAGGAAAGCAAAGGCTGCAAGGCAATCCAGAAGACGTGTTTGAATCAAATCGACAAATGCAGACGATCAGTAACAGAAACGCCGTGGTTTGTTGGTTTGCGAACTGAGCGGTATGGATGGGTTCAGGACGAGCTGATGCCAAGTCATGGTTTTGAAAATCCGGAACATTACTCTTGGATTGACAAGTTAAATGACAATGTCAGTATTACATCTCTAGAATGCATGCATGCTGTACAAGTTCCAAAAGAGTTACCACCTTCTCCCACTGTTTTCTTCTATGAAAGAGTTCTTGAAAATCCAGAAAACATCGAAGAAAACTTAAAATGGTTGCTTGATTTTGAATATGTAGGACCAAACGCCGAACTTGATTGTTACGTAAAATTTCAATATGTAAAGACGGAAAATGCTGACAAGTACAAATCAGATCAAAATGAATTAAATCAGATCTTAAAGAATTTAACCTACACTAAGTATTCGCAATATCAATGTCGTTACAATAAAGGGAGGGCTCGTTACACTTGCGAAAGAGAAAATGCTAAAAGCTTTGGAGTTGCTTACGTAGATGGCCTTCAAAAATTTCAAGATAAAGTATAGAAGCAGATCTTTTGCACGCAATTCAGATGAACTTTCAAAGAGCTGACAGTGCCGAAGTACCTCAATGTATATTGGATAACATACAGCATGAAGTTAACATTCAACATAAAGCCTCGGTGTTTGTTGGACGGGCGCAGTTGCTGGAAACTGGTTTAACTTATTGCACTAACAAATCATCGGAAAGTAACCATAACGTTATGATCATTTATGGAGAGCCAGGTTGCGGAAAGTCCGGATTGCTGTCTGCGATTTCACAAGTGTGCTTGACAGAAATACCAAAGAATGAAGATTTCTTATTTACACACGTCGTAGATTCTTGTCCTGGATCCAACATACTGGAAAAAATGCTACGTCGACTTCAGCTTAATTTACGGTATTATCGTAAAGAACTTGGTGAGGTTGATCTGCCGCTAGAATGTCCAGCTTCAGCCTATGAATTGAAAAGACAACATCATGAATTTCTGGAAGAGACTGCAAATATGTATCCCGACAAGCAGTTTGTAGTGATCGTAGACGCAATTAATCAGATGCATGAGTCGTTACAAGCATGGACAATGTGGTGGTTGCCACGTCAATCATGCCCAAAAAATGTTCGGTTTGTGATCACCACCTTAAACAAGGAAAATGGAACATTTGAGAATGCCTGCAAAGTATCACATAATGCTGTCACTGTTCCAGTAAAAGACATGTCTGATGAGGACCTTCAGGAGATGGTTACCGCAACATTAGGCAACATTAGGCAACATTAGGCAACATTAGGCAACATTAGGCAGATTTAACAAGAAATTAACAGTCACAAATGATAAAATGCTAGGTAATCAGATGAAACTTCTTATATCAAAGAATAAATCACCACTCTACATCACTGCATCATGCGAGGCGCTACGAAAATTTGGTATTTTCGAGAAAGTTTCTGGATTTATACAAAAACTCCCAACAAATGTACAAGATCTCTTCTCGTTTTTGCTTGATGAATGGAGTGAGGAATATGGAAAAGAAATTGTGGAAGATATCGCTGGATTCCTTTATGTATCTAGAGAAGGATTGCTAGAAAATGAAATCAATGATCTATTACGATTCAAAGAAAATGCATTAAAAGGTCCAGATGCATTCCTTTACCAATCATCATTCAGTCGATTGTATGATTCTCTTTACAGCTTTTTATCATCTGTTGGTGGTGGATATTTGCGTTTTTTCCATGATCAGCTCAAGTATACTGTAAAGAAAAAGTACATGGATGAAGAGGGAGCCGTAAGACTATTCCACCAGTGGCTGTTTAAGTTTTACTATGACATGATAGAAGAGCAGATCCAGTTGAAACCTAACAAGGAACCATGTGCTTACTGTGAGCATGCACTGCAGCAGATCGTCTATCATCAGTTGCAATCAATTCCTCCGAAAGAATCGCTATCTTCTTTACACCTTACCCTTTGCAATTTATATTTTGTGAGGGAGCGCATCAGGAATAATCAAACACACTCTTTGAATCAAGAATATATGGATGCCATTGAAAGGAGTAATAGCGACGAGGAGGTTATGGCATTGAGAGAATGGGCTCGGTTTGCCCAGATATACGCTTCTGCAATAAATGAGTTTCCTGAATTCTGCTACAATATGGCAATCAACCAAAGTGCAACTTCTAAAGTTAGAGTGGATACAGAGCAATTACCAGCACCAGATTGGAGCACTGGCTATCCTTTCGTATGGGCAAATAATCCGAATGAAATAGACCCGATAGTTGCGACGTATCTGTGTGAAACCAAATTTTACTATCAGCCGAGAGTCGCTGCGAGCACATTAGAAGGTGATATATGCTGCGCTGTTACCGGCCAGAAAACGGTGATATTTGATCAGAGTAGTGGTGAAGTTTTACAGGAGATGGAAGTTAAAGGCTATTCTTTAGCATTATCTCCATGTTTTGAAAGTGTCTGGATAGGAGACGAGAAAGGCTATGTTTCCTTCTGGGATGTTAACACAGGAACGATGATTTCAAAGACAAAAGATCATTTAGATGGTTGCGTTGTATGGCTTGAACTGACAGATGATTGGCTGTTATGTGGAACTGGTTCTAAGGAACACACAATAGCCTGGGATAAATATGAAAAACTTTCACAAATAGCCTTGTTCAATGTTGAAGATAAATGCTTTACAAAGAAATGGAGTACACAGTCGCCGGGGTTTTGCTTTTGTTATCATAAAAATACCAAGTTGATCTTCTCTGGCCATAAAGGGCTCATAAAAGCTTGGAATTTAGAAGGAGATCTTTAATTCACTTTCGTGGACGCTGGTGAGTGTGTTTACAGTCTATGCGCACATCCAAGTAAGGATATACTTTTGTCAGGATCAAGAGATTCAAACATCAGGCAATGGTCGATCACAAATGGAGAGCTACTGCATTCATATTTTGATCCATATGTATGGGAATGGGAATCTGGTGGAAATTGGTGAGTACAATACGATGCTCAAGGGAACCGCATCCTATCTACTGAACATTCTAGTCATCATCTGAGAGTGTACACTTTGGAAGGGATTCTTCAAGATGAATTGAAAGGTCATAATTATTATGTAACATCAATTTCGCTTGTACCAGGTATTTGAAAATTTGTTTTGTTTTGTTTGATCGTCTCGCAGACATTATGAAATATGCAAGTTTCCACAAACGTGTTTTTGCAGGTTGTAACCTGGTTTTAAGTGCTGACAGGCAAGGAAAATTGATTTTATGGAATTTGCCACCACTGGAAGATAGCAAAGTCAAAGATTACTCGGAAAGGGTAAGTCATGTTTACAACTACTAAAATATGCTTGAATTTGTAAAACGAAATGAATCAATGTTTATTTATTTTACAGTTTTATTTGTGCGAGTTTCTGCCAAAAGGCGATGAATACATAACATTGTCAAAGGATTTCATTCGTGTATGGGAAACGAATACCCATAGAATGGTGAGATTTGTTAGTCTTGTGAACGAAACAAAATTCTCCATTGATGTTTGTGGAGCTATTCACCCATCAGGAGAGTACTTTGCCTTGGGAAAGCAAATGGATATTTATTGGTATAAGATGTCTGATTTGGTCATGTCCCATTCCTTTAGAGGTATCTTTTACGTTCACTTTATTATACTTCATAAAGTATTTACAGTTTTTATAGTTGTTGTAGTTATTTCTTATTGCTTGCAAACCACTTTAATATTGAAAGTACGTAGCTATCAGATATATAAAATGAATTACAAGTTAAATTATTAAGTTGAATTACAACTTTGCTTTGGGAACTAAAGATTTATAATATTCATTGTTTTAGTGTTTATGGTACTTTTTTCCGTTTATTTTTCCTTTTTTTCCGTTTAGTGTGCCTGCGCATACTTTTTTCAACCCATTTACATTGAATAAAATATCCCTGGTGTTACTTTAGCTGAACGAGCCAAGGCAGATTTGAACAGAGGCTAGTCTTCAGTGAAGTAGCTATACACAAACTTTGTCGGTCAGCTTAGCATTGCCGCAGTGGAAAATTTTTGTGTTCTGTTGGTTTCTAACATGATTCAAGAAATAAAACGGAAATAGATAAAAAGATGAAAATAGATAAAAATGGAAATAAATGGTTTTAGTTCGGTTTGTCCTAAAGCGTTTTGTACGGTATTTTAAATAAACACATGGAAAATAGAAAATTTATATCTCAAAAGTTAGTTCTCTTTGTGTCAAGGCTGAAATACATTATACATTTAAATGATCAGTTTAAATTGTTTGAAATAAAAGATATAAATATAGTCCCCGTGGGCAAAATCGTCATAAATAGAACAATTTAAACAATTTGAACTGATCCATTTAAAATGATAATGTATTTCAGCCTTAAGTGTTTATCTGAAAAT
Source organism: Turritopsis dohrnii (assembly GCA_027922465.2). Lineage (NCBI taxonomy): Eukaryota > Metazoa > Cnidaria > Hydrozoa > Anthoathecata > Oceaniidae > Turritopsis > Turritopsis dohrnii. The sequence continues at coordinate 270,929 of BQMF02000147.1, read as the reverse complement.
AATTTTCAAAGTCTGTGCCGGGGTTTCCAGCTAAGCGTTGATTAACAAAAATACGTACTTTCATTTTCATTCGACTATCAATCGGTGTTCCATCCACACCACTCCAATAATTCTTTCTGCTCGGTCGCCGAACGACTTCATGACTTTGTTTTGTAATGTTTTTCCTCATATTCATGAATAAGAACGAAACTGCACCATGTTGTGAACTCTTATGAAGCAAATTGTAAATGCAAGTTGTTTTCGCTACTTTACACTTTTGCGAGAACCTTTTCTTATAGCCCTCGACGTATCGACTGTAAGTGACTCTGTCGAACATAAAGATGCAAAATGTAATATTCAAAAGATGCAGTTTTCGCCGGATGGCTCAAAGCTTGTGGTTTTGGATAAGAGAAATAAAGAAATAGAGAAAGTTCATGCGATAGTTTTTGATGTTACAGACATGATGGAGCCAAAGCAACATCTCCTTTACAGGTAGGAACAGAAAAGTATAAAGAGGATGTCTGTATGTGATGACGCCGCCAGAAAAGTAAATTGAAGGACGAATTAGTAGAAGGATGAATAGCAACTTTAGAAGTCAGTGAACTTTAAATGACGCGTGTCATTAGTCCTTGTTGCATGTTAGTGTTTTTCTTTGGTGTGCATAAGATCCACAGGAGCCATTCACTGACGCACTGGCATTCTTTCAATTTAAAGGATAGCTAAGCATCTAAAAGCTTGTTTGTTCAATCACATAATCACTATGGCTTTTCTACTTTTTCTTTATGTCATAAATTTTTTTTATCTCAATGAAACCATTTGATTTTAGAAAACACGAATCGAGTGCTCGAGACTGTGATATTCATTCAGATAATATTCAAGTTGTGACGTGTGCGAGAAATTTAATATTTGTTTGGAGTATTGTGACAGGAGAAACATTTCATCGCTACGAAAATGGTGATGTTTTCCATGTACGGTTTTTTTTGCAAACGCAAAAGATTTTATGCGATGGTAATATCCTATTGAAATTCTTCTTCCACAACTAACAAACTTGTCTTTAGACTTTTCTGATTGCATTCTCGTTGCATTGTTAATCCGAATATATTTTGTAATACAATGCGATGAATGTACTGACATCTACTCCATGTTTCAAAATTTGGTAGATGAAAAACATGGTATAACTTCCTAAGGCAAAATTTTGAAATAAATTGATATAAAAAATAATTCTATTAAGGTGGTCGTACTTCATTGATGATACGCGGGTTGAACGAAGACAATGACGCCATTGCCTTATCTAGTCGTGGAGGTGATAAATTTTTATTTAAAACTTGTCTCTATGAGGACGAATCGTTGGTAGTAGCAGCTGGAGAGGATGGCACCATCCGTGTGTTCGATACGACCACTGGAAAATGTCTGTATGGTTTTTTTCAATCCCAAGCACAAGCATACACGTCACTTACCATTCATCCGTCGGAGAAATTGATTCTTGCTGCCAATCGCAATGGAATTATATATGCTTTGAAACCAGAACAATACTGCACCGAAAATTGAACTATTTTACTTGTTTGAATATTGTTTTTGATGTTGTTGGTTATTTTAGCTTATGGGTTGTATATCTCCAGTAAAATATGTGACGCATTTTTTTTTAACAATAAACACAAAATAAGATGATTATGGATTTACGAAACACACTGTTTTTGAAGGTTGAAAGTTGAAGCATATTTCGAATGTCTTTTAACATATTTCTCATCGGATTCACCATGTTAAAATCATGAAGTGTCTCGTGTATCTTTTTGCCTTTTCCTTTATTATTATTATTATTATTATTATTATTAATATTTACACTTTATTTTCTGTTGAACTAACTAATTCATTTCAACAAATAAAAACTAAAACCAAACACAAATATAAAACAAAACAAAACAAATAAAAAACACTAGGAACAAACTTTGCAGCGACAATAGATGTCAGCCAACTGCAGTTTTTGCTTAAATACATAATATGAATACCATTTATGTGCTGGAAATTAAAAAAATTTTTTTTGAAGTAGGATAATTTTTGCAAAAGAAAAACTCAAGAAAAGTGTAACGACACAATATGCACTTGCGTCCCATGACGTCATCCGGATTTTGATTTATGACTTCGAGCACCTTCTTTTTATTTGTTTTGAAGTCACTTTACCTTTACCAGCCAATAACAATGAGACTGTATGAATTCCACTTTTCAATTTTCTTTTAAGTTGCTTAGACATATTCATAATGTTATTACAAAAGCTACAAATGCTAATAAGAAGGGGTGGAAAAATTTTCGAAAATTAATAAGCGGTTGGGGACGTCTATTCAGGTCCTTAGAGTATTTACAGCACGTGTTTAGAAAAGCTGTTTCAAAGTAAGTGTAATGTAGTTTTACTGGCCAATGGTAGCTTCAAATATCTGTATGAGATCGTAAATTCAAGGAACTGCGTGTGAAGAAATAAGAAAGAAGGTATTATTCTGGATGAGCAAACATTAATTTTTGAGACATCCGACATTACAATAAAGTATCGTGATTATTCTAGGGCATCTACAAGCATCGATTCTCGACCATATGCATGAGGTGTTGCTATTCAGACTGGCACATGAATTTGAATGATAATGTCATAGAATGATAATAATGTTAATAATCAATGTTTAGCTGTTGCCTTCCTTTCATGTAATAATGTTTATATTCGTAAGATTGAAAATACCGTTAAGAAAATAATATTATTGATGAAAATGCTCATTAAGTTTACTCGGTTTCCTTCAACCTTCATTGAAAATGAATCTTTTAGTTTAGCTAATTTCATAAATTCTCGACATTTGAAATAATATTTGTATTTTCTATGCTTAATCGTTGTTTTCTAAAAATCCATCTGTCTACACCACCTGGGATCTTTAGCCTCTTCCAATCCAAAGTAAGTTATAACATTGACAGCTGATATAAAAAATATCAGCAGAGAGGAAGGATGAGAGACACAGGTTTCCACTTCACCAAAAACGGGACATGTCTTCTGGAGAGGCCATTGCAGTGAACCAGATTTTGTCACCGCAGGAATTTGCGCATGCGTATGAGAGAATTTTTCGATTCACTCTAACTACGTCGTTTCATGTCGGAGACATCCTATACCCTATAGTCTGAAGCAGGAGCCTGCGGGAGGTTTGGAACTTATTTTCTATAAATAAATAAGTTCCATATAAAATAACTTCATTTATTTTTCTATGAAAATCCCAGGTAGGACAGATAAATAAAGAATAAATAACATTTTTCGTAGCAGTAGAGTCATCTTAACTCAGATGATATCGTTACAACGCTATAACACTCACAACATCAAGCGAGACCGTTATTTCTTTCCAATTCTTATCTCATTAACCCAAACCCTAACATACACTACACAAGAAAAACAACAAATTTCGGAGCATTTTGGTATATTCTGGTAACAGCATATCGCGCGGCAGAGCCGTACATGGAAGTCCACATTAGTGTGTACAAAGCAATAACCTTCCATGTCGAGACTACACCGAACAAAGGTAACTGATAGAATCTGGGCTAAAAAACCCTGGACCCTGATATTGCCAAAGAAGAGTCGCAGGGAAAAACCGTGATCCTATAGATAACTTTGATTGGATGAAGACCGGCTTCAACTTACTGCATCTTAAGATCGATTTTCTTCCTCTCCGATTGATGTCCGATAGACCAATTCGATGTGACATAAAATAAAAAGAATAAAATAATGAGCTAAATTTACAGAACACTTGCCGCATACGATATGACAAAACCGAGAACGATACTACATCGTTCTTCCCTTTTATACGCATGCTAAGCGCATGCGCTAACATATACAACAAACTAGATATCGTCCAGAACTGTGAAAGAAACTGCATTTCCGCCTTATCTGTGAAACGGCGGAAATATCGCTTCTTTCCAATTCTTATCTCATTAACCCAAACCCTAACATACACTATACAAGAAAAACAACAAATTTCGGAGCATTTTGGTATATTCTGGTAACAGCATATCTGAGATTGTGAAAAGAGTGGTTAGAGCGCAAAAGACTTAGAAATGCAAAGCCTTTTTGCTTTAGAATCTTTGATATATAATTTTCTGCTTGAATTAGATGACCAACGACCATGTTTCTTAATTCAATCTGATACATTGTTGTTAGCAGTGGAGGAATCTCCACCAGATCTCAGAGAATGTAAACCAAACTTTGATGCTTTTGTTGGATACAGTTGTTTAAAATGATCCAGAGATGTTTGTAGTGCAGTCTGGTAGCTTTTCGGATGGTTTGGTTCGATGCTGTGTCCAGGTTTAGTCTTTCTACATCGACATAGAAGAAAACCTTCTTGTGCTTGTAAACTAGAAAGTTGAAGATACTTTTGCAACCAGTACACTGGACAAGTTGAAGTTCCAGTTTTGCTTATTTTTACAATGCTACCTTCTCTTAACTGGTCACATTTAGACTTGAAAATGAATATATCGATGCAATTATCAAAAAATGTAATGTGCTTAATCCGAAAGCTCAAGAGTTCACTGATTCGAAAAAATCCAGCGAAACCAACAACACATATCACCACAAATCGAAGTTGTACTATGTTCTTGTTGAATCCAAATTTATTAATAAATGCTCTTATGTATTCTACTGTAAACGGTTCTCTCCTTTGCTTTGGGGATGTTGAAGATATCCTTTAAGTTCCTTCAAACCCCAACTTCACAAATGGAGAGTCTCTCGGGGACTGGAAACCTGTGTTAATGTGACCCCAGCGTATACCGCAAAACGCGCTGGTTATTGTTGATATGGAGGACTGTGTGGAAACGAAGTCATTGATATACAGAGCCACAAAAAATGGATCAGCTGGACAAGATTGGACTTCTTCATATTGGCTGGACCATTGTAACCATTGGTTCCAAGCAGGCTTGTATTTCAACAGTGTCGAACTAGCATACACAGCTTTCATTAACTCAGGAATTGCTCCAGCTTTCGTTTGAAGACGAGGATCCTGTATTTCATCAAGTTTTCTCCAAAACCCAAAATTTAGCCCATCTATAGGAAACATTACTGCAAAGTAGCAACGGCATACATATCCTTGCGCCACTAACGGTTTCTTATTACCGTTACCATTCAGAAGGGATACCCGTTTCCCAATGGAACAGGAGTTTTTCTCAACACGGCTCAGAGCCTTCACAAGCATAAATATTCTGCCTCGACAAACGGTTTCTTGTTACCGTTACAATAATATCAGTAGCGTACCTGCTCCCCAATGGGACAGGAGTTTTTCTCAACATAGTTTTTGAGCCCTCATGAAAAAACATCATGAATACCTGTTTTCCGGTAGAACAGGAGTTTATTCACTACGCTCACAATTGTTCCAGGATAGAACTATTAAAATGAGATGTGAAAGGTTATACAATGACTGAGGTGATTTGTACACGAATTTTTTATTGAAAATGTAGGCTTACAACAGAACATTAGGACAAAGTAATTAAGGTTGTTGAAAATCGATTAACAATGCCAAGGACGGAAATTTAGCGATACCGTGAAAAACAGACTGTGTGGAACTGTTATTTAAAAAGTAAGGGTTAAGCTGCAACACCTGTCGTACAAACGGTTTGAACACTATACCATTTTCGGTTAACAATGGCCAAAAATATGATGATGGCCAACTTGGCACAAATAGAACTCCTTTCCCTTGACAAAACTTCAGATGACTCAAGGTCTGAGCAATCAATTTAACAGGAGGACATAGCCAATTAAAATCGTTTCTCCAGGTGGTAATGAACGTATTTACTGCTTCGACCTCAGGACAATAAAACTTTGAATTGAATCTTTTTGTTCGCTTGTTTAAGTGATCCGCGAATCTGTCAATAGTGAATTTCCCGAACGTCTCCTCAATTGAACGTGTCATTATCGATGCTCCAATTATCTGTATCACCTGCTCTCGAAATTTCGTCAGCAATTTTGTTTTCACTCCTGGGAATCCATTGAGGTAAAATCTCGATATCATTAGATACGCATAGATTAAATATTTCAATGGCTAATGACTGCAAATGAGGCTTTGAACTTCCCGCTTCGATGATTCTGTACACATTAACGTTAGCTAACAGTATACCACTGAACACGCTCGTTTAGCAACATAAAAGCAACAGACTGCGAGATGTATTTCACAACAACAGATACTCACGGTAACTAGTAATTGGTAATATTTCCTAATGCTAATGACATTGAGATAGGTGACCAGCAATCTTAGATATTTGCTCCGCTGTTACTAATAGAAAGGAGACAATTCGTAATAAGAGTTTTTAAATTTTTTATCTAGTCTTGTGGTATTTTAAAAATCATCAACTTAGTATCTCAAAACCTAGTCATTTGCCAAATTGACTAGGCTTTAAATTTGATTTTTGGAAATTTATTGTTAAGCCAGCACGTTGTCAGTTGTTTTGAATTGTTTTAGAATGGGATGCAGAGATTTGATGCGAATGAGAACCAAATATCCCATCGTCGAGATAAATCGCTGAAAATATGCCTTTTGGAACGCCATTTTCTGACGATTGATCGCATCAATTTTGTGAAGGCGTGTAGCAAACACTGGCCAAACCAAAAATTAAATTGACGAATACAAAATACTTGGTGACACCGTCTGGAAAAAAACATGCAAAACCAAAATACTTTTGATGCTCTGGGGCAATTGGTATGTGGTGGTAACCATGTTTCAAATCGAAAGTTCCAAAGAAATAATTATTTCCTACACTGTTTTTAAATTTTCGTACTTGAATTTTGTAATATCAAGGAAATTGTTTACGTCGGAAATCTAACACAAGCCTCAATTTCCCTAACTTTCCCGCAACTGTGAGTGGGTTACGACAATAAGGGGCACTTTTCACCTCCATAACACAACTTCCCTTTATTAACTTTTGAACTAGATTTTGAATTTTCCCTGCCACAGAATCTCTGCACTATACGCTCAACTCAACTTCTCGGTCCCGTGTTCTAAATACACAGAAAACTTCATACGCTAACGAAGAAACACATAAAACTTTAATTCTTTCATACGAAACTTTCGTTGCGGACGCTGAACCCTTCTAGCAGAATGACCTTGTTTTCCACATACCCAGCAGCTTCCATTTGGTTAATTATTAGAACGGTAGGGATGGTAATTTGAGGTTCTCGACGTTGTGGTAAAACGATCGACCTTTTAAAGTCTACTTAACCACTTAGGATTAGCGTTTCTAATATCTCGATTTAAAATGCTTTTCATCGTCAGAATCAGAAGAACTTATCGGTCAAATACTTGTTCACAACAGCCCAACATTCTCGATTCTCGCGAGTTTTATATAAAGCTATATATAGCTTCTTATATAGTCAAATATAATTCTTATGTATATTCTTATATAGCTTTTAAAAATCTAGGAGCTTCAGTTATAGCATTTAAAAAACCTTCATTAAACGACCAACTCGATTCGAAAAAGCTGCTATTGTTTCGCAATGGTGTGACGTGTTTTGTAAATGTAATCTTTTATTCGTGTAATCTCTTAGGATTCATTTGTATTAACTTTGTATACATGAAATCCAAACATACAGCATAGTAACTTTTTATATGCACTGATGAAGGCTTTACATCGAAAATGTTTTGCTTAATTTTAAACCTGTTATTTTTTTTTCTTAAATTTTATTTCCCAAATTAAGGACATATCTTAAAAAATAGCTTGTATCCCATATCGACGAGTCTTATCAGTTTCAGACGTTCAAGAATGAGCTTCTTACTCTTTGTTCAGAGACTCTTTCGCTGAGTTCACATCCACATCCGTCACCTCAATAGCTTTATCGATATTATCGAGAACACTTCGACAAAATTCAAATCGGTGTTTGTTACCTTTATTTTTGATCTTCACTCGATCCAACTTCTTTGCATGGAATTCTTCGTTTGATTGAAACACTAGTTGTTTATCGGTCAAACTCGTTTCCTCGCTAGGTCTTTCAGTTGTGAGATTGTTTTTCTGCCATAATACTTCTTTACAGAACACTTGCCGCATACGATATGACAAAACCGAGAACGATACTACATCGTTCTTCCGTTTTATACGCATGCTAAGCGCATGCGCTAACATATACAACAAACTAGATATCGTCCAGAACTGTGAAAGAAACTGCATTTCCGCCTTATCTGTGAAACGGCGGAAATATCGCTAACTACAACATCAACATTAAAGTAATATCTATTTAAGGGGAGGGACGGGTGGGTTCTGGAGGTAACAGAGCTAATAGACTTGTGAATCATTTTGGCTGAGTAAACCCTTATTTTTATAAAGTCGGTCACGTGTCAGACAAGGTCTGGTTTTCACAATAAAAAATTAATTCTAAAAAATCATCACAAACTTCCTAATTTCCTTTTTCCAAACCAAATCTTTGTCATATTTGTTGATAGGACAAGTTAACCGATTTAACTGTAAAAGAGAATTGCATGACCTGTTTTTGAAAAATCGTGGTGTACATACTTTGAACATTGGGCTTGCATACCCAATAAGGTGAAATGAAAAATTGTTCATGGTCAAAATGTGGGAACACTGGTTTTGAATGCTACATAACATCACACAAAAATTAAGCATTTTCATGCAGATCGGCGTGAAACTATCCTACTGTATTACTGCCAAATTAATGAAATTTTAGAGATCTTGATCTCCTCGGGATTACTGACGACATGTTTTGGGTTCGGCGATATTGCCATACACAAACGTCATAAATCATACATTTTTGTCCATCGGTTTTTGATTTAACACATTATTTTCCCATGTAAAACCGGTAAAAACATTTTTCCGCAAAACGAGTACTTATGAGATAATGCTCAGTTTTTGACAAAATGTTTTTTTTTAAATGCTTTTTTGGGAATATGTTTTCTAGAGGGCTTTGCCAATAGAAGAGAAAAGAGAAGTTCCCTCTTCTCTATTGAGTATGGGGGAGTGCATAATGGAACATCCTTCTATTCTGCCCAGGTAGCTGTCTACCTTGATTGGAGATTCAGCTCGGATGGAAAGGGATATTAACATCAAAACCTTCGCTCTTGGACGCATGTAAAGAAGACTTATAGCGTTTATAAATCTGTAAATTTAAAATTTGATGGTCAAAAGGAGGGAATATATTAATAGGCGATTCTCTGTTTATCTGAATTGATGACGACTACTTTGAGAGCACTCTCCTCTTTTTGTCTTTCATAATGAACGACTTGACAACATGACAGGTTTGCTTGTTTTAATTATCATCCTACTTTTGGTTTGACGGAATGACATTTCTATGCGCTTTCAATACGCCTAGTGCAAATGCAGTTAACATTCCCACCACATAAAAATTCATGCTACAAGCGAAGATTAGTGGTTGGTATTTGAGTGCAGCCGGTTGCGGCCAGTGTTCGAATCCCAGTCATGTCTGAACATCCTTGCCCGATATACTTTAAAAGTAGAGTAATAACCCACTAAAAGTCATTAACTGCACACTGGCCTTCGAAAAAATGCTGTGCGTATCTGTTGCTGAAATGAACTACTAGTTGTAAGTCGGCGATCGGAAGAGTCATTTTTATGGATGGAAGCCCAATGGAACCAAAACAACTACCTACTTACATTGTTACATGGTAAACCCTGAGCCCTAGGTTGTTTATCTAGTTACTGGGGACGACCCAATTGATTGGTGGATGCGTTATGATATTTTGTTCTCACCTTTCTTAATCTGACAAAATTATTACAAATAGCACTCGAAATAATATTTTAGTATCACTAAGTTTCCCTAACCGCCCAGCCCTACACCTTGCCAGTCCCGCTTCAAACCACTTCAATATTTTCCAGGGTAGTTTAGATATGTTGGTAGTGAAGTTACTTCCAAGCATTTGTGAAATGAAAATGCATAATGTAGACGATTTGTCTTGATAATTTGTCTCTTAACTTGACAGCCACTTAAAAGAGATCTACTCATCTTTGACGAATGAAGTAAGAATTCCTCTAGTGATATGTTAGTCGCGAGATAGCCCATATATATATATGACGAGTATACATACAAAAACTGTAACCGAACATGATGTTACAATAACCATCGTTTTAGCTGCGAATTGATTTTTGAATATAAAAAAAATTACCTTATCATTGTCAAGGCAAGAAAGAAGGTCAGATGGATTCAACACTTTTCTAGGAATGGGTCAGTTTCATAATCAATTTGTATTAGAAAACCAGAAAGTTGCACTCATCATCTTCCTCCAAGCAAGACTGCTTTACAACCAACGGATCAATCATCCGTTCCCATCCGTATAGAACAAACGTGGTCCAAGAAATGAATAAAACAACAAGTCACTCTCAACAAATTTTTGTTGGTTACTATGGAAATGCTCGTCCTGTCATGGGATGAAGGTACCGGACCACACCGTGCAAAATTGTTCAAGAAAGCAGGTTTCTGTAAGATCGATGATGACGATGCAGTATCTGATGATCCATTCGCTACGTTGAAAGATAGGTTCATACAACTCAGTAATCTGGACAAAGACTTTGAAGATTTAACTGTTAAGTATGTCGCAACATTTGATGACATGGTTGTGTCAACACAAGAGCCACTATCCAACAAGGAGATTTTGGCGGACTTTCAAGCTATTCATGTTGATGCCCAACAAGAATCCGACGGCAAAGACGATATGTGGGACTGACCAGCTGTAAAGCCTGATGGTTAAAGCTTCTAGATTAGTGGAATCTGAATTGACGAGATTTTTAAAACAAAAAAAAGATGACAGACTTCTTTTCCAGGGATTTTGTCAATTATCTACATTAACTGTTATTGAGTTTGATTAAGAATACACGATATATCATTGAAAATGTATGTATCTTCGTTTGTTATTATTCCTCCTGCGCTTCCATGTGGTATCCGAATTCAGCAATTCTAGAATCTTAAAGTACTCGAGAAGTGGCACATTTTCACGTCTGTTGCCAAAGTCCTACTTATAAGGATATTTGGTTAACATGAACATTCATTAAGTGGGATCGATTTTTTCGATCCCTTGAGAGTCCCACTAAACGGGAGTACATTGTATTTATTGTTTGTGTTGACGCAAAGACCATGGAAAGGATGTGCATGATGTATCGTGGATGCAATCAAAATTCATGTCGATAAAACTGAAGAACAAGCAAGTAACTTCTTGAAGAGTTTGAGTAGCAAGGGAAGGTATTCTGTTGATGTTTGGTCTTAAAAACTCGTGCAACAACAGATAAATTACGTCATGGCCTCGTTTCTGGTCGAAATGATTATGAAATTATTATAAAAGACGTTATTATATTTAATTTATTAATTTATTAATTTATGGTTAATTTATTTATGATGATCAATTTTCGATATTGAAATGCAACGGTTTTGTTTCGAGAAGTCTTTCAAAAAAATTATCACTTTTATTTTTACTTTACGAGCACTTTTCATTAACATATTGCAAAAGAAGATGATGAGAAATAGAACATGTTTTTTTCATTGAGATGAATTAGATAGGTTTCATATATCACATGATAGCCTTATATTCTCTCTATCATATCTCTCCAACGTGGCTGATATTCGTTGCTGACATCTCGACTTCATTTTGAATTTCCAACATTCAACAGGGAGAAATAATATCACAATATTGTTTTTGTTTTGGTTTTCATTTGTAGCAACCCGCCAGGTTGCTCTCGTTACCCCCAGGAAAGTTTAACAAAGCTGAAAAAAAATAAAAAAAGCTAAGAGAAGCAAAGAAGAACAAAACAGAAGATGGAGAACTTCCTCCTTCTTCAGAAAAGATGACAATTTTAAAAGAACCTTAGACAACCACAATATTCCTTAAAATAGACTTATAACAGCTCAGTAAAAGACTTTCCAGAAACACCATGCAAATCGTAAAAGTTCCAAATCATTTGAGTCAACAAATGCAAAGGCTGTTTGTTGGTGAATAAGCATGAATAATGAATAGCATAGAATTTTAGAAATTTTATTCTATTAAGATCTGTCCAATCAAATTAAACTGCGCATGTTCTGACAACAATTTATACGTGATATTTTTTTGTTTCTAAGGAGAATTCTGCCAGTTATATGTTGGTTTCGTTTGTAATCATACACAAAATTTAATGCTTCTCAGAGATGGACGAAAAGAGTCAATTCTGCAAATCTTGTAAAACACGATCGGGAGAGTTGAAGAAGTGTTCCCAATGTAAAAATGCTTTTTATTGCAGTCAAGAATGCCAGAAAGCTGACTGGAAAAATCACAAGGGAGGCTGCAAACCATCGCCTTCCTTTCCGCCATTAAGCAATAACACCGATCATAGAGGGAATAAATTGTCCACACAGAAAATGCTAAGTGCTATGATGAATGAAGATAAAGCTTCTGATGAACAAACCGAATCTGCGGTAACTATGATGGAACAAATGAGTCAGTATTTACCAGACCAGGAGAGACGCCAGGTAATATTAGATATTCCTGAATTTCACAAGGAATATAAAGAAAAATATCCCCCAGAACAAAAACACTTCAAGAACTTGAAGAGGTATTTCAACGACCAGAAACTTTGGGGTATCGCTGCTACGAATCTTGGACCACAAGAATGGAATAAAGGGCTGTATTTAAGAAGATACGGAGAGCTTTCTACAAAATTGTTTGAATTTTTGAGAAATAATCCAAAATTTGGGGACATTTTTGAACCTAGCTATGATGCAAAGTTCCCTAAAGAAAAATACCAAACCATCAAAAACGTGCCGGTCACACAGTCGATGTTTCAAAGAGGAGAAACCTATGTGTTTGTTGGTTTTGTCGACCTGTTTGTTTTAATGATGGGTCAACTCAGCGACGGAAGCAGTCAGAAAGTTCGATATGTAGGCTATGAAATGTCAGAAATTTGTGTAGCAAGATCTATCGTTCTCTACGAAATGATGAGTCAGGAAATGGATGAGCAATCGATCTTGCAGGTGTGGTTTTCCACAGGATGGAACGATAAGACTTTGAAAGATTTCAAAGTAGCTTGTCGATGTGTTTTGGATGCTGGTAAAATTGATAATGGTGAAGTGAAAGAATTGATTGAACACTGGGTGGATGCTTCTCTGAGTCTGCGTACAGCAAAAGAGAAATGGGAGGCTGCATCTGTTGATGGTTCAATCTTTCATGTGGCCGGAAATTTATGTTACAAAGAAGATCGAGTCGCATATTGCAGGTACTGCTTCACAGGTCAAATATTTGGAGCAAGCTCACAAAAGCATGGAAACATCTCCATGTTCAGTTTAAGCAAAAGTTTCTGTGACTACTATCCTTCCAGTGAATCAGTACTGGCCACACTGAGTTTGATGTTCTTCAATTATAATGGTAACTTGTTAGAAAGTGTGGAAAACCATATAAGGAATGGATTACGTAATTTGATGCAATGGATTGAGAAGGGATTTGTCTGTTGTGAGTTTCACGTGGGAGAATTGACTCCAAAAAACAAAAGAATTCTTGCAGATATTCGATCTTTAAACCCGTATCACATCGATTGGAGTAATATCCCAGATTATTTCCATAAAGAAGACTTTATAAAAATGGCGCAAGCCTGTAGCATGGATAATACCACCCACACCGCTCATTTCATGAATTGGTCGAAATATGTTTATGGAACATTCATTCTCGAATACGGAGCCCGTGTGCCAACATTGCATTCTGAATTAAACGAGGAATTTGAAAAGAAGTATCAATTAGCACATTCCACCGGCAAAATTCCCTTCTTTTTCAAAGACAAGTACTTCGTCTATCCTTACAACTTGAGCAGTGACATTCTAGCACGCAATGAGCGAAAAAGATTTTTGCAATATTATTTTGATGTCGGAGGAGTGGAAATGGAATTTGGTGAGGTCATGGAAGAACCACAGAGCAACTTTTTCCAGCGGACAGCACAAATATTTGAAATAATGTTCACGTTTAACACATCTCTTAATTTAAATGTCCCATGATTCTGATGTATGAAACTCAGTCAGTTTTTAAGATCAATTGTTTCAGCTCTTTTGTTTATTGTATTGTATTGTAAATGATCTATTCATGAAAATAACTCTTCATTGTAAATCTCGTGAAGTGAGTTATCTAGTATGTTTTATTTCAGGCGTCTACAAATGAACGGTCTTCTGAAAGTAAATGCAGCGCAAGTAACATGTCTTTGGGAAAATCGACAGTGAGCCAGCTTTTGTCACTGCAGAACATTGCGCATGCGTATAAGAGACTCCCATTCTTTCAATCTTCTCTGATTACGTCATGTTTCATGTTGGAGAAGTCTGAGCCCTGAAGTGGGAGTATGAAGTGGGAGCCTGAAACGAGATGTTTTAGAAAAAAATCACAGACTTCTTTTTTTTTAAATTAATCCTACATTTCTTTGCACGACCTGGCTAAAAGATATACATACGAGTGTGTGTGTGTGTGTGTTCATCTAAAAATTTCAAAGCATCAAACTTCTTGATTAAAGCTTCTTAAAATAGTCTGTGAGGCATAGCTTGAAACTAACCCTAACTAACCCAAACAAATTTTACCCCAGGAAGTTTTGATGCCTTCAAATTTTTAGATGAACTACATCATATATGAACATTGGGCTTATTCATATAACCAATAAAGTGAAATGAAACGTTTTTCGGGTCAAAATGAACAGTAATTTTGAATGTGTATTCGCCACATAACATCACACAAATAGTAAGCATCTTCATGCATATCAGGGTGAAACTATTCTATTGTATTACGAAATTAACAATATCTTAGGGATAAACATCTTGATCTCTAGAGATTACTAACATTTCTTGGGTTCAACAATATTGGTGATGGGATGACAAAAAAATTGAAAATGATAATAATAATAATAATAATATTGGGTTATATTTCAGTTTCAAGATTTACAAGTTGGCTATTGTACTGATTATACTGATCATTGAATGATTTCGTGGCTACATGATCAAACCACAGTTTATAGAATTCTATAAACTGTGATCAAACAAAGCAGGGTTTTTGCTATCGCAGTTGATGGTTAGTCTTTTGACATTCCTTGTTGGACGTTGTGGCTCGTTGATCGTTATTGGAATTAGTTTCGGTCAGTCCTGGCTATTAATAGACATTTCCCGAGTTTATTTTTTATCAAGCTCCGCCTCGTTTTCGCAATGGTTAATATGGTAACGAAATGTCACGGGACTCATTTCAGTAATGTGCAATAAGTGTAATAATTGTGATAGTGTTAATGATTGAGCACAAGAGATTCGGTTGTCATAGTAGCGCAATTGAAAACGAGGCGGAGTGTGATAACAACGAAATAACATTGGGGCGTCTTGAGTAAGATCCCTTCACAAAGCTGGCTGCGGCGTTTTGAGCTCTTTGTAATTTGTTGAATAGGTATTTTGGTGCATTATGAAATATAGCGTTGCCATAGTCAAGCTTGCTCAGGATAAGTGACTCAGCTAATTGTTTTCTAAGGTGAAATGGTAAGTATCTTTTGAGCATCGCCAGAGTTTAAGTGTCGTGATTGCTGAGGATGTTACTTTGTTGACATGCGAATTCCATTTTAAGTCTTTGCTAAAATTTTGAAGGTTGATACTTGTTCAAATAATTTGATTCTATACGCGAACTGGTGTTTCTTTGCCATTTGTCTAGTAGAAAACAGCATAGTTTTCGTTTTATGCGGGTTTAATACCAGGTTTGTCTCTTTTGACCACATTTGAAGTTCGGCAATGTCGTTGTTTAATGCATTTGCACATTCTTTAATTTGTTTTGGTTTAGAGTGGCGGTATATGCTGGTGTCGTCTGCATACTGAATGCATTTAGCAGAGGTCTAATTAAGACATGTCGTGAACATAAATATTGAATAGCATAGGACCTAAGATACTACCTTACTGGTACTCCATTAGTGATTGGTAGATGGTTTGAAGAGAGTTCGTTGATTTGCACATATTGGTAACGATGAGATAGGTAGCTTGCGAGGATAAGCATAGTCTGTTTTGAGAATTTAAGGGAGTGAAGTTTACGTATCAATATCTCAAAATCCACAGTATCGAAAGCTTTGGAGAAATCAGCCATGACAGCTAGAGTAACTTCGCCACGATCCATTGCTTTGATGATGTCGTCTTTTATTTTAATACAAGTTGTAACAGTGGAGTGGCCTTTACGAAAACCAGATTGATTTTCTGATATCCGATTGTCGACATGCTTAATGATTTGTGTTATAATTAGTTTTTCATACACTTTGGAGAGGATCGGAAGTATCGATATTGGTCTGTAGTCATCTGGTTCCTTTGGTCGGGATATTTTTGAATGTTTTGGGAATGTTGAATTATTTATCGATGAGTTGATTATGTGACATATTGGGCTTGTTATTTCATCAATGTATAGCTTCAGATAGTATGAAGGGATCTGATCAGGACCAGTTGAGCAATCATTACGAAGCCCTATAATTGTTTTTCTAACATCATTGTAGCTGACTTCGGAGATTTGGAATGTGTTATCTTGGACTGGAAGGTCGTTAATCAGGTCTTGTAGAAGACGTTCGGGTTTAGATTGCGAGTCTTTCACCAGTGGTGTTGAAATGCTCATTAAGTACGTTTGGATCTGCGGTAATACGCTGAGGGTTTGGATTTAGAATGTGGTGGATGGTATTCCAAACCTCTTTTGGGCGTTTGGATGATACTGCCCTCCTGTAGAAGTTGGATTTGGTAGTTTTACTGAGGATCTTAATTTTATTTCTAATGTTTCTGAACATTTGTCAGTCAGCTGTATTTTGTGTCATGTGTGCTTGTTTTGCGAAGTTGATCTCGTTGTCTTTGCATTTCTCTGATATTCAGATCTGTCAGCCAGGGTGCAGGTGGTCTTGTAATCTTTTGTTTGATGAGGGGTGCATGTTAGATAGATAGATAGATAGATAAGTATATTTTCTGTCGATTATAAGTTTACAATGTTCTACTATATTCCTTACAACAAGCTGCAAAGTGTTAAGTATATTATACATGCGTAAAAGAATATCATACAAGTTCATATTCTCGTAAACTCATAAAGAAACAAGGAAAACTCGCAGAAGATCAAGGTGATCTTATCATCGAGAACCTTTAATGCTAGTTCTTGTTGAGGCATTTCAGAAATTGATTACGTAAGAAATTTGTTTACAGTTTATCTTTAAAAGAGTAATTGGTCGTAAAATAAGACGCGTATTAAAAGTATTGTTCCATGTTGTCAGAGTGCTGGAGGAGCATAACCTTAAGTTTATGCTTAAAATTTAAATAGGATTTGCAATCCTGTAGGGTGTCTTTTGGTACAATGAGTATGTTCCACAAATGTGGAGCACGAAAAGATATGTTAAATTGACTAAGTTTATTGCGACAATACGGCTCACATAATATTCTCGCAAATCTGGTTGTGTATTTACTCGCTACTTTAATAGTATGTAAATGGTGAAATGTGGACGGCGCAGTTTTAGTTTTGCATTTATACATAAGACATAGAATTTGATAAACGTTAATTTGATAGATAGTGAAAGTTTTGAGATCGTCAAAAAGTGGTTTAACATTTGCATGACGGTTTTTGTAATGTATAACACGCATAGCATGTTTCTGAAGTCGATAAAGAGGCAACAATTTTGATTTGGACGTACTAGCCCAAGCAATATTTGCATAGTATATGTGGGAATAAATAAACGCATAATAAAGTTGTATTAGCAGTTGTTTCGTCAATAAGGGTCTTGCCTTATATAATATACCAATACATTTAGAAACTTTAGTAGTAACAGTTTCAATTTGTCTTCTCCATGAAAGAGTTTCATCTAACATAACTCCTAGAAATTTAGTTACAGTTTGCCTTTTAATGCAAGTATTGTCGA
Organism: Turritopsis dohrnii; assembly: GCA_027922465.2. NCBI lineage: Eukaryota > Metazoa > Cnidaria > Hydrozoa > Anthoathecata > Oceaniidae > Turritopsis > Turritopsis dohrnii. The sequence goes on along the minus strand of BQMF02000147.1, from coordinate 253,100 downwards.
TTTTGATTTCCGGAATAATCGCTGGAATGAACCGCTTTTTATTTGATGGATGGAAAATAGAGTACTTTGTTTTGCTTATATTCAATGACAGCCTATTTGCTTTAAACCATTCAGCTACTTTAGTAAGCTCTAAATTTATTGTTGAAAGAAGTTCTGCAAAGTTTTTGTGGGAATAAAATAAATTTGTATCATCAGCAAACATAACTTGTGTAAGTTCTGTAGAGGATTTATAAAGATCATTCACGTATATAAGAAATAGTAGTGGCCCTAAGATTGACCCTTGGGGAACTCCACAAGTAATATCTAGTGCTTTTGTAATTTTTCCGTGTCCATACGCAATATATTGTTTTCGATTTCTCAAATAACTTTGGAACCATTCAAATATTTTTCCATGGAGTCCATAATATTTAAGTTTTTCTAAGAGTATGTTGTGGTCAACCGTATCAAAAGCTTTTGACAGATCTATGAATACACCAACAGTGAACTTGCCTTGTGAGAAAGAAGCAGTTATTTCGTCTACTAATTTCAGGATAGCATGTTCAGTAGAAGTATTTTTTTGAAAACCGAACTGTTTAGAGTATATTAGTTTATGATGTGTTAAGTAGTTGTATACCTTGTTGTACATAATCCTTTCTAGGATTTTCGAAATAACTGGCAGAACGGATATTGGCCTATAATTTCCAATATCAGAAGTATCTCCTGTCTTGAAAACTGGTGTCACTTTTGCTATTTTCAGTTTATCAGGAAATATTCCTTCTTTAAAAGACAATTTACAGATGTAAAAGAGCGGATCTTTTATTTCATCATATACGTATAAAATAATATTGCTGTTTAGATCATCAAATCCAGTGGCTTTGTTTCCTTTTAGCGATCTGAACGCAGATTCAAAATCTTGAAACGTTAATTGGTTATTGTCTAACCTTTTATTGACATTGATAAGGTAATTTTGAAAGCTTTTGTTTCCTTTAGGAATATTTTTAGCAAGTTTTGGTCCAATATTAGCATAAAATTTGTTGAATTCATTTGCTATAACAGTTTCGTCTTCCGTAGTGCCTTGATCGGTTTTTACTATTTTTGGCAAATCGGTTGATTTAATTTTCATCTTTCCAGTTACTTCTTTCATGATTTCCCACATTTTTTTTGAATTTCTTTTATATTTTTTTATCTGTGATGCGTAATAGTGTTGCTTTGACCGTTTTCTCAATTTTTCGAATAGATTTTTGTAACTTTTGTATGCTTTCTCTGATTCAGTTGTTTTTTTCTTCAAATATTTAATATAAAGTTTTTGTTTTTGTTTAGAAGATTTTTTTATTCCTTTTGTAATCCAGGGTGCTTGAAGATCTTTTTCCTTGAGTTTTATTTCCTTGATGGGAAAGTGTTTGTTATATATTTTGTAGAAAATTGAATAAAATTTTTCATATGAGTCATTCACGTTATCAAGGTTTTTTAAAATGCTCCAATCAATGTGCGCTAATTCGTTTTTAAACTTTCGTTTGTTTGTTTCACTGAAATTTCTTTTATTCAAAGTGATATTTGTTTCTGTTTTTAAATTTTTACTTGTGTTAAAAACTGCAAATATTGGGAAATGATCTGAGATAGCCGACTTTATAATTCCTTTCTTTAAGGTTTTATCAAATACACAATTTGTTAAGATGTTGTCAATAAGAGTAGCTGATGTTGCAGAAACCCTTGTAGGCCTAGTAATCAGTGGATAAGCTCCGTGTGAAAATGCAGTATTATATGGTATATGGTATTATTGGTTTAGACATGAGAGGAAGAGGTTGTTATAGACATCCAGTTTTTCTTCAGGTGTTTCCATGGCATAAACTAGGTTCAAAGGAAGTTTTTCTACGTCGGCTACAAAAGATTGTTGGTCGAATTGTTTTATAGTCGTGATCGTTAATTTCATCACATGGGAGAACATCTTGATTATGGATCCTATCGATGTTCGAGGAGATGTGGTCAATAAGTTTTGATCCTTTCCTTGTCGGTTTGATGTGCTGCTTTAGGCCAAGATGGTCTAACGTTTCTTGGTATTGTTTCCCAGCGGCATTTTCTTTATTTAGCAGATTTATGTTCGTGTCCCCTATGATGATGATTGGACCTGTCCAAATCGTGTAGACGTATGATAGTGAATCTAATTTTTGTGTCCAAATCTGTTTATCAGCGAGTATTGGGCTAGGCTGGCAGAACACCGCGATCAAGAAAGAATTACTCTTGTTTTTCACTTCTAACCACATATGCTCGATTGTATCATTCTTTTTGTTTGTCAGATCTCAGCTAAAAAAAGTTTTGCGGGCGGCCCTGTAAGACATAATCGTACACAGCATAAATCATATATTTTTTCAATCGGTTTACGAACTGTACAAGATGGTTTTACGTTCTGAACACCTACTTTTGGCACGAGAAGGTATTTGACATATCATTTTCTCATGTAAAGCCGGCAAAAAAAACCCCATTTTTTCCGGGAAACGAGTATTTATGAAATAAGATCAGTTTTTGACAAAAATCTCTATTTTTTTCAAATGATTTTTCGGGAATATGTTTTCTAGAGGGCTTCGCCAATACAAAAGAAAAAATGTTCTCTCTTTCTGTTGAATACGGGGGAGCACATACATAGGAACATCCTTCTGTTCTGTTTAGAGAACTCTCGCCCACTCTAGAAGTAGAGTATTAAACCACCAAAAGTCATCGACTGACTACACCCTGAGTTTCGGGTTGTTTATCTGTTTACTGGGGACGACCCAATTGGTTGGTGGATGCGTTATAATATTTTGTTCTCACTTTTCTTAATCTGACAAAATTATTACAAATAGCACTCGAAATAATATTTTAGTATCACTAAGTTTCCCTAACCACCCAGCCCCAGACCTTGTCAGTCCCGCTTCAAACCACTTCAATAGTTTTCAGTCTAGTTTAGACATGTTGGCATTGAAGTTACTTCCCAGCATTTCTGAAATGAAAATGCAGACGAATTGTCTTGATAATTTGTCTCTTAACTTGACAGCCACTTAAAATAGATCTACTCATCTTTGACGAATGATGTAAGAATTCCTCTAGTGGTGTTATGTAGTCGCGAGATACCCCATATATATATATATTACGAGTATACATACAAAAACCGTAACCGAACATGATGTTACAATAACCGTCGTTTAAGCTGCGAATTCATTTCGCTGCCGAAGCCAAAGAAGAGGACAAGGCGTCGCCAGGAGATTGGGAATGTCCACCCGAACAACTTTGCGGCGGTCGGGTCACAAGTATCGACATTGCTCGCGCTTCCGAGTAACGAATAAAGCAACAAAACAGCCGATGACGGAAGGACATGAGTTGATGTGACATTATCACATTGAAGTCGTTTTCACCTGGCTTGCACTCGCTCATAGAACAGTAGATAGGGTACAATTCCCTGTTGATGCTTCAACACTTGAGTGACGTTGACATTTTTTATAAGGTTATCGTCAAAATGAACCCATCCGAACGGATTGCCGTGGTGAACGGATGCTGTGTAATGACCACCTGCAGCGTTTTTACCATGGTGGTATATCACTAACAGAGAATGAGGTATGGTCGGTTACAGTGTTAAAAAAAAATCATCCAAAAAGAACAAGTATTACTGGCCACACTTACCAGCGTAAAGTTTGTATTTTCTCGATTCCGTCGATGATTTACTTGTGAGGGGGGATAAAACATCTACGAAAGAGAGCGTAAACATGCAAGGAGGAGTTCGTTGTGGTATAAAAATCGGTAGGACACAAGCAAACCTAAAATAACATAGTATGGAAAGACTGGAGCAAAATTCGTCGAATCTCTGGTGAATGCCGTAAGCAATTATGTAATGGTGTTGGAGAGGTTATGGTATAAAGGCTTCGTTTTTTCATACATTTCATAGTGTAGGTGTATTGCAAGAAGAGATCAAATGGAGATGGAATAAACATCGAACCAGTGAGAGTTTCACATGGGTTTCCAATTACATGAAGCATGCATAAAAAAATTATCATTACCTTTTGGAATTTCTAAATCAACAGGAATTTCGATAGATTTGTAAATCTTCTGGCAACCCCCCTTCCTGTTGAACACGAAGTATTTTAAATGAAAGATGAAAATTAAAGGCAGTTCTTCCATTGAAGAACGTCTAGAGGCTTCGACCTAAAAAAGACAAAGTATGGATGTGTTTCAACAAACAACTGCTTGCAGACGCAACTTATGAAGCAACTTATACAAGCACTGATAAATACTTTAATCAGAAACATTGATAATTTATATTTTTGAAGCCGAATGAACTTGGCAATCAAATAACCCAAACGGAGGAGAATACTTGATACTAGACTCCCTTACCTCTGTTTTGGTTTTGGGACAGTTGAATCCTTGTAGGCTTTCTTTCATAAAGTAACATTTTATTGCGTCAAGGAGCGTGGATATCTCTTGAGACTATAAAAGAAAGGCATTCGTTTGTTTTTTCGTTTTCAATGTCAACTTTCAAGTTAAGTCTTCACAGCTTATAAAAAAATAATTAATAAACACCCAACCTGGATATCTAGCTGCAAAGTAAAAAATGGTTGAAGTGTACTCGATTCCTTCATACCAGTTTGAAGGACGGACGAGCGAATGACACCACCGAACACATGCTTGATCAGCGATTCTTCAATGATTGCCTGAAGTCAAACTAAACGACTTAATGGCTTATATATAAATAACCAGACCTCGCACACCTTATAGCATTAAAATATACTGTGGCACTTATTTTATAGAAATACATAACAGAAGAATAAGACAAAGTTTCCTTTGGTGCTGAAATTATAGAAAACAAACAGAAAATCTTGAATGAGGATAATGGGGGTTAACAACAACAACAACAACAACAACAACAACAACAAAAACCCTACTCCTAACAGAACCCAACATCAACTAGTCGTCTACATAAGCATTATTCACTAAAAGGGACTATCATACTGCCAAAGCAACAGCGACGAATACCTTTCTCATGGTTGCAGATTTATTTTTGGGGCCAACATGCTCCCAAGAGTCCTCTTCATCTTCATCATCGTCATGAACGCTATCATGATGCTCAGCCTTTGCACCGTTTACAATTCGGGGCTTGGGATGTGCTATTTTTTGCAGTGCCACCAATTCATCATGAATACCATTCAACAGAAACGACAAGAACTCCTCAGCATCTTCTTGTCGACCCTGCAATAACAACCAGTTAAAGTCAAGGTCACACCCAGTTAAAGTCAAGGTCACACCCAGTTAAAGCCAAGGTCACACCCAGGAAACGATAGGGTTTCTGATATAGTCTTTTATAAACGAGCCTTATGATGAAAAACAACCCACAAACCTTTTCGGACAACGTTGTCTTCATAACCGGTAGCACATCGTAAACACATCGTGGCTCGAAGGCAATACCTGCTCTGAGATCATCTGTCTGTTTTTTTATGGCAACCTTAGGATTTATTGGCTCAAATTCATTAAAGAATGCTATCCTGTATAAAAATATGAGGAAACGGTTGAAAAAAAAAGAAGAGAAAACAAAAAGAAAACAAAAGAAGATATGGACTAGTTAGGTGTACAAGCCATATAATTGTTTATACAGTAGAATCCCAATAACTTGAACCCCCACAGGACCGAGAAAATAGTTCGACTTATCGATTGTTCGAGTTATCGAAGGTATTTTATGAGAAAGTATTGGTGAAGGGGAATTCGAAATTGGTTCGAGTTATCGGGGGGTTCAAGTTATCGGGATTCTACTGTATTAATTTTCTTATCAGGCCGTAAATCACAGGAAAAAATTGTAAGTTAGGAGTAAATGGCTTTTTTTGTGATTAAATACATTAACTCACATGCTGTCTGTTAAAGGTGTAGAAGTAGATTTAACATGTTTATTCAAAAACGGTTTTAAAGATTTGTAGAAATGAGATATAGTGGGGATTCCCAACATCGCTTGCAGTGTCGTGTTGATGTAACACCAATTCCCACGATTGATCAATCCACGAAGTTGTAAGTGATGACGGCTGTAATTGGGTAACGTAGAGCTGATATGATCTATGGAACGAATTTGATTTCATTGAACTTTAAAAAGAATACTACATTCAGGATCTACAAAAAATATCTTACCAGCCAGCTGATGAGCTCTTTCATCCAAATCCATTGTGATGACGGATAAATCAGTTTTAACAGGAGGCATTATTACAGCTTGTTCATTGGAAGAATCGTTCATTTGCACCGACAGTATAGAAGATGCACTGCTGTCCTGCTTCCAAGATGTTAGACCAGTGGCTTGAGACTCGGACTTGAATAAAGAAGCCCAGCTTGAAGGCTTTGGTTGCTTACTGGAATTTTCTACTAAGTTGACATTTTCAGATTTTGTACTAGACTCAATTTGCTTGCCGGCTGTGCAATCACCAGACGGCAAATCATTTTCAATAACAGTTTGGTTGGCAGTATCAACAAGTTCAATATCATCATTTTCAGCTGGAGCTTGCTCTAAATCAGTATTTCCTAATGAATTCGAAACGTCACTGTTTTGAGTTGCTATAGGCTCAACAAAACAGTTTTGCAACTCCTCATTACGAATGGAATGCAAATAGGTGAAGTTGTCCCTCGATCCTAAAAATAAAAATAAAAGTTGAATCAATGAAAGAGTCTAAACGATAAATAATGGATTTGTTGATAGCACAACTTTCCAGCAATAACCAAATAAAACTTTGAAAAACAATTTTGTCTGACCTTCTTCCACCCATGTTTTTGTTGCATTGAATGTATCACAAAGGAACTAAAATGCAGAACAATAATTTAGGAATTTTATGGTGAAAATGCTTCATGGAATGAAAAACACCTGAGATGTTGATGTAGCGAAAACACTTTAAAAAACCCTAGCAATTGTCGCCAAGAATATAAAAGTGAGATTTTACCTCAATTCCAGTTGGTTTCAACCGATCATGTACGAAAAACTTGCCATACTCATCAGTCTTGAAATCACCAAATATCAAACACTGTAAATGAACAATAAAATGGTTGTAACAAAAAAAGTTAATGCATAAACCTAGTCTTTCACTTAGTTCAATGACGTTATGCACAACTTTTGTGTATATATATAATGTAATTGATCAAGTTGTGACTGTGAATAGTCAACAGAGAATTTTTAAACAAACATTTTTCACAGACAATTTTCACAAAAACTATTATCTACTAGAGTTAAAATTTCCCCTTTCATTTTTCATGATTAAATAGACTAGCTGTAATTTGGTCTGAATTTTCATGGTGGTTCATATTATCTGAACAATTTTTTTTTCATATTACAGGGCCTTAACTAGCGTTGTGGGGGACCGTTAAACGGCCCCTTCCCAAACCAAAATAGACACCCTTTTTCCCAATTGGCAATTAACATTTTTTTAGAACGCGACTTTGAAAGGATGTTACAGTGAATCAACAACGTAGAGTAACAAAGAAATGGTTAAAACTACTTTCGTCAATATCAAGTTATCAACGATTCTTTGATTTGATTAATTATACAACGTTATTAAACTAAAACAACGCAGTTTTATGTATCATTCACGAATATACTGTGCTTGTAAAGCTGCCATTATGAAAAACCTCGCTTATTGGCGTGCGGAATATTCAGCGCTCCTCCTGTGATCGCTAAAAATAGTTAACATTCACGGATCAATTGGATTGGGTCAAGATTAAAGGCTTTATTTTCTTATTCCTGCAAACTAAATTATCAATACCTGCAACCCTTTAAATTAGGATTTTTTCTGAAGGCAAAATTTGTCGTCTTGATGTGATGATTTTGTTGGACACGTTGGGAAAATGTTTTTCACGTCGACAAAATTGTTTTTTATTAAAAATGATTTCCCCTTGTTTTCCAATACGTATCTAGAACTTAGAGCAAACGATGCATTCCTGCTTGCTTTTCAGTAATCCTCGTGACATTTTATCGAAAATCATGGATTTTCTTCGTAAAATTCACTACACATCAAACATTTTAGTTTCGTAATTTTTGAAGGATTTTCTAGATTATCACAAAAAAAAAGTTATCTTTAAAATTCAAACTTTTTGCTATCGACAAATTAACCATGATGTTTACATCTTCACTGGTACAACTTGTAGCAAACAACGAAAGACACGTTCAAACTCAGCAAACAAAAAACAAAAAAACTTTTCACATTATTTCCCAATTAGGGCCTAACGGCTTCTTCGCACAAATCCTAGTTTAAGCCCTGTATTATCAGCACAATTTTTAAAATGCAAAGCATTTGTTGTTGGGACGGTTTTACGTATAGTGTATAGAATACATTTTAGAAGTATTAGAAGTGTGGCATACATATACAACTTATGGGGCAACTTTTACATAATAATTAGATTGACATATAAGTGGATATTGAAGATTATAGTTTAAAAGTCTTCCTAAATTCCACATTAGTACAGTTCCAACAAATTATTGGTTAACAACAAAACAATCAGAATCATATGTCATAGTGGTAGACGGTGCCATTGCACAATAGTTAGGCCTTCTTCTACGCAAATGTGGATTTCATACTCTACAAACTGTATTAACACAGTTATTATACAGTTAATGCTAATGCTAATCTTCACTTAGTCAGCACCGTTGTACAACAGCACTGATTGAATACAGTTACATAGCCACACAACTGTCCGGCATTAATGTAAATGCTCCAAAGTGCATAATGCTATAACATTGAATGCACATTTCCACCTGGTCAGCACTATTTATTTCCATAATTGGTTTACACAGGCATGGTCTAAAAGGAACCAAGGGTTCCTTGCTATTACTTCAATGGCATGTTGTGCAGGGCCTCATTAACTATGTATATACTGGACTAGGATAATATAAAAATTTTCTTAAGTAAATGTGAATATAACAGTCAATAATTAGATCAGTGGGGCAATAATAGCAAGAACCTGAATGTTATACAGTAGTGTATGGCAATGTTTCATTGATTTCATTGATATTTAGTTTAGATTTACGGTCAACTTCCTCTTGTGTGTGCGTAAAACCACGTAGAGGCAAGAGACACATTTTCACAATTAGTATAAAAGCACGTGGCATTTGACAGTTTTTTTCATCATCGCAGGGAATCATTGCATTGCATCCCCTAAATTTTATTAGGTACTCCGGCTATGAGGTCATCAAAATATTTGATCGACAATATCTTTCTAACGGTTGATCGTAGCGAAATGATCCCATACATTTTTTTGATCAGATTTTTGTGCTCTACAACATGGGTACACTTTCCGTTTCCAAATCAGTGATTTAATTCTTCATCACGGGGATCACACACCTTGATTATATTTTTCCTCATCTATTTTTAACACGGGTTTTGCGCACACGGGAAAGGCGAACACACATCCTTTTCAAAGTTAAATTCAGTAAAATCCTAGTATATATAATAAATAGATGCTTTCACAAGTGCTCAGTGTTTACCAAAAAACAGGGTTCGTAGCACTTTTCCCAAAATATTTTCCCTGACTTTCTGTGACTTTAAGGAGTAAAAAGGAGTGATTTTCCCTGACTTTATTGCCTACTTAACTGCCAAACAGTCAGGATTACACATTCAGAAGTATCACGAGGCAGAGAAGGGATAAAACATTTTAAATTAAGATTAAAGATATTATCAAATCTCAGTGAAACAACTATATCAAACAAACAGTGAACAGAGAACAAAGTCAGTAATAGATACTTTTATAAACAATCTTATGAGAAATTTCCCAGACTTTGCTTGACCGAAAGGGCAAAAAAACTTTTTCCCCTTACTTTCCAGGATCCTCTTGTCAAACATAGTTTTTTCCCTGATTTTACAGATGCTTTGAACCCTGAAAAAGGATGTTTCAAGATGCTTAAAAATCAGTGATCCAGTTGTGAATTAAGATGATATTTGACATTCTGTGGGGATCACTTCAAGAATCAAAGTTAGATCTTTCATTAACTGATTGTTGTAGAAATAAAAAATCATGCATATCATAGACATTCCAATTGCACATATATGTATTTCTCATTTCAGTCAATAATTTTGTAAATATTTCTCCTATCATCAATTCAACAAAAAAATAACAAATCTTGGAATTTCCATTGAATTGTCCTATGTATATTGAATGAATCAAAGATTAAATATTGTGGAAAGTCATTTATACAAAATATGTTAAAGATCACCTTAAGATATCGACAATTTATAGGGGAAATTTGTATTACTGGAAATTCACTTTCCAGCAACGAAATCAAAAACAAGCTTTCTTTATTTTGTGTTCAATTTTCGCCAGCAAAACTCAATGTTAACTTGGCAAGCAACTTAAAGTCTACTTTTCAATATATACTAAATAAACACTTAAATTGCTCGCATGTTTTTTAAGTAAAGGATATATAGGTAAGAATCATTATTATGCTATAAGTGCAAAACACAAGAGTTTTTTTTATACAACTTGTTTTTAGAGCGTATATCTACGGAAATCACACAAATAAAGACATATATGATAATACAGCACCTGTTGCTCTGGAAAATCCAAAGAGGAAAGGCCAATGTGTGACTTTTCCATTAGCTCATTTTTTACGGTTTGCTGATTTGCCGACGCAATGATGTTTGTTTCTGAAATTTTCTTTGAGTTAACGCTTGTGTCTATGTTCATGATTAAAAAAATTGGCCAGCAAAAGCCGGGTATCGTATCAGTGACCACATAACAGATCACAATTAGTTTTTAAAACATCGTTTTTATCTTCAAGTACAATTAATTTTATTTTCCTTTTTCTAGTATTCTTTTCACAATATCTAACATCGTTTCGTATACAACGCCATTTTGTTTGCCAATGAGGAAAGAACATTTTATCATTTTTACTTCCAGGGCTAATTGTTTCACAAAGTCAGTGGTTATGAAAGCTGTTTATATTTTTCCAACATACATATTATTTTATGAAATGCGTTTTTAAAACAATTTACTTTCATATCTAAGGAAAATAGAACATTTCTTTTCCCAAATACATTTAAAGGTTCTTATGTTAATGTCAATTAACCCCCGGTTTTCTACTTATGATTGCGAAACAATTTCACATGGTAAATTGGCAGATTTCTGATTCTGGAATTTGCAAAAAAGAAGCAGGACTTAGCTGGCTTTACTTTAGCCTGGCTGTTTGTTTTTAACCAATCCGATCTGACAAAACAGCACTATGGTCACAAAAACCCTTGATGAGATAAAAGAACACAATAATGGTAAATCTTGCTGGCTGGTTATTCACAATAAAGTATACGATGTAACAAAATTTTTAGACGAGGTTTGTGGTGGATGATGGATTTGTTTGTTTTGTGGTTTGGTTTGTTTGTGCATCCTGTAACTGTTGTATTTTTTTATGCAAAATTTTTTGTAGCAGACAGTGCTCAGAGGGACATCTTAAGATTTTATCTGGGTATCACGGGGCCATTGGACATTGTCATTGATTGGTTTTATTTAGAATTTTTGTTTTGGGTGGCCCGAAGGAAATTTTAATGACCCCATTATATATTCAATCAATAACACTCGACAATTTCATTTTGACACACTTAGAAATGCTTACAAAATAGAAAAGAGCTGAAATTGCAAAGCAAACATTATAAAACTCAAACCTCTTGTACATACGCCAACTTTTAAAACTAAAATGTGTGAGAGATTTACCCGGTTTATTGTCACGGGATCTTGGTTGGCACCACAGGGAAAACTTTGAAATCGGCATGCTGTGTCGCTGGAAAATGCACTTCAGAAAAGAAATTTTTCGCTGGAATAGCAGAAAATATTCAATGCGCATGGTCAATTTTTTTCTCTGTAGAAATATATATTTCGATCAAAAGTAGTCGTGGAAATAGCACTTAAGTGGTTGTTTCAGTTTGTTTGCCTCCTTTTTCTCCGATAGCTGCATGCTAACTCGGCCATCCGGATTCCTTTTCTTGTTTGCTCGTGCCGCTGTGTGTATTTGAATTTTACGGAAAACGAAAGGGATGGTAATATTGTGCCCATAGAAAAAAGGAATGTGATACTTAACATCAGCGCGTAAGGAGCAGAAAACTAATTATGCAAAATTTTATGCAAAATTTTTATTTGAGATAATAGATTTTTAAAAAAATCTGTGTGTGATAACCAAAATGCGTCGTGTCACACTCAAAGTGTGTGAGTTGACACTGTAATGGAAATTCTTAAATCATATTTATAGTCAATTTGCCTAATTATTCCGCACTTTTTGAAAATTTAGGAATTTCTTGTAACCATTCGGGATAACTTGTGCAGTACCATTACGAAAACTTCCATCACTTCTCTGTCTACCATTTTGCATTTAAATTAGCGACAAACGATTATTCAAAGTGACAAAATAGCTGTTTTTCGATGCGGGATGACTCGATCCGAAAATTAATTATTCCGCATTTTTTCCTAATCACCGTGAGAGGGTGCGGGATAATTAGGCAAAGGTGCGAGATAATTTAGGAAATCCGTTCCCGCACTTTTTCCCCAATCCTCCCGCATATTTTAGGCCCAAGATTTGTAAAGATAATTCAATTGTAAGCAACAATAACAAGTAAATTACTCTCCGTTCACGTGTTTCGAAACAAATCTATCATACAATAGGTCTCTGTTTTCCTTTCGAAAGTGTTCAAATAACATGGCATCCCTCCGTCGTCATTCAACCACCTTGGCATCATCCGACCAATGTATAGCGACTGAGCCTTTTTGTGTTGGAAGATGACAGCAAACCACTTTCCTCTGATGCTCTCCTCTGTTGTTGGTAAACAGAGCTTTTCCCAACAATCTTCCATAAAAAACAAATCGTCTTCATCCTCTACTAAATGTTCATCACCTTCTTCCTATTCTTCCTCTTCTTCCTCTTCTTTAGAATCTTCCTCCTCACCTTGATAGTCATAATCTGGTTGAATCTCTTCTTCATGGTATTCTCCTTGTTCATCTTGATGTTCCTGCTCCTCCTCTTCATCTTATGATTCTTTCTTCTTCTTGGCTTTCCTCTTATTCTTTTTCCTTGTTTGCCTTTACCTTGTTCTTGATCGGTCTTTTCCTTCTTTTTCTCTTCCCGTCGACGTTTTCTTTCCAGTTTCTTCTTCTCTTTGTCTTCTTTCTCTTTTTCTTTTGCTTTCAACGTTTCCAGAAACTCTGTTTGGGTTACAACCTGAAGAATAAACATACAATATATAGTAAATCCTTTTGTAACAGTCTTCTTCATTAACGCAATCTATTCAAAACAGCTTTAAGCAGGTTATAAACTATATAGTAAAGTTTCCTTTAATTTACCTGAGCGCGTAGGTCGAGCTTCTGTCTTTTCTTTCCCTCTTGCTTTTTCTTTTGTGGCTTGACCTTGTCCAAGAGTGTTTCCTCAAACGATTTCTTTTTGGCAACAGGGGTCAGTGTTAATGGTAAACTGGTTTCGGGTACAAGTTCCCACTCAGGCACCCATTTGAACCCCAGTGGAGCTTGGAAGGGAAATGGTCCAATGATGGTGCTAATCAGCCCGCTCAAAAACCTTTAAAGTGTGTATTTTTTGAATAATAGAGGCTAAAATGTAGTTGAACTAAGAATAACTGAAATTTTTAACATTCATACAAAAAACATGTAAATGGAGTTATTGTCAGGGACATGCAAAATAATTGTTGAGAAAGCGTTCCGACGAAAACATGACTTTCTATTGTAGCATCTTATGATATGATATGATGATAATTTGCGTACGCTTATGTTTATCTTCCATTGTTTTAGCATCCAGGTGGGGAGGAGGTCATGTTAGAAATAGCAGGTTCGTCGACGTTACTATTTGAAATGCCGGCTCGATTTCCATTCAGTTTGCATCAGTGTTTCTGCTAGTGCAAAGTGGATTAGTACCTGTCTCTTGCTGTTGACATGATCTAGACGGAATATGTGTACTTTTGTTTGTAGGTAAAGACGCGACAGAAAATTTCGAAGATACTGGCCACTCCATGGATGCTCGTGAAATGATGAAAGATTTTTACATTGCTGATTTAGATGAGGTATGAGATCAAAGACTTTAAGTCACCTGATTATATCGCAAGGGATTATTAGGGAAATGTTAATTTCAACAATTGATAACGGTTAAATTTTATACTACATATATTTTCGCTAAACAACGTTCCTTGATCATTCGTCTACTGTGTTATTGCTAAACTTGTTGAATTAACTCGATTCATGTAGGAAATCTTTAAATCCTTAAAATCTTTTCTTTCCTTTCTCCAATGGTGAAGAAGTTAGAATTTATTATGCAACCTTTTGTTTTGTTTTCTCATAGAAAGATCGTTTTCCCGATATCAGTGGAACATCTACAAACGTACGCTATTTAAATCATCTACCATGTTCACCACGTGAGATTTGATATTAAGATTTGTGTGGTTTTTGAATAAACATTGCAACAGGAATCTTTCCATTTCAGGAAACTTCTGCGTCATCTAATTCTTCATCTTCAGGGTATGTTTCATGCAACTCCTGTTCCATATATCAGACTGGGAACTAAGACCAAGAAAACTTTATTCGTTTCTTTCTTGGTTTTCTCTCACAGCAGGGGAAAATTGTCTGAAGTCACTGCGACTAAGAACATTTTCATTGAAATAGGGTGTATATTTATATGGAAATGCACTCCTTCATAGCGGTTTTTCAACTAATTTCTTCAAGATTTTTGTTAGGGTGAAACATTTATTGTTGTTTTTTTAGATTAACTCCGGCATTGATTGCGTTGTCTCTGTTGGGAATCGGAGTGGCGATCGGTTATATATTCTACATGCAAAAACTATAGCTGTTTTTTTAATTACCTCCAACATTTGTTTCGTTCATTGTTAATGAATCAAAATTCAAAATCAATTTGCAATTTTCCTCTCCTTTCCGTATGAACGTTTGACGTCTCTATTCGATGAAGATTCATGCTTTCAATGGCGAAGTGCCTTGTGATTTCTTGCTAGATTGAATGATTTCTTTCGAATCTCAGTTCAGTAGGGTCTGGAAAGGATTTTTCTAATCAATAACCTCCCAAAAGAAATTTGGATGGTTTTCTTTCTGTCGTGTCTGGATCCTTTTCTCTCCTTTCGTCTTTATAGTTAGGTGGAAATCAATTATGTTTAATTTCTTAAAAAGAAATGTTTTTAGACATAGACAAAACACGATGGTAACGTGTAACATGCTCACCAAAATCCTGTTTTTGTTTTTTTTTGTTTTTGTTTTTTTTAGCCAATTAAAATCAAAACATGTTTACAAAGTATTTTTATTGTAAGAGAACGACAAACCTGGATAGTTCGACAAGGAACTCTTTCTGTTTCCAGTTAGATCTATTTGGTGTACAATGTATTAAGTGTTTCTGTGTTCATATAAGATAAAGTGACACCAGCAGTAATTTGTTTTCTTATGTTAGTCCAACCTCAAAAACTGTGGTAATTATGATAACATCGTAGCTATTCAAGTTAACCGGGAAAAAAAACCATTTTCTGTTGACGTTGTTTAGTCGTATTAATCCAATCCAATCTGGAAGTCTTTAGAACGTCATGCGCGTATGTAAAACTAATTTGTCAATCTACACACAACGTGAAAAGTAGTGTTTAGAAGTCGTCATCAAAACGAAGACGTGAGAATAGCAGTACTTCGAATAAATTTTCCCTATCTCCCGAATACCATAAATGACGAACTTTTACGGGTGTTGGCGCTTATACGGACGGGGCGCTTGATTGAGTCCTGGGCGGTTAATAAAAAAGATCGCTAATACAGTATATCTTTTCACTGAATATGTTTTCCGTTTTGATAAATACTCTCACTTTGAGATGAAAACAAGAGCCAGATGGCGCAAAACGGTAGCAGCAAAAGTACTTGCCACAAGAATACTTTTAAATTTGAAATTTTACTTAAAGTTCTTAAACGTTCTGTAAACGTTATTTCTTGAGATATCTTACTGGTGGAAAACAGGCATAAACGATATTATAATGTTTAAAATTACTAACTCGTGTAAATAGGGTCTAATCGCAACACACCAGCAATTTAATTTATTAGAGAAGACAAAAGAATTATACATGCCCTGCATGAGCTGCTTATAACGTACGTTTTTTTTATAAGAGCTTATGTAGAAAAAAAAATGTATGTTTTGAATTATAATTTTTTGAAACCGAAAATGAATTCAAACAGATAACTGCCTTTTTTTAACTCGATTTTTGAAAACCTTGATGTTCAAAGACAGAACCGATAGCTAACAAACGTAGAAAGTAATAAGAAAGTCTGATCTGTGCTTTACTGACACGAAAAACATATCTATTTTCAAGTGCCAAAGTTCATTGATTCAGTACCATAAAAGTAACTGAAAGTCCCAGTTTTATGTAGACCTATTTGATTAATATCCATTCCTTCATCAATTAAGTGATAAAATATCAAAGAAAACGTATTTTAAATGTATGTGATTGAAAACCTTCGAAAATCCAAAAGGCTGCGTTCGTTCATTAGAATGTATATTGAGTTTTTAGTGGGGATTCGCATACTCTAAATCGTAGGCTAAAAACTGCCGTTTCGGCCAGAGTAGTAGTAGTAGTAGTAGGAGTAGTAGTAGTAGTAGGAGTCCAAGGGTGTTTTAATACGGTATTCGCTTACGCTGCTACCGTAATAATTCATTCTCGTGTTATTGACTTTCCTTCATTATGCTGAAATATATGTTCAACTAAAAACCATGTTTTTCTCAATATTTTCAGTTTTGGACCTGGGCGCTTAATTGGAACCTGGGCGCTTGTTACAAATTGTTCCTCTAAACCTGGGCACTTAATCCGGACGGGGCGCTTATTCGGTCATTTACGGTACATGCTTAAACTACCATGATGCAATTCTTTAATTACTTGCTTTGTGATGAATTGAAGCACTGCCGTCCAAAGTAGCTTTAAGAATATCAGTTTTGTTCGCGATAATTATTTTGTCAAATTGAATCATGGTTTCTCGGAAGGTTGACTGCCTGGATTATGGGGAGGTGTTGTTCACGCTCAATCTATCATAACCAATAAAGTAATGACATTATAATAAGTGAACAAAATCTACAAAACGAGGCTAGACTTAATACGAGGTTCAAATCAGAAAATCAAGAAAGGCGCATTGACAACAAGAGGAATTCATGCAACTAAATTACATTCTAGTCGTCATAACAACAACAGTTTCTCGTACCCTGGGTTTCTTGTCTTTTCGTTATACGGACGGACAGTTTCTTTCAATGCCGCACGAGTATATAACAAGAGCCATACAACGGCACAAAACCACAGCAAAACTAATTTGCAATATAGAAATAAATCTAAACTCACACTCGCCCGCCGAAATTCCGCATGAAAGTTTGTCATCCTAAATAACATTTGAGATTCTAAATTCCATTCATCTTTATGTAAAAATTCTTTTCTTTGTAATTGAAGCCATGACAAGCATACCAATGTGTTATATTAACAAAACAAAATATGGTAGCAACATTTCAAAACTAACTTGCAATTTACAAAATAGACCTACACGTATTTGTCTGAAATCCTTAGTTAAATTTTGTTAGCTTTTGTTATCTTTTAGGCCTAAGTTATACTGTTGCCAATACACCTTATAAAAAGTGTCAATAAGGCTTAACTAAGATGTAACAGAAAGTATTTGCTACAAACAAAATGAAGTTTGCGTAAAGCCAGCTTTCCACTAATCGAATATGTATCGCTTCGGCGGAAACAAAATAGGATTCATTTTATGCAGAAAAAAACTGCCGCAAGCCAATCAAATTTCCATATCTGATATCAACAAGAATTCTTTAGGTGGAGGAACTTCAAAATTTTTTAAGGCAGCAACCTCCAGTTGAGCACTTTGCTTGCTGTTGCTACTGCTACATGTCAAACAGACTTGCTATGGGCAATATAATCATTAATATGTCAGAGTCTGGAGCAAAGTGCAGTCAGCTCTACTGCTACAAGGAGTTGTTGGTGCAGGAGAAGAAGAAGTGGACCAAAAAGAAACTGAAAAGGAAAACTATCAGATCGAATTTGCAATTTTGTAGTGTTAAAGGAAATTCAAACTGACTTTAATGCTTGATTGTAACTATGTTGGATACGTATTTTTTTTATCAAAATTATTTTTTAAAGAAAGATTCATAAGAGAAAAAAAATCAAAAATTGTTCGAAAATAAAGTAAACAGATTTATCTCATGACAAACGAGAAAAAAATATATATAAATAAAAAGTTAAAGTAAGAACTGGTCAGAAACACTTTGATTTTTAATTTGTCGCAGTTTTCTATAAAAAACGTTGACAAACAAAAGTTAAAGGCGTTCTAGAGGCTTGTCGCTAGGATACATGCAGTATGGCATGTAAATCTATTTCTTGTTTCTGCTGGAGAACTCATAACAGATCAATATTATCTCATCGACTTCATGTCTATATAAATTTTAACAATAATTAAATATGCTAGCGATTAGACATTTTCGTGATCTAAAAAAAATAATTTCTACCGAGGACTGGCTTATCGAGTCACATCGTATGGTAAATTGGTGAGATTATTTAAGTTTGCTTTTCTGTTGATTGATGACGATCCGGAACGTGATATAAAACACTAACATGGTTACCAAGACTCTCGCTGAAGTGAAGAAACACAACAATGAAAAATCTTGCTGGATCATTATTCACAATCAAGTGTACGATGTAACGAGATGGTTAGACGAGGTTGGTGGAGGTTTTTTCTTCTCTTCATACCATAAAGAAGTACACGGCTGATTTTTTTTCATGTAAAGGAATTTTTCTGTCACTTATTTTGCACATATAAGACATTCCAATCAACTGAATCTTGTCGCCACAAACGAAGGGACTGAACTTTTCTCTTCATGTGACTGAATAAAGAGGCTTTGATCATCCTCAAAATGATTTTTCTAATTTCTGCAATGAAAACGTCGTATTGCAGAGTGCTGTAAAATTCTTCAAACATGCTATCTATCACATGTAACACTACAGTTTGTGCATACATAGATGACCATGGTTCATCTACAACTAAAAGCTATGGTAGCTAATTTTTGCGCATTCTTTTGGAGTTTATGCTCGCATTAGATAGTAATACTTTCACTCAAAATTGAAGAATAGTTTGAGGAACATAATTTTTCAATCTTCGTAATTCTAAAGTCTATTTCGTCTATGGAAATGTTTTGAGAGGTGACATTTAGCTGTTAATGAGTAACTTAACAACCACAGGTTTATGTAGAAGTTAGGAGCAAATAAGTTTTAAAATCTGTGAAAGAAATCCTTCAAAAACCTGGCTATTTATTTGATGTATTTTGACAAGTAAATTGTTCCGACATGGATTCTTAACTAGCAATGAGATTCTTGTGACAAACACTCCCTTGACATTCCTTTTTCAGATTATAACTGTCAATATTATAACTTGTTTGTATAAGAAACAAAATACTTGGAAAGCAGATTAATATTTAAATTTATTTGTATATATCACAAACTTGTTCTTCAATTAAAAGTATTGCTATTAAGAAAATTAACCCAAAAATTATTAACGTGTCTGAAATGATGAACGTCCAATCGTCCAGTCCAATATCTTATGTGACAAAGACAATAACGGCCGACATTTTGTTTTACCCTGAATCAAAGGAAAACACGAGGCTTAAAATTTCCAACGAAATTACGGATTCTTATATGATAAAGTAAGCCAAGAAATGTAAATGTAAAATATTAAATTGAACTTAAATTTCTGTAGACAATATTTTAGCTACTCGGAGTCTTCAACAAATGGACGTTTTCAAGTATCTTTTACATTTATCTTTTAATTTTTTTAGCACCCTGGTGGAAACGAAGACCTCTTAGAAGTAGCAGGTTTGTACGACATCAACTTAATGTAGCTGCAGTTCATATCTATTTATAGCCTATATTTTTTATCAATGTGTTTTACGCACGTTACACTGTTGTTATTTTCTGCTCTTGTATTTAGCTAAAAACGCCACGCCAAGATTTGAAAATAATGGACACTCCGTGGACGCCCGTCAAATGATGAAAGACTTCTACATTGCTGATTTGGATGAGGTAAGATAGAAATTCTTCCTTGGGTTTCATTTCAAAGATATTCGTACTAATACATTTTTGTATAAATTTTTGTTTTTCTTTCCTGTAGAAAGACCATTTTCCTGATATGACTGTAGCTCCTACGAAAGTATGTCACTTAAATTATTTTTACGTTATGACTCGCTTTATACAGCATAGCTTTCGTCAAATGTTATTTGAAAGATCTGATGAAAGCTCTCGTATGATGCGAGTGTGTAAGGATGACGAATTGAGTTAAGAAACACGAAAAAGATATGTATATGGTTAACTAGAAGAGGAGATATATATTATAGTCATTTCCATTTTAGCTAGCTTTCACACCATATAGATGCACAGATCAGTAAGTTAAATTTCTTCCAAATACTAGACCATACAGAGACCTTCACCTGTACTGCGTCTCGTTAATTTTGATCTTTTTGCAAACATTGCCTCGATTGAAATAGGAATGATAATGGCGTTTTATACATAACGTATTCCTCTTTATAGCGCCCTGCCGTTTAATGAATCGTGCCCTAATAAGCGCCCACTCTTTATTTTGGTTTGAATTGCGTAAAGTAGACCTTCCTATTGTTAGTGTTAGGGCGGTAATTAACAAAAGAAGAACTCGAATGCAGCAATAGTCAGAACGCCAACTGGGGGCAAATTTTGTTTCTTTTTTTCTTCAAAAATTGCGGCTTTTGGAGATTTTACGAAAATATGGTTTCTATAAGCAGATATTGGATACAAACATAATATTGATATTTCTATAAACATCTATTGGAATAAATTTCAGGTGACTTGATGTTAAAAAGAAACGATTCTTCATGATCACGCCCATGACGCAAGCAAAGATAAAAACAAGATAAATTGAACAGCAATATTTTGCGCTGATTTAGTAATCACGGCTCCCTATTAAACGCCCTTCTCTAATAAGCGCCCACCAACAAAAGAGAAAATCATTGGATTTCGCCGTCGCTACTATTCTTATTTGAAACGAGGTAATGAAAGTGACGTAATGGATTGCTCCTGGGGCGTTATTATCTCCATAATGCATACTACACCTACTAAAATTCAATAAGAATTCATTAAAAATGCCGCCATTGGATAAAAAAAGGGCTTGGCAAGCAAACCTGATATTCTCCATCACAGTAATTCATAACAGAACAAGTTGCTACTCCATTGTACTAGTTGTATTTAATATATTTAATATTATGGAGATAACAACGCTCTGACAAAATTCATAAAAATAACTAACCTCTACGTTAACTATTGATAAAAATTTATAGATTGTCTACGACGACTGTTGGATTATCTATACTTGGCATCATTGTGGCAATCGGTTGCATGGTGTTGTATTTGTAAAAACTCGCGTTCCTTGTCGCCTGGTCAAACTTTTATGTTCTTAGTATTTTTGAAACCCGAATCTGACTTGATGTATATTTTAGTGGTACTTTTGAACATGATGTTTTAGTGGTACTTTTGAGCATAATGCTGTCATTACTTCCTTCGCGAGGTTAACTTGATCATTACAGAAATAGAAAAGAAAATTTATTTAAAAAACTTGAGAAATTTCTTTACTTGTCGGTTGAGATTCTGACGTCATAACAGTTTTCGTTTAGTTTTCAAGGTTAGTATTAGACCCTTATATTATCTGGAACCAATTGGGGAACATTTGTCAAAATTTTGAATTCTAATAAATCTTGTTTAGGGACGTAATTGAAAGCAGTTGTGATTTTTTCTTCACCTTCATATAATCTTCTTAACGCTCGCTCTCTATTGTAATAAACTGTACTCGGAAATTTGTACTCGTATGATTTTCCTCCCTGAATCATTTTCAAAATACGAGCCAGGTTATCCACAGAAAGTGGAGCCATAGTATTGGTACGAATTGCCAATTGGACAGGTTTTCGTTTAATCGTGCAAAGCTGGCTCAAATATACACAAGAAAATCAAATTTCATAACGATTTGGCAGACTTTGAAAGAGGAATGTATCATTCTGTATGTTTAATAGCATTGGAAACAGGCAGAAGACTTTTGATTCCTTCAAGCAAGGTGACTGTTAGTTACTCTCAAGGTTTTCTTCATGTTCGCACAAGAGATAATTTAAAGTAGTCATTTATAAAAATGCTAGACTTAACTGTGCTTTAAACAGCTTCAAAAATCTGAGATAAAAAAAAAAATAATGATAAAACTGAAGTATAAACATATCGTCTCCAGGGTTTCTTGACTATTCGTCGCCGTCCAGATTACTGAAAGGCTAGAAAGCCTGGGAACAAGATTGTTGGTAAAAGAAAACAACTCTCCTAACTCTCCCGCTATGTATGTAAAATAATCAGATTACGTTTCTTGATTCCAATCCCTGGAAATGGAATGGAAATCCAATGGAAGAAAAAAGTGATTCTGTTCAGATTAGGTCAAAAACAACCTCGAACCCAGGGTCTTTACATTTGTGTTTTGAATAGTTTGTATTCAGATTTGACTGTGCCGAGGTGTGTCGAGGGTGAGTCAAACAATAGTAAAAGATATTGAATGTTTACTTGAATTTGGGTCACGCATGATAAGAAAGGGTTTGATAGTCTTAAATACCTAGGTGTTCATCTTGATGAGCACCTAACTTGGAACCCTCACATTTCCGAGCTTGCCAAAAAGCTTAGAATAACAAACGGTGCATTATCTAAAATCCGTCATTATGTACCTCAACCTATTTTAATGAATATTTATCATGCACTTTTTGGTTCACACTTGAGGTATGCTTGTCAACTCTGGGAGTTGTATCCAAACAACATTTCTCGCAGGATACTCATGCTCCAAAAGTGTGCCGTTAGGCTTATGTCCTTTTCGTCTCCTCGTTCTCCAACTTCTTCTTTGTTTTCAAATCTCAAAATCTTAAATATTTTTGATCTTGTTAAATTGCTCAATATTCTTTTCATTCACCAGTATTTGAATTCTAAACTTCCTTCTGACCTTTATAATACTTTCAGATTTAGAAAGTTGAATCATCCTTATCCTACTCGTGGTCAAAATTTGGGTTTACTAGAGCTTCCGAAAATGAGGACTACTAAGTATGGTTCCAGCTCCCTCAGTTATCAGGCAATTAAAGTCTGGAATATTTTCCAGCAACGGTACCCAAATGTTTTACTTCCCGAAATGACTGTGTCGGATCTGAAATCATTAGTGACCTCCTTTCTTTTAGATCAATACTAATGCTCCTTGATTTTATACTCTAAAGCGGATAAATGTTGTGCCCTTTTTTTCTTCTTCTTTTTTTTGTTCTGTTATTTTATTTTATTATCCTTATGTTTGTCATTATTATTACTATAGTTATGTTCTATATTAGGTGGCCCTCACCTCCGTTTAGTTTTGACTATTGTGAGGGTCTCCTAGCCATAGTGAATTTTTTTTTTGTATAGAAATTTACTGTTTACTGGCAAATAAATATATAAATGAAATAAATGAAATGAATGAATGATTGGTTTGTTGTGCAATAAGAAAGGATTTGATTGGTTTGATGTGCAATAATTTTAGTTAAAGATAATAATAACTGCTGTAAATAGAGCTGAGGGTTGCATTGTGCTGATGTCAGCAATGGGAATTAGCTGACTACAATAACATACAAACGAGATTAATTTATGATTGACTCTTGGAGAATCACCACCACAAAACTGTTGACTCAGTTTTCTCTCGACTTTAAGCTGTTCATTTTTTTTATACATAAACAGAATAAAAGAAAACCTTTCTATAAAAGCAAAACATGTACCACTGCATGGTTATGCAAAATTAAATATCAATTGTTTATATAGAGAAATAATCATGGAGGCGTTTAGAAGGCTTACAGTTGATGCATCTTCTTTTTTTCGTGACAAAATACATGGAATAGTCTGAAGGATGATAGGCATCACAAGACATCATTAGTGGCTTGATAGTGACATATTTTGTTCGTTGAAAATGTAGTTTCAATTTCAATTTGTTTTTGGCGATGACGTTAAGCAATGCGTAAAGCTTTTGAAGCCGATATAGCTTCGATGCATGGTTTTACATGGTTTGCTGCCTCTAAGGAGTTTGAGTTAGTAGTCTGAATGAGTCGTTAGGCCATCACGTTTGCGAAGCTTAGGAACAGATCACAATAAGAAGAAAACATCCAGTATTAGAACCGCTACATTGCCTGAAGTGCGGACAGTTACAATCGTGTACTTGATAGTCACGAAAATGAAACCTGGAATCTCGAAGAAGGATGGTTACAAACATGTGATAGAAGACATATGTTTCTTTATCAACTTTTACTGAGATATCATCGATCAAACGTCTTGCTGATGTCATGCTGTCACAGCGGTACCATCCATCTCGTGATCAAAATAGATACATTCAATCAGTGTTTTTTAGCAACAACTTGTTCCACGACTGATATCAAGAAAGGAGTTTTATGATTATTTTGAATTTTGATGAATGGTCTGGAAGTTTATATTTTCACTTTTTCTTTGATGTTTTAAATGGGTTTGACACAATCTCAACCAATCTTAAGTTAATATTTACCATCACGTGATAAATAGGTAGGAATTATCATTGGTTAGTTTCAAGGGAATTTACTAATGAACAAATAGAAGATCGTATTCGTCTGCTATAGCTGGATCACCACTGAAAGATTTAAGCGATGGTTGCCTTGAAGGTTTTGAGCATTGTTTTCAACTAGACGTTCTTTACGGCGCGCGCTTTGGAAATCCCAACACAACTGCGAATCATAACAAATCGATAGTACTGGTGTCCCCACGAAACTTCTAACATCATATAGAATTCGTCTAGTAGAGATTTGACAATGCTTTCTCACGTTTTTCATCTTCTTTGTGACTAACTTCTGCGTTTAGTTTTATTAAAACATTAACGTCGTCATGGTTACGAAAACGTTCGCTGAAGTCCAGGAACACAATACTACCAAATCTTGTTGGCTGGTTCTTCACAATAAAGTTTATGACGTAACCAAATTCTTGGATGAGGTTTGTGTATTTGTTTGGATTGTTTCCCCCGCTATATTCCATAAGGAATTACTTGATTTTTTTTATGTAGCGGAAATAGGATTCTTCTTTGCGTCAGGATGATATCTCTGTGCCCTGGGTTGTTAGGGAACAAGACTAAAGACATCCATTTAGCATTTTTGCCATGGTTTTTCCACATTATCTTAAAAAAGATATTTACATATCACATGGAAACGTTCAGCACGAATAATTTTGGTATTTCAATTGTTGTTTCATTGTTGCTATTGAATAAAACACTTTACATGTCTCTTACTAAAATTAATTGCATTTCTCAATTGCATGTCAGTATGGACGTATGAAAAGAGAAGACTTCTGTAAATCCTCTATAAGTGAATTCTCACCGCCCTCATTGATACCAGCATTATCATGCTGATAAGGCTACTCTCCAATAAATATGTTTATATTATGTTTATAAATAAATAAACAAACTAACAAATGAATAGATAAATAAAAAATAAAGCTCGCCTCGGTTTATTAACTATTAAAAGCGACGTAAAGACAGGTATTGTCAAGTATTGTTAAAAATAGCTTCTATGATGGTAGTAACCAACCACAGAAATGAACATCGAAATTTTGAGTTTATTTTGTAGCCAATAATGTTTATACACTGCTCAAGACGTTTTACAGAAATCTTCAGACGTGAGGGGAAAGATGTTATTCTTCCTGTATATTCCAAGCTTTTCTCTGAGACATTTTCGTAAAAGCTATACACCAAATACTGCGTAAAGGCGGATTCACACGGGGCATTCAACATTTTGAGAAGAGTCAAACGGTCTATCGAAGTATTAATGAAAGTTAATTCAATTCAATTCACGTTTCTTTAAATTTCTTTGACTTCCCATCATAATTGAGGTGTAAAGATAAAGTCTTGTTTCGTTTAATGGACCTTTTACGGACAGGTACCAAGTGCTTAACTGAGATTTCAATGGAATTAAGGCACCGCTATTCAACTTGATGATTCAATTCAATTCGCATGGATTATCTTCGATATCAGATTTGGTGAAATTGTTATTTCGTTCCTGTCACCAATATTCATTGCTTAATTATCGATTATTTGATGTAATTAATCCAGTGGTCAAAATCGCCAAGATCACTGCAACGAAGACCATTTAAATTGAAATAATATGCCTATAGGAATGTACTCCTTTACAATAATTTTTCAAATTTGTCCGCTACGAAGTTCAACAAATGAAATATAAAATCTTTCTTTTTTCTATAGCTAGAAGTTCCTTAGCTAGTGAGTATAAACTACTTTATACTCATATATCTGCCCTGAGGAACTTAGTAAAGAATAGTGGTTCATACTAATTATACCCTGAGGATCTTAGTAAAGAATAGGGGTTCATACTCATTCTATCTACCCTGAGGAACTTAGTAAAGAATAGTGGTTCATTACAGTTGCATTAAGATTTTGTTTGTTTAATAGCAAAATTAATCTCCAATAAGAAATGCTGACTTTACAATGTTTCAATGTTTTAGCATCCTGGTGGTGGAGAATACCTCTCAGACATTGCAGGTTCGTACAAGTTCAACCAATCAAAGTTCACGAATCTTTCCTCCGGTTTGATTCCGTTTTTTGCTGTACTACAACGCTAAAGATACGAAACGATTCACAGTTAAAGGGAACATGAATAGTTGCGTTTTGTAGAGATGAATTTACAAAATATATACGTCTTGCATATTCAAATTGTCGTTGTCACCGATGTGTTCGACAATGTTCTCTTCGCCATATCTCGAAGAACCTGGAAACTAACCTGAAGCAAAATTCCATGATGACGTATCCTTTTTGATATTTAATTTTTGTGGTATTCCGTTATCGAAAGAAAAAATAGACTTCAATCATTCTTGTAGCGTAATGTTTACCACGCGCCATTAGCAACCGTGTGCAATCTTCCCCTTGTAATAGGAATTCAATTCTTAGACAAACGTGTCAACATGAGATTTCGTCTATTTAGGTCGAAATGCGTCTTCAAATTTTGAAGACAATGGACACTCCATGGATGCTCGTGAAATTCTGGATGATCTATATATTGCTGATTTGGATGAGGTAAAGTAGAAAATTGTTCTATGATCTGCATTGAAATTCACCCTGGGTTTCAGAGTCATGAAAAAGAGTCATGGGAAGAATATTCATTCCACTGTTTGTTTTGTTTCGTTGCAGAAAGATCATTTTCCTGATATCAACCAAAAACCCACAAAAGTATGTCATTAAAATCATCCACAATGTTCTCATGACATTGTTCACTTAACAATTATCTTGATATTCTTTATTTTTCAGCAAGCTTTTACGCCCTACAATCCATACAGTTTTTCTTCATTTTCTTCCTCAGGGTAAGTTTTATACCGCCTCTCGTCTCCCCAAAATCCCAAATTTTCACACCATGATAAGAATGCTCATAATTCCAACTTATCATCTGTTTTTAAAATAATCAAATCTTGCTAATGTGATGGTCCCAAAATAATTCGCCTTGTGAGTCCCCTTTTTGCGCATTTTTTTCACATAGAAAAGTAACGAACCTTTGATAGCCAGACGTGGTGTTTGAGAAAGGCCTACTACGTAATTTAACAAATTTGTTTAGAGTTAGGACTAGGGTTTGGGTTATCGTGTATTTCTCGATTACTTTGCTTGCTTTTATATTGTTTAGATATTCGCCAGTAACTATCGCAGTATCTATATTGGGAATCGCTCTAGCGTTCGGCTGTATGCTGAAAATTCAAGCTCAATTCTACTTTTCTGATTTCTCCTGATTTTTCGCTTTGTTTATAAGGAGTCAAAACCTTAAGCGTTGTATAATCTTTCTTAGTTTTTCATTTTATACTGTATTTTTTCTGAAGTTAACAGTTTGTTTTGGAAATAAATTATGTGCTTTTGTCTTTCGGCTCGGTTTATTATCGATTAACCTTTCATCAAGCTTCATAGTCATTATCGGAATAATCGGGTTCTTGAGAATAGATTAAGAGAATATAAAGAATAGATTTCACAATTTCTAACAATTAGTAAAAAGCTTACAAAATTCTCGGTTTCTCAGCATGGTCAGACTCACCAGATGAGTTGCTAAGGTGATTAGTATCATATAAAGAACATGAGCAAACTGAATCAGTTAAAGTTGGGATTAATCCCAAGCCATGTTGTTACTATATACTATGTACTAGTGCATATACTTATGAATTATGTTAAAATATCCAACAGCTGAGTATCAAAGACGTTTGCGTTGTTTACAAAGAGAAGCGACAATTTCTGGGAAAAATGTTTCAGGAAATTCTTATGTTACCGTTAAGTAGCTACGTCATAATTATTCGTGGTGGCAACTTCAGTTGTTACAGAGTCTGAAACCGTCGCGTGTCAACATTTGAGAACAAACATGTCTGCGTAAAATACGCGTTTTTAAGTCTTCCGCGCATTTTGCGACTTCAAGACTTAATTAAAGCACAATTCCAATCCGCTACCACTATATTGGCATATCGCGATTTTGAACTTGCAGTTAAGGTAAACGTTATTAACTACATTGACACAACTAGTGTTCAGTTAATTTTCGCGCTTTTCTTTTGCGAAAGTTAAGGGAACTAAGGTACCTGCTAACATCCCCAGGGGTTATATTAAATCGAAAACATTTGACTTTAAGAAAGATGCTTACTGAAAACAAAAAACGAAAATTTTTTGTAAAATGAGATTTTGAATCATGCTCAGAATCAACATTCATAGTGATTGAATTGGTCAAGCATTTGCTTTCATTGCTATCTGGTGATAACGAAATTGTGCTTTCTTGAAACGGATTCGTCGATACACATACACAAATACATATCCTCTAAAATAAGTAATAATGTTTTTTTTTTTTTTTTGCCGTTAAAATTGAACGCGCTCTCTTGAAACCAGTTAAGCGAGTCAAAATATCATTTGCAATTTCAAAACCCGAGATTTAAAAAAAAAAAATTTTAAAATGATTTATGGATCACATTGATCCAAGCTCAGGTTGTTAGACAGCATGCATCTTGACTAATCGAGAAATAAAGTAAAGTATTAGAACTCATCCGTGGTCAGCTTCTTTAAAGTATTAGAACTCATCCGTGGTCAGCTTCTTTGAGCACGTGTGACAAAAATTATATTTATTTTGTTTACAGAAACAGATTCACTAGTCAAAAGAATTTATGAATAACATTTCCATTATCGAACGTAATTCCAGCTATGAAGTTTATCTGTCCAGCTATGAAGTTTATCGAACGTAATTCCAGCTATGAAGTTTATCTGTCCCTGTCTATGAACTCAAATCGGTTTGAGATTTCAGTGCGGGTAGAAATATTTTTCGTACATGATGGAATAAAATTAGCACTTTCTGCGTTTTTATTTCAGATGTGTCAGCAAAACTTAATTAACATGCGTATGCCTGTTAACACATTTTATGATAAAACTTTCACGCCTTTCCAAGATGCATCGAAATATCAAACCTACCTTCTCAAGTAGGTTTGACTTTGATACGGATAAAAATTTCATTGCGGTTGATACGTGTAAAGAGGAATAGGGAAACATCCGCAAGTAGGTATAACATCCGCAAGTAGGTATAACATACAGAAAGTGTTGAACACTGTTAAAAATTTTTTTATTATAAAACAGTTTTAAAACAATTCGTTTATTTCTAGATTGAATTCACACATCTCGAGAATATTTCAAAAAACTAATCCACAACATCAACAATTATAATAAAAAAAACACCAACCCTCTCTTTTGCTTGTAATATTAGCGGGATTCGGAAAAATCATGTTTCGTTTACACGAAACTATTTTTCTATAGATTTGTGGGGAATTGTATACAACTTCGTAGAGTTGTTCGTGAATTTTTCCCTACAAAGTCATTAGAAACTTCACATCAATACTTGAAATAAGCGTGCAAAGTAATGATGTTTCTTTTGATACAACAAAAGGCTTTAAATCTCTGGAGTACCTTTACAGTAGAACAGTTTTAAAGAAATTCTCACAAGTAATTGATTTTTTTCGTGTAACAGGCTCCTCGAGTTTACGAATCTCCCTAATCCAAGTCTTCTGAATTTTCCCCGATAAGCTAAAAGATCTGAATCCCGTGTCTCACCTTCTTTTAATTAATAGAATCAGTTTAGCTGTGAAATGCATAACATTGACTGCCCAAATTCGAATCAGTATTCCAAAGTTGCAAGCGACTCTTAATTAGATAGAGACTTAGCATGCAGTCTCGAACCCAGGCTCTCTTGCCTTTTCGATAAACGCACAGCGGTAAATACCCTGGGCTCGTGGTTGACTGTTGTTCTTTCAGAGAGTATAATGATAGGCAAATTTTGTTTATGTTTTGTTATGACTCTGTTATCGGTTATTAGAACCATATTTATATTTATGGAGCCAATAAATGTTTGACAAGGAAGATAACATTGATTATTCTATCCCAGTTGAAAGAACACAAACATTATCCAGCTATTGCCGTGTTTTACAAACCTTAGTCTGAAAATTTCCACGTTGTCCTATTTACAATTACAAGAAAGTCTTCTTCGATATGTTGAATAAATCATTTTTGATAAAAGTTGATAAAATCTAAAATCTGATTGCAGCTTCGTGAAAGTTGTATGGCTCTAAAAATCATACAGCCATTTTTGTATTCACAATTCCTAACTGAAAGAGCAAGGTTTGCACCATCCCTTTTTTAACTGAATTCCTCCGTAAGTTAAGTAACTTTTCTAATTATCTTTTATGTGTTTTGTTACGTTGCGTTTCTGTCAGAATTTACTGGTGTTAGTGGCTTGTGTTAAAGTTTTCTTCAAGATGTCTCTGTGGTTATAGTTACATTTATTAACGGGAAAAAAACTTTTGCAGAGGTGATAATAAGGATTTGTGCAAGTCAGCTTCGAGACTGATTAAGTAAGATTAAGTAAGAAGTGGCTTGAGAACTCATTGAATGTTATAACTGCCATCTTTTCACTCTTGAATAGATCAGCACTTCAGTTTTTTCAAAACTGCACAACTTGTGACAAGTATCGTATGGTTGCAGGTGGGACACTTACTTAAGATCTTCGTTTATATGCTTGGATGACTATCCAGTTCATCTATCAAAACAAGAAATGTTTTCCTTAAAGGGGAAGTCTACTTTTGAAAAACATTTTTCAGAAATTGTCAAAAATGATACATTATATTCCATAAAACAGATAAAATATATAATGCATCACTTAAAAACATTTTTTCAGTTATTTTCATGACGAATAGGTTCACCATATTCTTGTGTTTTTGATACGGTCGCGCAAAGAGCGAAAGCCTGGACCCCAATCGAAGCAATTACGTCACGTCGTGCAAGAGATTCTTGTGGAAGCAAAAAAAGAAAAAAGACAAATGTCAACGACACATCCAAAATTTATTTGCGACGTTTCGAGCGTCCACAACGCTCATCTTCAAGCTAATAACATTACTACAAAATTCGTATTTTATATAAAAAAAAATTATAATCTATTCAACTGGGAAATCTTTACAAAAACGTAACTAGGCGACAAAATTAGTTGTATAAGAGAAGTGGAGCAGAACGAATAGTCTTATTGAGTACCGGGTTGTCTCGTAAAATAAAAAGAGACTCCTTTAGTTCTAGTAAAAAAGAATTGTCAGCATGAGCAAGAATACTAAAATCATCAAAACTGACTGTGTGACCGGTAGACGAATGGTGCAAGAGAGTAAACCAGACGTTGATATTCACATGAAAAATCAATGTCAACAAGCAGCGAGGACTCCGAGACTGATGATTTTTCGTTTAATGAAGAATTTTCCTCTTCCAATGCAAGTAAACTGAAACCTTATGATTTTGAACCAATCGTTTCCTCGGATGAAAGTAGTAATGTAATCGGTTACAACAGCTCTTCTGCATCAAATTCTCGCATAGGTAATATTTCATGGTGCGAATGCGGCGGCGAGTGCAAAAAGTATGACAAATGAAGCTGAAAGCATATATTGCGTCGAGTCTAATGAAATACCAGACGATTTCTTTGATGGTAAATGCAAAATATTTGAGTAATAAAGTTTAATTACACTTTTATTTTCTTTTATGATTTTTTCGAAATTCTTTCAACTTTCAACTTTAACTATTTCTCTCGCTTTCACGCATCACAGATTTGTCAATTACGATGCTATGAAAAATGCTCCATCGTTGGTCATTTTCCCTTTGACTTCAAATAATAAACTAGGCCTCTTTGAAATAGTAGTAACGATGGAGAACGAAAATGTGATCTTCGAAAAGTTATTCTATCTGAATGAAAAGAATTATTCCAATCCATATTCATAAACGGGGGTAAATGTGTGCTTATTCTTTAATCAATCAAAGCGCCTGGTTTTCATACGATCTGCATTGAACAGCGCGTTTTGGAAACAGCCATGGCACAGCTGTTAACGAATAAAGGGGAGACGTTGGAGAAAAAAAACGAGTTAGTTTAATTTTGTTTATATAGTGAATGATATCAAGTTTTCTGAAGATTGGCGGCGTTTTTTCTCAGAAGAGAAAGTAAATAGTGTGGGCACAGCGTCTTCCTTAAGACGACGGTTTCTCTTGATTCCCAAAAGTTCAGCCAATCAAGAAAAAAGAAAGAAAGATTGAAAAATAGTATAAAATTGAAATGTGTAAAAACCAGGTTTTACAATATCTCTAGTAACTCCCCCCAGTTTTCTTATTTTGATATTCACGTGGTGCACATGTTTCATTCGAAATCACTTTCTTTGCAATCGTTGTAGAATACAGAAATTGTTTTGAAAATAGTTGTACGGTAGAAGGATAATAAAAGCACTTTACAGTATTCATCATCCTTTATAGTGGGAATGACATACAATATCTAAAGCAAGTTTATATGGTGTGTTCATACCCTGCAAGTCACGTACGAAGCAATGCTCTTCAAAGTGATCTGAACAGATGTAAAAACTACAGTCTTTGGGAAGTGTTCCGTCACATCGTATGTTATGCAGCCATTGCTTTCGAATATCTTTGTGTTGTTTAGATGGAATTCGATGGAAACTTATTTCGTTTTCCTTTCGCTTGGACCGATTCGTACAATCTATTAGCTGAACAGCTAACCATAATTTCACAAGAACTTAATTATAAACTTTTACGAAAAAGATATTTTTTTGCTTCACTGAATTCTTCGCATGCGAGATTTGTTCTTGCACGACGTGACATCATACAGTGTACTTGGACCCAGTTCTCTTGAAAACTTTTGCTACTCGTATTTTCCGTAGTAAATCAAGAGCATGATGGCGGGGAATTTAAATGTTTTGGAGAGTAAACGAACACTGAATTTGTATTTTCTTTGTTCTTCTTATGTTTGAGTACAGATAAAACACAAAATCTGTTATTTCATTTTTTAGTAGACTTCCCCTTTAAGTCAGCCATTACGTTTACAAAGAATGTGAGAGGTCTATCATCATGACGGCAAATCAAAACGCTGCTGCATTATGGTCAATTTCGGAAAAACTTCTATAACGAAAAAGCTCTAATCAAAGGTAAAGAAAATACATACAAAAAAATAAAAAGAGCGGTTTTTTTTAGAGAGAATACAATAAACAAAATCTGCCTTTAAATTAAAGCGGTCCTCAAAGAGAAGTCACGCATTCTGTTAATAAAATAAATAAGTAAATAAAACCCCCGCTCTTTATTTGAAAATATTAAGGTGTGATTTTCTGGCCGCTTAATTACAGCATTGAACGAAAAATTACACTTGATGAACAGCGAATGACATCTTGAATGAAGTCACGATTGCCGAACACAACGTAGATATTGAATTTGATGCTGGTAAGTGCTTTTGCGAAAGTGAATGCCTTTGTAAAAATTAAATCGATGAAACGCGAATTGGAACAAATTGGAAAACAGGCAAACAAATTTAATCACATTTAAGTACAATTTTAATTATAAGAGAAAAAAGAATGGTCTTATGTTATAATTTGCGGAAGTTTTTTCCCCGCGAGAAAAAAAAAACACTCTTTGCTTTCCGTGAAATTTGTACCAAAAAGCACGATTCGGTTATTGTCAAAAATTTCGCGTTTTGTTTCGTCACTCAAAAATTTCTGCCCTTAAAGCAACATGTACTAACAATACTGAAGCCGTGCTTATGGTGTGGTATTGGTCAAATCACAAGGAGAAGGTGGATTAGGTGTTCAATGTTATCAGCGATCGTCTTCGTCGTTTTCTCTCAATTACCTTTAAGCCTCACTCATATGGAAAATCAAAGAAATTAAATACAACGTTTATTTCTGGTTGCTCAATAGAAGCTTATGCTTGTACTTGAGGAGGAAGCTTCAAAACCACTTTAGCCAAAATTTCAAGACACTAGAGATATGTAAGCCGAAGAGAACTTTATTCGAAAAGATTTATAAAAGTTCGAAGTTCACCTGCCTGCGTTGCTATGAGAAAGTTTTGGTTTGTTCTAACGGAACCATATGCGTTGATTTGAGTTGATTTCAATCTGACGTCCTGACGTTTCTTTTGCACTTCACGATGAATTGCAATGAAATATCCCAAATTTCCAAAAATAAGGGCGTCAAATGTAATGAGGGCGTTATGTAAAGTTTGCACTATTTAACAAATGGACGATTTTGTCTTGATGTTTACGTATCACTGGTATAATGTAAACAAGATCAGCGCCTTATTTGTCCATCAAAAAAAATATCCTGTTAATAAACCGAAGCGCTTTAGTCAAAGCGAAAAAATTCACAAATTGATTTATCTGACGTTGTAGAGAACTTTCGTTGTCTATAAGAAGCTTAGAAGAGATGACGCACAAATCATGGCAAAAACTTTTTTTTTTTTATTGTGGATCTGTTATGCGGACAGCTGGAGCATGGGGTATACGTTTTTTATAAGAATAAATTTTACAAGAACAATGAAATTCCAATCGACCAATATAAGAACAAAACAAAAACAACCTGAATCTGGGGATCTGGGTCATAGAACAAGAAGGAAAACTCAATGCGATAATTCACAGAAAACATTAGTTTCTTTAAAACAACGGCATTAAATCTTGTTCCTTTCTCGAAGACACATGTATAAAGCTATCCGATTGTTAAGGATTTAGCGTCTGTTTAGCTCGACTGCTGAGAACTCAATGACTAAATTAATCATAGTTTAGAAATATTCTAAAAAAGATCAAAAGAAAGTTTGTCCGTTGTTAATGTCAATTTCAACAAAGCAATTGCTGTGCGAGGTAAACATATAAATTTTAAAATACATTTCAAGACGAAGACTGTTAATGTATCGTTTCAACACGTCTAAGAAAAATTACTTGTGTTCGAGAGACAATGACTCTGTTTTTCCAACTAAACTTTGCTTCTGGTTTGAAAAAACAGTATGAACGATGGAATTACTCGTTAAGAATACATTATACATTAGCTTGAACAATCAAGGGTCAAATATTTTGTTAGCGAAAGTTAACGAAATAGGAAAACTAGAAAGAAAATTTTTCTGGCTGGAATAATGTATTTCATTTAGAGGGTGTGCTGTATCTGTTACTTGAGTTGACTTTAAAACTAGGCTTAATGACACATCGTGTTTGTGAAAAAAATTATTTAGTGTGAGTTTTAAAACAGTTAACATTAATTCATATATAAAGTTGAATATGATGGGACCAGTAATGAAGCCACGTGTAAATAACAGGAAAATATTGTGACAGATAGAAGCCTAGCAACTTTCTTTATTCATGCTTTTTCATTCAGATTAATAAAATATGACAGAAACAAGTGGAGCAGACCTCGAAACCGTCCTCCTACTCACCTTGTTCACTATCGTATTGATTATTGGTGTCATTGGCAACGGTTTGGTCATCTATATTGCCGGCATACGATCCCACGAGCGTCATCGTTCAGCTTTCAATGACATGATATATTATCTTGCTGTAGTGGACCTCGTCTCCATAATGGTCATTCCGACAGTGAACATATACCGAATGGCAACCAATTATAAAACATGGCATTTTGGAAGTTTCGGATGTCATTTCTTGACTGGTTTCGTGCCGCTCTCCATGATGATCTCCATCGGAATGATTTTGTTGATTACAGTGGACAGATGTCGGATAATCTGCAGTCCGTACAAACGTGAGATTACTCAAAGAGAGGCACGAATATCAATCGCCATGGTTTTCGTCTTTTCGTTAATGTTTGTGATTCCCAGAATGGTCTTCACACCTAAAATGGCTACCCGCATAGAAATTACCTTTGTCTTGCCAGATAGTTTTACAGAAGAGGACCTGATTCGAAATAGTGTTGGCAGCAGCCTTCCACAGAACGGTCTGTTTGAGCTAGAAAGCAAAAATAAATCGGTGAAGATCTACACGGGATATGAAAGATGTCAAAGTGACACTGTACAAAATGAATTTCGGAAAGTGAAAGGTTTAATGGAAAAGGACAGCGCATCTCTATATACAAGCTTTTGCAGAGAAGCTGCAACCAGTGACTGCCTAGTCACCAAATCAAAATGGTACCTTCATTACGATGTAGTATTGAAACTTACACGTGACATCATATTTATTCTTGTATTGTGTATATCAAATGCTTTGATTTATCGCAAGCTGTACGATAAAGAAAGTCAAAGAGTACTGGGGGACCAGCAATCCATTCACAACCGTCAAAACACGTTTCGTATGTTAATCGCCATGGCAACTGTATTCGTGCTACTGGTACTTCCGAAAGACATTTTTGATCTGGTATTTGACATTTCGTGGCTAGATCCTCCAGGTTTAGATATGGTTAGCAGTCATGCGTTAACGACTGTCAATAAGCTTCTTCTGCTACTTCAGACCTGCAATTGTATCTGCAATGCCTTCATATACGCTCGATTAGATCGGAAATTTCGAAAGATTTTAAATGACCTTTCTTTAAAGAAGAAAAGAGCTTACACTTTGAGCTTAACTCTGATGTCACAAGAACAAATGATGAATGGGCAAGATCTCAATGAATTACGCGAAACTGCAATATAAAGAGAATTAGTAAGGCTATTATCATCTGTAGATAAACTTCATTTATTTTTGCCTTTCCTTTCTATAAAAAGCGCTTCTAGTCTGAATTAAAAGATATTTGATAAGTTATTAAAACGACAACATTACTCCTCCTCTTGGTAATCTCAGGAAAAAAATGACCCTCGGTTCAACACTTCCCCCAACTTGTATATTCATATTCATTCAACTGTTTGTTTTGTTTCGTTGCAGAAAGATCATTTTCCTGGTATCAACCAAAAACCCACAAACGTATGTCATTAAAATCACCCACAATGTTCTCATGACATTGTTCACTTAACAATTATCTTGATATTCTTTACTTTTCAGCAAGCTTTTACGCCCGACAAACCATACAGTTTTTCTTCATTTTCTTCCTCAGGGTAAGTGTTATACCGCTTCTCGTCTCCCAAAAATCACAAATTTTCACACCATGATAAAAATGCTTATAATTCCGACTTATGCCATCATCTGTTTTTAAAAATGATTAAATCTTGCT
Organism: Turritopsis dohrnii; assembly: GCA_027922465.2. Classification (NCBI taxonomy): domain Eukaryota; kingdom Metazoa; phylum Cnidaria; class Hydrozoa; order Anthoathecata; family Oceaniidae; genus Turritopsis; species Turritopsis dohrnii. Next base: position 215,580 of record BQMF02000147.1, on the reverse strand, counting down.
AATTTGCTGTCATGATGGTTCCAAATACTTGTGACTTCTCTTTTTGCGCATTTTTGTTGATTTAACTATGACGACTTCAGCCTGATAATGGTTCATACGAACGCAAATGTTATGGCAAATGTTATGACGAATGTTATGACGAATTGGAGCATCCAATACAGGATCTAATAATATCAAATCGAATGTTATTAATTCTCTTACTCGATTTTGATTTTGATTGGTGCACGTGATCTATTCCGTATTCTTTCTCTACAGCGTGTTTTAACCTGGCTGACAGACATGACCTCGCTTTCAAGATGCTAGTTGTTCTTAGATTTTACTGAGGAATAAATGAGTATTACTATGTAGCGGAGTCATGAAATCAGCATTAAAAGAGAGTTTATCAAAGGGCTTTTGTGCAGCGATGGTGTAGTGGTTTGTACCTTTGAGTGCGACCGCTGCGACCCGTGTTCGAGTCCAGTCATGTCGCATCTCAATACACCACTCCGATGCGCTTTAAAAGCAGCGTATCAGGCCATTAGGAGCCATCGACTGACTGCACACTGGCCTTCGGGCAAGTTGGAGCAATGCTATACGTATCTCTGGCGGTAAGTCAACTAATAGTTGCAAGTCGGCGGGCGGAAGAACCAACCATTACGGATGGAAGCCCAAGGACTAAAAACTCCCGTTACTTACTTACTTACTTACTTTCATTTGGAAAAGACCTTTACGGAACTTTTTTCAAACGTCGAAATTTTGCCAAACTATCCTACCTCGCCTTTTTTCGATGTGATATTTTGATGAAACTTATTACAAATTGTCCCATCACATAAAAAAGTAGCGAACCTTTGATAGCTAGACGTGGTGTTCGAGAAAGCTCTACTACGTAATTTAACAAATTTGTTTAGAATTAGGACTAGGGTTTGGGTTATCCTGTATTTCTCGATTACCTTGCTTGCTTTTATATTGTTTAGATATTCTCCAGTAACCATCGCAGTATCTATATTGGGAATCGCTCCAGCGTTCGGCTGTATGCTGAAAATTCAAGCTCAATTCTACTGTTCTGATTTCTCCTGATTTTTCGCTTTGTTTATAAGGAGTCAAAACCTTAAGCGTAGTATAATCTTTCTTTTTTTTTTCATTTTATACTGTATTTTTTCTGAAGTTAACAGTTTGTTTTGGAAATAAATTATGTGCTTTTGTCTTTCGGCTCGGTTTATTATCGATTAACCTTTCATCAAGCTTCATAGTCATTATCGGAATAATCGGGTTCTTGAGAATAGATTAAGAGAATATAAAGAATAGATTTCACAATTTCTAACAATTAGTAAAAAGCTTACAAAATTCTCGGTTTCTCAGCATGGTCAGACTCACCAGATGAGTTGCTAAGGTACTAATCGTATCATATAAAGAACATGAGCAAACTCAGTTAAAGAGAGGAGTCTCCAGGGGAAAGCGATTCATTTGACTGCCACTTTGATATCGTCAATGGCTTGTTTCACACTCATTTTCCTTTTTTTTTCTTAAGAGGGATTCTCACTGGATGATAGCAATACATAGCGTCAGTTCTATTCACAACAGAAAGTGGAAAAGCTTTTGTTTCAGTAGAAAAATTCCAGTCAAAATTTTGAATTTCTACCTTGTCAGGTATATTATAATTGGATTTTTGCAATTAATCACATGATTGGTTGAAGGTTAATTGACGTCTTCGGGAATCGATCTGAAATTTCCCGCCAAGCAAAAACGTCAATCATATTTCAACCAATCATATGTGATTCACTAGGAATAACGTAGTTATTTATGAAATTTGGCAAAATGTCCTTGATTTGTTTTTCAAAATTTTCAAATTATCAAAAGTTTTGAAAATCAACCTGGGGGGAATTAATCCCAAGCCATGTTGTTACTATATACTAGTGCAAATATGATTATGAATTATGTTAAAATATCCAACAGCTGAGTATCAATGACGTTTGCGTTGTTTACAAAGAGAAGCGACAATTTCCGGAAAAAATGTTTCACGAAATTCTTATGTTACCGTTAAGTAGCTACGTCATAATTATTCATGGTGGCAACTTCAGTTGTTACAGAGTCTGAAACCGTCGCGTGTCAACATTTGAGAACGAACATGTCTGCGTAAAATACGCGTTTTTAAGTCTTCCGCGCATTTTGCGACTTCAAGACTTAATTAAAGCACAATTCCAATCTGCTATATTGGCATATCGCGATTTTGAACTTTCAGTTAAGGCAAACGTTACTAACTACATTGACACAACTAGTGTTCAGTTAATTTTCAGTTAATTTTCGCGCTTTTCTTCTGCAAAAATTAAGGGAACTAAGGTACCTGCTAACATCCCCAGGGGTTACATTAAATCGAAAACATTTGACTTTAAGAAAGATGCTTAAGCTTGGTTTCCAATAAACTTTTTTTGTTGCACAACCGTTGTGTAACGGTTGTACAACTGTTGCAAATCTTAATGGAAACAAGGTGTTGCACAACATGTTGGTGCTGCGCAACAGTTTTTGTGTTGTACAACAAGTGTTGCGACGATAGAAAAAATTCTATTTTGTTGCGTGTTGTAGACTTGTTGCATGAACGTTGCTGCGCAACAGTGAACTTCGAAATGAAATATATACTATGCTGAAGATCATTCGGCAAAATATACAATACCAAGTTCATCCCCACATGTGAGAGCTCCCAAATATATCTAGTGTTCAGATGCGCCATATTTGTATATGTTTTGAACTTTGCCGCTCTTTGGAAACACAGTGTTGCACAACAACATGTTGTAAAACTGTTGTGCAACAAATGTTGCGAAAAGGTTGTGCAACACTAAAGTCGTTATTGGAAACCAAGCTTTACTGAAAACAAAAAACGAAAATTTTTTGTAAAATGAGATTTTGAATCATGCTCAGAATCAACATTCATTCAGTGATTGAATTGGTCAAGCATTTGCTTTCATTGCTATCTGGTGATAACGAAATTGTGCTTTCTTGAAACGGATTCGTCGATACACATACACAAATACATATCCTCTAAAATAAGCAATAATGTTTTTTTTTTCTTTGCCGTTAAAATTGAACGTGCTCTCTTGAAACCAGTTAAGCGAGTCAAAATATCATTTGCAATTTCAAAACCCGAGATTTTTTTAAAAAAAATTTTAAAATGATTTAAGGATCACATCGATCCAAGCTCAGGTTGTTAGACAGCATGCATCTTGACTAATCGAGAAATAAAGTAAAGTATTAGAACTCATCCGTGGCCAGCTTCTTTGAGCACGCGTGACAAAAATTATAATTATTTTGTTTACGGAAACACTCGTCAAAAGAATTTATGATTAACATTTCCATTATCGAACGTAATTCCAGCTATGAAGTTTATCTGTCCCTGTCTATGAACTCAAATCGGTTTGAGATTTCAGTGCGGGTAGAAATATTTTTCGTACATGATGGAATAAAATTAGCACTTTCTGCGTTTTTATTTCAGATGTGTCAGCGAAACTTAATTAACATGCGCATGCCTGTTAACACATTTTATGATAAAACTTTCACGCCTTTCCAAGATGCATCGAAATTTCAAACCTACCTTCTCAAATAGGTTTGACTTCGATACGGATAAAAATTTCATTGCGGTTGATACGTGTAAAGAGGAATAGGGAAACATCCGCAAGTAGGTATAACATACAGAAAGTGTTGAACACTGTTAAAAATTTTTTTATTATAAAACAGTTTTAAAACAATTCGTTTATTTCTAGATTGAATTCACACATCTCGAGGATATTTCAAAAAACCAATCCACAACATCAACAATTATAATAAAAAAACACCAACCCCCCTCTTTGCTTGTAATATCCAAGTCTTCCGAATTTCCCCCGATAAGCTAAAAGATCTGAATCCCGTGTCTCACCTTCTTTTAATTAATAGAATCAGTTTAGCTGTGAAATGCATAACATTGACTGTCCAAATTCGAATCAATATTCCAAAGTTGCAAGCGACTCTTAATTAGATAGAGACTTAGCATGCAGTCTCGAACCCAGGCTCTCTTGCCTTTTCGATAAACGCACAGCGGTAAATACCCTGGGCTCGTGGTTGACTGTTGTTCTTTCAGAGAGTATAATGATAGGCAAATTTTGTTTATGTTTTGTTATGACTCTGTTATCGGTTATTAGAACCATATTTATATTTATGGAGCCAACAAATGTTTGACAAGGAAGATAACATTGATTATTCTATCCCAGTTGAAAGAACACAAATATTATCCAGCTATTGCTGTGTTTTACAAACCTTAGTCTGAAAATTTCCGTGCTGTCCTATTTACAATTACAAGAAAGTCTTCTTCGATATGTTGAATAAATCATTTTTGATAAAAGTTGATAAAATCTAAAATCTGATTGCAGCTTTGTGAAAGTTGTATGGCTCTAAAAATCATACAGCCATTTTTGTATTCACAATTCCTAACTGAAAGAGCAAGGTTTGCACCATCCCTTTTTTAACTGGATTCCTCCGTAAGTTAAGTAACTTTTCTAATTATCTTTTATGTGTTTTGTTACGTTGCGTTTCTGTCAGAATTTACTGGTGTTAGTGGCTTGTGTTAAAGTATTCTTCAAGATGTCTCTGTGGTTATAATTACATTTATTAACGGGAAAAAAACTTTTGCAGAGGTGATAATAAGGATTTGTGCAAGTCAGCTTCGAGACTGATTAAGTAAGATTAAGTAAGAAGTGGCTTGAGAACTCATTGAATGTTATAACTGCCATCTTTTCACTCTTGAATAGATCAGTACTTCAGTTTTTTTCAAAACTGCACAACTTGTGACAAGTATCGTATGGTTGCAGGTGGGACACTTACTTAAGATCTTCGTTTATATGCTTGGGTGACTATCCAGTTCATCTATCAAAACAAGAAATGTTTTCCTTAAGTCAGCCATTACGTTTACAAAGAATGTGAGAGGTCTATCATCATGACGGCAAATCAAAACGCTGTTGCATTATGGTCCATTTCGGAAAAACTTCTATAACGAAAAAGCTCTAATCAAAGGTAAAAAAAATACATACAAACAAAAAAATAAAAAGAGCGGTTTTTTTTAGAGAGAATACAATAAACAATATCTGCCTTTAAATTAAAGCGGTCCTCAAAAAGAAGTCACGCATTCTGTTAATAAAATAAATAAGTAAATAAAACCCCCGCTCTTTATTTGAAAATATTAAGGTGTGATTTTCTGGCCGCTTAATTACAACATTGAACGAAAAATTACACTTGATGAACAGCGAATGACATCTTGAATGAAGTCACGATTGCCGAACACAACGTAGATATTGAATTTGATGCTGGTAAGTGCTTTTGCGAAAGTGAATGCCTTTGTAAAAATTAAATCGATGAAACGCGAATTGGAACAAATTGGAAAACAGGCAAACAAATTTAATCACATTTAAGTACAATTTTAATTATAAGAGAAAAAAGAATGGTCTTATGATATAATTTGCGGAAGTTTTTTCCCCGCGAGAAAAATGCTTTCCGTGAAATTTGTACCAAAAAGCACGATTCGGTTATTGTCAAAAATTTCGCGTTTTGTTTCGTCACTCGAAAATTTCTGCCCTTAAAGCAACATGTACTAACAATACCGAATGCGTGCTTATGGTGTGGTACTGAAGCCCTGATTGGTCAAATCACAAGGAGAAGGCGGATAAGGTGTTCAGTGTTATCAGCGATCGCCTTCGTCGTTTTCTCTCAATTACCTTAAAGCCTCACTCATGATGGAAAATCAAAGAAATTAAATACAACGTTTATTTCTGGTTGCTCAATAGAAGCTCGTACTTGAAGAGGAAGCTTCAAAACCACTTTAGCCAAAATTTCAAGACACTAGAGATATGTAAACCGAAGAGAACTTTATTCGAAAAGATTTATAAAAGTTTGAAGTTCACCTGCATGAGTTGCTATGAGAAAGTTTTGGTTTGTTCTAACGGAACCATATGCGTTGATTTGAGTTGATTTCAATCTGACGTCCTGATGTTTCTTTTGCACTTCACACGACGAATTGCAATGAAATATCCCAAATTTCCAAAAATAAGGGCGTCAAATGTAATGAGGGCGTTATGTAAAGTTTGCACTATTTAACAAATGGACGATTTTGTCTTGATGTTTACGTATCACTGGTATAATGTAAACAAGATCAGCGCCTTATTTGTCCATCAAAAAAAACATCCTGTTAATAAACCGAAGCGCTTTAGTCAAAGCGAAAAGATTCACAAATTGATTAATCTGACGTTGTAGAGAACTTTCGTTGTCTATAAGAAGCTTAGAAGAGATGACGCACAAATCATGGCAAAAACCTTTTTTTATTGTGGATCTGTTATAGCTGATGACAGCTGGAGCATGGGGTATACGTTTCTTATAAGAATAAATTTTACAAGAACAATGAAATTCCAATCGACCAATATAAGAACAAAACAAAAACAACCTGAATCTGGGAATCTGGGTCAAAGAACAAGAAGGAAAACTCAATGCGATAATTCACAGAAAACATTAGTTTCTTTAAAACAACGGCATTAAATCTTGTTCCTTTCTCGAAGACACATGTATAAAGCTATCCGATTGTTAAGGATTTAGCGTCTGTTTAGCTCGACTGCTGAGAACTCAATGACTAAATTAATCATAGTTTAGAAATATTCTAAAAAAGATCAAAAGAAAGTTTGTCCGTTGTTAATGTCAATTTCAACAAAGCAATTGCTGTGCGAGGTAAACATAATAATTTTGAAATACATTTCAAGACGAAGACTGTTAATGTATCGTTTCAACACGTCTAAGAAAAATTACTTGTGTTCGAGAGACACTGACTCTGTTTTTCCAACTAAACTTTGCTTCTGGTTTGAAAAAACAGCATGAACGATGGTATTACTCGTTAAGAATACATTATACATTAGCTTGAACAATCAAGGGTCAAATATTTTGTTAGCGAAAGTTAACGAAATAGGAAATCTAGAAAGAAAATTTTTCTGGCTGGAATAATGTATTTCCTGTAGAGGGTGTGCTGTATCTGTTACTTGAGTTGACTTTAAAACTAGGCTTAATGACACATCGTGATTGTGAAAAAAATTATTAAGTGTGAGTTTTAAAACAGTTAACATTAATTCATATATAAAGTTGAATATATTTGATGGGTCCAGTAATATGAAGCCACGTGTAAATAACAGGGAAATATTGTGACAGATAGAAGCCTAGCAACTTTCTTTATTCATGCTTTTTCATTCAGATTAATAAAATATGACAGAAACAAGTGGAGCAGACCTCGAAACCGTCCTTCTACTCACCTTGTTCACTATCGTATTGATTATTGGTGTCATTGGCAACGGTTTGGTCATCTACATTGCCGGTATACGATCCCACGAGCGTCATCGTTCAGCTTTCAATGACATGATATATTATCTTGCTGTAGTGGACCTCGTCTCCATAATGGTCATTCCGACAGTGAACATATACCGAATGGCAACCAATTATAAAACATGGCATTTTGGAAGTTTCGGATGTCATTTCTTGACTGGTTTCGTGCCGCTCTCCATGATGATCTCCATCGGAATGATTTTGTTGATTACAGTGGACAGATGTCGGATAATCTGCAGTCCGTACAAACGTGAGATTACTCAAAGAGAGGCACGAATATCCATCGCCATGGTTTTCGTCTTTTCGTTAATATTTGTGATTCCCAGAATGGTCTTCACACCTAAAATGGCTACCCGCATAGAAATTACCTTTGTCTTGCCAGATAGTTTTACAGAAGAGGACCTGATTCGAAATAGTGTTGGCAGCAGCCTTCCACAGAACGGTCTGTTTGAGCTAGAAAGCAAAAATAAATCGGTGAAGATCTACACGGGATATGAAAGATGTCAAAGTGACACTGTACAAAATGAATTTCGGAAAGTGAAAGGTTTAATGGAAAAGGACAGTGCATCTCTATATACAAGCTTTTGCAGAGAAGCTGCAACCAGTGACTGCCTAGTCACCAAATCAAAATGGTACCTTCATTACGATGTAGTATTGAAACTTACACGTGACATCATATTTATTCTTGTATTGTGTATATCAAATGCTTTGATTTATCGCAAGCTGTACGATAAAGAAAGTCAAAGAGTACTGGGGGACCGGCAATCCATTCACAACCACCGTCAAAACACGTTTCGTATGTTAATCGCCATGGCAACTGTATTCGTGCTACTGGTACTTCCGAAAGACATTTTTGACCTGGTATTTGACATTTCGTGGCTAGATCCTCCAGGTTTAGATATGGTTAGCAGTCATGCGTTAACGACTGTCAATAAGCTTCTTCTGCTACTTCAGACCTGCAATTGTATCTGCAATGTCTTCATATACGCTCGATTAAATCGGAAATTTCGAAAGATTTTAAATGACCTTTCTTTAAAGAAGAAAAGAGCTTACACTTTGAGCTTAACTCTGATGTCACAAGAACAAATGATGAATGGGCAAGATCTCAATGAATTACGCGAAACTGCAATATAAAGAGAATTAGTAAGGCTATTATCACCTGTAGATAAACTTCATTTATTTTTGCCTTTCCTTTCTATAAAAAGCGCTTCTAGTCTGAATTAAAAGATATTTGATAAGTTATTAAAACGACAACATTACTCCTCCTCTTGGTAATCTCAGGAAAAAAATGACCCTCGGTTCAACACTTCCCCCAACTAGTTAATTGGCAAGCAACCAACAAAATAATTCGATTCGCCTTAAACTGAAATAGTGAGGAGAAAGAAGTCTTTGATCATTGAACCACATTCGCGACCTACATTTGGTGCACATTTTTTTCACAACGAAACTCTAACCATAGAAGCTCAGGAACAAGAAACTGAAAGTGAGCTTCACATTCGTGATTACGAATTTATAAGGTATGTTCTCTGTGACATTCCAACAATTATTCATTCATCATTGTTTATTGTTAGTTCAGTAACATAAGATCCCCTTAAGAAGGGTAAAGACGCTTGGTTTTGTTTTACTGAAAAGCGTGCGTTTTTTCTTAAAGCAAATCGAATAAAGGATTCTGTTTTTAAAGGTCTTTAAAGGTGTCATATTTGGTATTGTTTTAAATGGCTAGCCTCACTCAGTTGCTACTGCATCTGCTTTCCAGGAGGGGCCACGGCTTAGTTTGGAGGGTCCGAAGTATTTGACACTCCCATGAGTGTCACAAACCCAATCAAGGACCTGTGCTCTTCTGGATGACCTCCTGCAACACCCGATGTATCATCTACCCAATTTCCCTCACATGGCATGGGTCGACCCGGCGCTATGGTACATTCACTCGCGCATGGTGAATCGCCGCCAAGGGGAATTGAACCCCGATCTCCCGCATGAAATGCGAGAGTGATAACCACTATACTACGGCGCCATTGAACGACATGTAACTAGACTATCACATCTTCAACGTTGGAAAAATTAAGATTTTAAGAATGTCTACTTGTGTGAAGAGATTAATTATTGTCACTGAGTGTGTGTTGGGTAGGAGATGAATAAACATCATCCATTCACCACTCAATTTTATCGCCGCCACCGTTCAATTTACCAACACTTCTTCGACATCACCCCAACTTTCATGCTGAGTGTTAAGGTGAGAAGATCACGTCTAAAACAAACTTTAATCCTGATAATCCTAAAGTATCCTGAGAACTTCCGAGTTGACTTAACCATTGTCATGCAAACCAGAAAAGACAGCTTACAAAAAATAGAAAATTCATCAATTGTTCTTCTGTTCCCCAGTAATCAAAAAAAGACGTATTATCAAGGTTGTTTCGACTTCGTGTTTGATCGTCGCTTGACGAAAACGACGATTAATAAAAACCAAATATGACGCTGTATGGCATGTGCTACGGTCAAATGATCGAAAACAACGTTACATTGACGTTGTATCCTGGTCAAGAAACGACAAAGTGTAACGACAGGCGACATTTAAGTTGTTGTTTTTTTTCTCGTTACATAATGATAGCTGTATGATGTATTAAAGAGATAACAAGAAGCCCCATGGCTTGAACAATTTCTGCAAAAGGCTGACCCAGCTGATATGCGATGATATTGTGAGCCAAATGGTTGATATCCAATATGAAAACTGAAAAAAATTAATATTAACAATCAACATAGTCAGCTTACCATTTAACAAGTCATTTAGAAGGCTCTTGTCCACCAATTCATTAAAAAAAACATTTTGGTATATGGTCCAAGAGCCAGTGACATATTTTGCCTAACATATTTGGCACAGAAGGTTTGACATCACCAATGGACACTAAGTATTAGTTAAAGCATTTTGAACTTGGTCAGCTGCTCCCGCTGTGGGATGTCTGGTTCCCATGGACCCCCGGATTCCCTAAGAATTTAAATACAGGTAACCCATTCCATAAGTGGACATAAATTGCAGGGAATAAAGTACTTGTCAAATGACTTTGAAAAACTTAGTAGCTTACCAAATATATTTGGAGGTAAGACTGGGTCAACTTCCCAGCAAGGACCCGGAATTTTACAGCAGCTAAACCCATCTGATAAATGGCTGAAAATGTGATGACGAAATAATTGGTCAAGAAACTTAAATCTGGTGGTAACAGCTGGTGATGACGTCACCTCAAAGGGCTAACACGTCTCTAACCCATAACGAAAATGGCTGAAACTTTGCATGGTGGAAGCTTATGTTATAATGTAACCATTGGACTAATAGCTTACCAAAAATTCCTGGGGTGAGTGTGGGTCAGCTGTCCTCAGTTATTCCCATATTGATAACAGCATTTATTTGTTGAAGTGACAATCCTGTAAATAAATATTCGTTTAATAAAAATAAATAAATAAAATAAAATGACAGAAAATGAATTTCAAAAACGTTGTTTTCTTCTTTAAAATTAATTCATATCCATGGTGATATCCATGGTGATAGCCAGCAGTTCCTAAATGAAAACAAACCAATCCTCAGTCACTGCAGAACATTACGCTTTTTTTGGATGAAATTTAATAGCTGTGCTCATTCCTAGTTTTTAGAAAATAAACACATTTCAGTGAACATCCGTATAATCTTAACTTTTCATTCAAAGCTTTAGCATTTGAGCTGTTAGAATTAGTTGTTTTCAAGTTGCAAAGTTAAATTTTACGAAGGGAAAATAACATTTTTATACCCTGTTGTCATCTTGCTAAGCATTGGCATGTTAAACAGTTTCGTCGTCACTTTCGGAATCATCACTACGGTCACTGTCACTGTTTTTTCGTTATCTGAATCTACCAAAAAGAAAAGTCCCTTTACAATATAAGGTGTAATCCAATGAGAAAACTTCATGATATCCATCTAAAATTTAACACAATTCTAGGACATTTTGCACAATCATATTAGATTGATAATAGAACAAGATTCGCAAAAATGCGACTATATATTTCCCCAAAGTTGCAAACATTTTACCAATTATTGTGTGTACATTGATAACCATGAGAAAAATGTATCATTAAATAGGTACAGTATAACTACCATCAACCTGATACTCAGGTTGAATTTAATGCCACAAAAGAACTTACTTTGAAGTTATTATGAAATGAAATTGTTCACGGTCAAATGATAAGGTTTCTCTTAAAATTTTTTGCCGAGGAGTTAAAAAGTGACTGAGAAGTTACTATGGACACGTAGCTAAAAATTAGAAGACCTAAATGCGACTAATATTTTCCCTTCTGCATATCAACAAACTCATCAATGTGTAAGACAATTTCATCTTAATATAAGATGTATGATCTTTATTGTTGCAGAAGCTTGACAAGTTTCCTATTTGTAACTCAAATAAAATTATCTCACAACATTATACAATCAAATTTGTATACAGGTTTTCTGTACAAAAGAAGAAAAGAAAATTGTTAAACCTAATTTTGATACCACAGTTTACTTTGGGGTAGACATATAAGCAAATAACTATCAAAAGTAATCAAAATCTCTACTAACAAATATTACGTGTAACATTTCAAATTAGGACAGAATAGTTATTTTCTAAAAAAAGATGGCCTTAGAGTGCGTTTACATGAGAGCCGTAGTGACCTCAAACCAGTTTGAAATTTTTAGCTGTTTGAAATCGCCATTCTGTTTACATGAGAAATTTCGATACGGTCTTGGAGAGTTTTGTCGAGTAAAAATCGAAACAATAGATTTACTAGTTTCTAGCTCCCTATACGAGTGCGTTTTTACACCGGTTTGGGATTTCAATACGGGTAGAAATATTTTCTATGCACGATGGAATAAATTTAGCACATTCTATATTTTATTTCATGTGTCAGCAAAATTTAATTAGCATGCACATGCTTGTTAACACATTTTATGATAAAACAATGAAATGTGAAAACTTTCACACCTTTCCAAGCTGTATCGAAATTTCAAACCTACTTCTTAAGTAGGTTTGAAATCATCACGGGTAAAATATTTGTACAGCCGTTATCATGTAAACATCGCTAAAGGTTTGACCAGGAACCGTGGTGAAATAATTATATACCCATATCGAAACCCGTAACGGGAGGATTGAAATTTCAAACCGGTTTGAGTTCACTAAGGCTCTCATGTAAACGCACTCTTAAAGTGGCAATTTATAAAACTAAATTCAAGTATTCAGAATAACAGATTTATTTTGTGTTTATTTTGTGGTAAAAATGACCTTCATATATAAATCCCAAATGGAAAAAAAAAACTTTGGTAGTATATCCATAACCAAATCACTACATAGCTGAAAGTAGAAGTTCGTGCTCCGTCTTGATTTAAATTACAGACTCTCATTTGTGTCGTGTTTTGAATTACATTCGTTGTTCGTACAGGAAAATTGACAGTACATATATTAATTTTGCAAAATAAAATATGATATACAGTATCAAAACAGTATACGTGATCATGGAATTCATCCATAGTAAACTATGTTTCCGTTGTTGGATTAAATGACTATTATATATAATACGTTTTAAAATATTATACGTAATAGGTTTTCTGTACTTCTTGTTACATATACGACATCATGTTTTTACTAGCTATTTTTGTATGTACTTTTTGAAACTGGTTGAACAGGTCGTTCTCCCCACATGAAAAGGGTTTCCTTTGCTTTATGGTTGGTACATCGTGCTTTCAGTTCATAACGTAATGATAAACTCTCATAACACAATTTAAAACTTATCTAACGTAACAAAGAATCCACGTAAAGAAAAGAAATTTTGACACATAAGGCAGTAACGGCGTTCCATAATTTCCCCTAAGTTACGAAAATTTTGTCAATTATTGTACGCATTGATAACCATAAGAAAAATGTATCATTAAATAATTACAATGATATTACTCATAAGCCTGAATCTCAAATAAAAATGTCCACAGCGTAGAATTGAATCTAATACCAGAAAAGACCTTATTTTGAACTAATTCTGAAATGAAGATGTTCTTACAATTTTTGCGGAGAAGTTTAAAAGTGACTGTGAAGTTACTATGGGCACAGGTAAAAACTATGACTGAAATTACATTGTGTAAAGCAATTCTGTCATAATGAATCTTTATTCTTGCTGACTTTTGACAAGTTCCTTATCCTTTATGCCATAAAATCAAAGAAAACAATGTAATTCAAAATAACAATTGCTTTTTGTAGTTCGGATAAAACTTAAACATACAATCCAATTTGTATACAGGTTTACAAAAGAAGAAAAGAAAACCTAATGCCAATACTACTAATATATAATATTAAAAATACTTTGAGATAGACATATAAACAAATAACTATCAAAGGCAATCAGAACCCAATCTCTGCTAACAAAATATTACATGTAAAGAAGGAAGAGTATTTTCGAAAAAAAGGAGGGCTTAAAATGACAATTTATAAAATTAAATTCAAGTATATACACCCCTTCTTTATAAGAACTAGTAAAATCTGAGGCTGGCTGTTCTTATTTTTGAGGCTTTTCCAGCCTGAATATGAAAATAATAAACTTCGAAACTATTTACGACTGCTCGAGAAAAAATTCACATCCTGAACAGTTCTTATTTTACACAAAAATTCAGGCTCAGGCTGTTCTTGACTTTTGGAACAGTGACTTGAGTCACAGGTTGTTCTTAATGTTGTTCTTATTTTTGGCTAAATCTGAGGCTGGTGTTCTTATAAAACTGTTCTTACAAAACAAAGCATATATATATTCAGAATAAACATGTCTTTTTCAAAAAAATATGTTCACACATTATTTATTAGGTGATAAAGAGATCTTTAGTTTAAATCCCAAATGAAAAAAAAACAGATTTCGGTTGTGAAAATATAAATTTGTATATAAGAAATAATATATACTACACATCATAACTGAAAAGCAGAAGTTTGTATCCTGGCACCTGGCTTGATTTAGTTTACAGACTGTTATTTATTAGAATGCGTTTTGATTTACATTCGTTGTTCATAAGGTGTACCGTATTTCCTTTAATAAACGCCGCCCTCTGATAAACGCCGCCCTCTATTAAATGCCGCACTTATAGCCGAACGTTTGTCGTAAACGCCGCCCTCTAATAAACGCCTCCCTCTATTAAACGCCGCATCTTGAAAATCGGTGTTTATTAGAAAACAGGTCAAACAAGAATTATAAAAAAGTTTTCATGTCATACAAGAGAACATTGCTCTTCTTGGACATTTTCGTAAACATATCTTTTGTGTAAAACATTTTCACACAACCTTTTGTAACTTTTTTAAGGATAAGAAAGCATTATTATTTAAGTTTGCTTCGGTCCAATTTTTCATTTTGTAATAAACGCCGCCCTCTAAAGAACGCCTCCCTCTATTAAACGCCGCATCCAAAAACTTGAATTTGTAATAAACGCCGCGGCGTTTATTAGAGGAAATACGGTATATAATATCAAAACAGGCTTTCATTCAATATCAAAACAGTATATACGTGATCGTGGAATTCATTCATAGCAAACTGTTCACTGTTTCTGTTGTTAGGTTGAACGACTAGGAAACACACTTGTTTTTTCTAAAGTATTATACGTAATTGGTTTTCTAAACTTCTTTAGGCATATACAACATCACGTTTCCATATGCAGTTTTTGATTTGGTGTTGTTCTTCACAAAGAAGAAAGGGTTTCCTTCTTTATCATGATGATTGTGTTTTCATAAAAATAAATCTTCAGCCAGGCTTTTTAATAATGAATTTTCGCCTTTGCACTGAAATCACAGCTTCAATGCTTTCCAAGCATTTAATTACCAATCATTGTATATGTTAGATATACATTGTTTATCAGCAAAACCAAACAAAACATCCATGACATTGATATCACGTTTTTTCTCTGTTTTCACATGTCCATTCATAATTTTTTTACACAACTTTTTAGCACAACACTTAAACAATTTATTTCCATCATTTAACGTTTTGAATCATCTCAAAAAAGCTAGCAGAAAGCAAAAATCTTCCACTGTCTACTGCACTGACTAAAAAAAGATGGCGTACAACATTACTGAAAACTAGCCTCTATTCTTATCTACCTTGGCTATGCCAGAATTCAATACTGAACTGCGGCTATAAAAGTGAACTCAGGAGAAGAAGAAGGAAAAAGCCGATTTTAACATATATTTCGCCCTACGGGGAAATATATAAAAAATAGCAATGCAAGTAATACAAGTTTGAGAAACTTTAATACATATTATAGATAACCCTGTGTCAACTTGAGTTACTTTGGCAGTTTGTTCTACTTTCAAACAACGTCTTACCATTTTCTTCACTATCACTGCAATGATCGTCGTCTTCCTCAATTATAACATCCTGTGAGTTTGGACAGCATTCTCCGCTGTACCAAACTATTTCATACTGCTCTTCTTTTTAAGGACTAACCAAATTCTGATGGGGTAATCAGTGGTTGATCATAGATACAGATGATAACCATGCATTAGCTATATAAATGACTTTTCTTTTCTTCCAACACTCGCCGACAAGATGGCATACAATTTGCATCTAACTTCTTAACAGTGGTTATCATTTTATCTCTTTTAGCTTCTGGTTTATATTTCTGAAAAAACATTTTAAACCTTGCTTGGTTAACATCTTGTAACTTCTTCATACCGTAAAGTGAGCAAACAAATTTTTCCATTGCATTCATGATGTCATTATCGATAACAGTGGCTCCACTCAAATGTTTAAATACCGCTTGAAAAACTGCCGACATTTCGAATACCTTTGAAGGCCTGACTTTACCTTTTCTTAAAAACGATTCCGTATGATCTGAGCCAGTAAATGCATGATAAGCTGGTAGTGCGGCACAAATTTTTGTTCCAAGCTCTGTGTACAACTGGTTAATGTTGAGGTATCTTAAATTATTTGTGGAGTCTTTCCCAGCTTCCATCCAGATGCTAATATCTTTATGGTAGTATTGTTTACATGGAAGTCCAATAATGAGACAGTCTGTGTCATCAGTTGATCGGGTGGTACCGATGGAAAAACATGCGACTATCTGCTTTTTCATGTTTTAAAAACAGTTCAAGTGCCTCTTCTCGAAAAACTGATCCGTTAACAACACTAAATTTGTAACATCTTCTTTTCATTTTATTAAAAACACATATTTAAAAATTTTATATTACACGAAGCTTTTCGTAAACTTGTAACATAATAAAATGAATTGTTTGTTGGCTGATATTATAAACCTTTGTAACATCTGTCATTATAACTCGCAAATAAAACTCTGTTGCCACATATGGGAATACACATGTCTTCTTTCCAACTCCTCAATAAGGACCAACACTAGAGAATCTTTGAAGCTGGCATTCAGGTACAGAGCAATGCCGAGTCTACCTTTTGCTCAAGGGACAAGTACAACCCAGTAAGCACAAAGACGTTGTTTCGACGTTGTTTCGACGTCGTATTCCATCGTCGCCTGACGGTCGTTTAATGGTCGAAATGGAAACAGCAAAACAACGTCGGATTTTGACGTCGAAATGACGATGAAAAATAGCCAAAAATGACGTTCAATGGATGTTGTGCAACGGTCAAGTGACCGAAAACAACGTTGCATTGACGTTTTAGCATGGTCAAATTAACAAATTAACAACAAATTAACAACAAAAGTCACCAGCGGGAATTGAACCCCGACCTCCCGCATAATTCTGAGAGTGATAACCACTACACTACGACGCCTTAACGTGTTATAATGTATTTGACTATTATGAAAATCGCCAACTTAATTTCGAGTAGGTTAAGATGGAAAAGAACGAAATGACGAAATGAAAGAAAAAATGCAATATAACTTTTGCTTGCTTTTAAAACATCGCTTTACTGCTTGCAGTGTACAGTTCACAAATCATCGTTTTACGTTTCTTTCTTAAACTTGGTTATATTAATCCCTTCAGGCATTCTTCTATCCCAGCGGGCACAAGACGTCTTTGAGACGTCTCATTTTAATCATAAAATGGTCGTTTGCTTTCCAGATCATTTTGCGACGTCGTAGGGACGTCTGAAACGGGACGTCGCAGTTGGGATCCTTTTACGACGTTTTTAGGACGTTTTTATACGGATTGAATAACGACCTTCGAAACAATTATAAACTTAAGATCATTTTGGGACGTCGTAGGGACGTCTGAAACGAGACGTCGCAGTTGGGATCCTTTTACGACGTTTTTGGGACGTCTTTATACGGATTGAATAACGACCTTCGAAACAATTATAAACTTAAGATCATTTTGGGACGTCGTTGGGACGTCTGAAACGGGCTGTCGCAATTGGGATCCTGTTACGATCAGATAGCGACCTGACAAAAATTTTCAAATTTCATTCTGTAACCATTAAACGGTATAAATCGAGTAACACTAACATGCTTATACAGAATTTACATTCGTATCGAATTCTGTTTATTGGTCGTGTGAAGGATGATTTTACGACGTTTTTGGGACGTCTCTGTGCAGATTCAATAACGATCTTCGAAACAATTATAAACTTTCAAAAGCAATCAGTCTGTATAGAATGATTTATTGTAAATGTTTTTAAACGTCTTGACAACAAGCAGCGGTGGCATAACGGTTACGAGTTCGGCTGGCACACCAGAGGTTCCAGGTTCGAGTCCGCCTGTGGCCTATTACAGTTTTTGAAAGAGTAAATTTCATAATCCTGCGACGTCGTTACGATGTCGTTGGGATGTCATCGAGACGTCTCAATGAAGATGTAATTGGGACGTCTTTTAAGATTCCCACTTCGCGACCATTTTGCGACGTCTTAGGGACGTCTTGAAAAGACGTCTTTACGACGTCTTTACAACGTCTTTGTGCCCGCTGGGATCCTTTGATCCAAATGCATAGATAAAAGAAGACACATTTTTATGGTAATGATGAACTAAATTGTATGGTAACTAAATCTTGGCAGAATGCCGGAATATAAAATGCAACGTTCTTTTGACATCGAAAGAACGTCAGAATTGACTGTAAGTAAATAAATGATTTTAATAGCATAAAATTACAGTATACACCACTCTAGTTGCGACATAAGCTTTCAACCATTGTAGGACTTTAAAATGATTTTTTTTCAGGTCGCAATTATTTGCGACCAACCCCGACGTTCTTTAGACGTCAGTTGATGGTTGACGGTTTCTTCCGTCTTCTTATTTCGTTTTCTGCCTAACTTAGTCGAGAATATGTGAAGCCACTGTTTCTTTATAGACACTTCAAATCTGGAGGTGTCCTCGATGTACCCTTCAATAAACTTCTTTCTTGATTCATCACCATTGTTTTTAATATTCAACAAAAACTTCTCAACATCATCATTTGCAGCTTTTCCACTTCCAAGGTTGTAAAGGTGGTTCTTTATTTAGATTTTGGTCAAATGGATTCATTGTGTTTTTCAGCATGGTCTTGACGTTGTCTGAGGCCCTATACCTTTTCACTTTGTAGTTTTTTATGTCTTTTGTTGTATCATCCTTGTTCGACAGACCAAATACATTTGAAATGGTTGAGATACGTAGGAAATGAGACTCAGCCCAGCGTTGTGCAGAAATGGAGTAGGTTAAGTATGATATTTCCATGTGTTGGCTAGCCGCATCAGCATTAATTGTTTGTTCTAGTGTTAAGTCGACAGGAATGCGGGAAAATGGCTTTGAGGTCCTTTTAATGCCAAACCAATCTGTTTTAAAATCCTCATAAACAACTGGATGTGAAGTCTCAGGAGGTTATCGTGTTAATGGACTATCCACCGGGTGTAGTTGTGATGGTTAACTGCAAAAAAGTAGTTTTGTCAATTTTGGTAGCACAGCCACGAACATCTCAAAGTCTCCAAGCCGGATACTTCTGATAAAATCGTGTTAATGTAACATCATTACATCGTTAACATATTTATACGCCCTATGCTCAACATGAAAAGTCATGTTTTGAAGTCGTGATCAACTTGAAAAATCATATATCTTGAAGTCGTGCTGACAACGGAGACGGGATTATAGAAATAAGTCTCTTTCTCTTATGTAGATTTTATAGTAACTTGATAACTTTCCCGGTCGATATAAAGTTCAGCAATTCATGGAGGTATAAAACAGAAGGAGAACGAACTCTTATTTTTCTATTATTCAGATAATGACTATTCTATTCATTGCGGTATCACTTTGATGTCATCCGTGATGCGCTTTCGGCTGGTTGTCGGTGAAACGAATACTTTTTTAAAAATTAACGACAATTTAAAAACCAAATATCATCCATTATAACAACAGATCAACTTGCTGCATAGTGAGAAGCAGATTATTAAACCTAAAGCTTCCTTGAGAAACAAATGAAAATCTATGTTTTTATACAGAGTTGAAGATATCGCGTAATTCATGTATAAGTTCCAATCTACATATCTTCTGACTTAAATGCGCCTCGATAGTGCCGCGGTACGTGCAAAAACTTAGGATTATTCTCTCATCAAAAACTGAAGCTCGGCGAAACTGCTTGAGGGGATCACGAGATATATAGACCTAAAGTTGCAATGTTTTCGTTGCATATTTGTGACGTTTTTGCATAATTCCCCCAATTCCTATAGATTATGCATGCTAAGAACTTTACCCTAACGATCTTTAATCACATTGGAGAATTGATATGAACGAAATTTTCACGCAAGAACGCCAAAATTATAAAAATTATGCAAGATGATAGCAATTATATGTTATTACACACTGAGAACTTAAACAATGCAGCGCATCACGGATAGTACAATAGCAGATTTTGAGTTCGTTCTCCTTCTGTTTTATACCTCCATGAGCAATTGAATAGTTTCTCTAACAAAAATAAGTTCTTCAAACTTTTATTGGCTAGAAATTTAATTATTTTCGTCTTTTGCTCTCACGTGGTCGTCCACGTCACCCTCATAGTTTCCTATTAACGTTTTATGTTGAAACTATAGGTAGCTTAAGCAATCGCAACGGCAACGAAGACGGCGACGTGTTTACAACAAAAGCTTTGCTTTGTAATGTAGAATTTGTTTAGAAAGAGAGTTTACCGCTTATGACACCATTGGGAAGATAATTACATCATTAAAATGTTTTCACGTTCTATGATCAACTTGAAAAATCATATTTGGAAGTCGTGCTGACAACGGAGACGCGATTATAGAGATAAATCTTTTCCTTTTATGTAGATTTTATAGTAACTTGATAACTTTCCAGTCGATATAAGCTCAGCAATTGAATAGTTTCTCTAACAAAAATAAGTTCTTCAAACTTTTATTTGGTAGCTAGTAGTTACTTATTTTATTGTTTTTGCTCACGTCGTTGTCTACGTTGCCGTCGCAGTTGCTTAAACTCCCTATTATCGAGAAAAGAACACATGCACTTATAATCTACATGTCACTTAAAAATCACCTATACATTTCATCATTATTTACAATTTTTATTTATGACCTTCTAGCTTCACTTAAGATGAAGATGGAATGATAATTCTAATCATAGTTTCTGATGATTTAATTTCAATAAATAAAACATGCACTTTTGTGAGCCATGACTTCGTGAGTTTTTGTCAATTTCGCAGTTTATTAATTCCTCCAAAATTCATATTTTGTATGGAATTTGTGAATGTTTATTCAATTCAGAGAAAGGAACAGTTTCATAATACAAAAAGAGATGCCTAAGTATCCCCTGCTCCAATTACCCTATGACATTCTTTTTGTACCTATAGATAACAAAGAAAATATTTGTCTTTCAAGTAATTTTTTAGTTGCACAAAAATTTGTCAATTACGATGACATCTTTTTTGTCGGTCTGTCACCCAAAATGGTAGATGTAAGCTGTGAGAGAAAGTATTTCTCTTCTTGTGCGCGACGTCAGTGCGAAATAATGCATTGCATCCCCCAATCGAACGCAATGCTTAGGGGAAATTATCTTGGGAACCAATAACGATAACTAAAATAAGCATTTGTGAATTCAATTTCTTGGAAGTAATCTATTACACGGACTGTTTATTCCAAGACGGCTAACATTACGCTTTGCCATTAGTTGTTGACACCGACAACTTTAGACTATTAAAATTTTGAGTAATACAGTGAATCTCAGAATGTTTTATCCACAAACTTTCAATGCGTGTTTTTCAAAAATTATTTGTCAAATATTTGCGATTTATGCACCATATGAAAGCTCTTTTCAGGCTATTTTACAAAATATAAAATTTGAAGCAAAATGATAATTCTTTCGAAAGTTATTGAGGAAAATATCATGGTTTCAGATCATTAATTTGTTAAAGATCAATTAACGCTTGTAACAATACAACAAGTTTACAAACACAATAAGACGATCCATAGAAATACATATTTCGTATTTCTATGGACGATCATATGGTTTCAGATCATTAACTAGTTATATCAGATGTACCAAAAGAAGTATCTCTTAGAATATTGTTGAAAACAGGTCTTACATATTTTACCAAGATAAAACTTTTTCGAAAAGCCCTAAAATTTCATTAAAATGGTTAAATAGCAATTGACAGTTTTCAATCAATGCATGGCATTTTATTAAGTCATAAAATGCTTATGATAATGTGGAAAACTAGCAAAAAATATATCTCGGACATCAGTCCTTTTTTTCTCATTGCTCTACCCGTTGGAACGGTGCTGTGTCATGAATTTATTACGTGAGCACAACTCTTCAGGGACAGGAAGCAGGCGGTTTGGAATGCGATGAAGTATTTCCTTGGTTGCACTTTCTATCATGTAATTGTCAATTGTCGCATTATCAATGTTTATCGTAGTTTTAAATTCTTAATGATTTACAACGTGTTTGCAATACCCATGATGTCTCGGAATTCGTTAAAATTCAGCAGCGTAATTATGCTGCTCACTTGGTTAGGAGTGACAGCTCCTTTATGACGAAAAATGTTCGAAACGTGGTCGAAACACAAACACATTGTTGAAGCAAGTGCCACAAAACTTTAGTCTTGAGAAACAAATGTTTGTCAACAAGTCTCGTAAATTTTGAATCGGCATTCATTTTATTTTAATGCTATCTAGTAAGCTTCGTCTTAGTTATAGATTAAAACCACTTAATTTAATTAATGAAAAACATACATATGATTTTTAATCAGCGTTGGTGCGAAGCGGTAAAAGAAGTTTCGAAGAGCCCATTCTTCTCATTTCAATTATTTGACGATAACTCTTGTGATAATGCTCAATTAGCGGTTTCCTATAATTACCCTAATTTCCCTTTCTGTAATTTCAAGTAAAAAAAATATCAACTTCTGTTTTTCTTGATTGCAATGAAAAATTAGAAAAACGAAATACTTTTTTCGTAACACAAATGGGATGGATAACATTGTTTGGTTTAACAAGTCGTGATTACATTTACTTTACGGTCAAAACTTTGAATGGGTTAACCGAGGAAAGTATTTGCTTGATGTGTCAATCTATAACGATAATACGATACTTCTAACCACTAAGATATAGGATAACCCTTAAAAAGCTTGTAGATTCACTCAAAATAAGCGTGAAAAGTAATGATTTTAAAGAAAAGGTTTTTAAAGTTCCCAGGTAATTGTTGAGTTGAGTTTTTTTCATGGATTTTATGAATTCATTTGACTCTTGCGGTACAGTTATCATTATGAACACCGGACATATGTATATATCAGAGGCGTATTTAGAGCTCAGTCAAAATTTGTGGAGGAGAGTTAAGGCATTAAAATTAGAACAGAAAGACGTGCCTAATAACCTAATGAACACTGAAAAGAAATCATGTGATGTTTTACTTCTCCACATTTTTTGACTGAGCTCGAATACGCCTATGTAGCTATCTCTGTGAGCACATTCAAAACGCGGTTAGATAACTGTATCAGTTTGTACAGATGGCTTGTAGCAATAAAGAGTTACGCTATGGGTCTTTTTACATTAGATGGATTCGTTTGTAGTGAGCATGTACGAGTTCTACAAATGAGTTCTACTTACACGAGTCCGTCTAATGAAAACCGGTCCTTATATTGATGCCTTTTTTTTTATATGGAGCAGTTTGAGTGTGGAAGTAATTTAATTTATCTTGATAAAGTTTAGGACCGCCTTAAGACAAGAAACACTGAATGAAATTATTAATATCCTTACGTAAAGATACTTTTGTTGATATAATCTATTCATTACATTGTAGAAAAATACTTACAAATTTAGATGGATGAAATCATATAAGCCATGGAATTGAAGACGATTGAATGGATCCTCATTGGTCTTTTTGCAACAGTGTTTGTGGTGGGTGTGATCGGCAACTCCTTGGTTATCTATATTTTTAGTTCCAAAGGCCAACAACGATCAGCTTTTGAAGTGATGATATACTATCTTGCTATCGTTGATTTGGTCTCCAGTTGTTTTTTGCCAGTTAAGTCTATTTACGACTTATTAAAGAAAAACCAAACATGGCATTTCGGCAGTTTCGGATGTCATTTCTTTACAGGTTTCGGGCCGCTCTCCATGATGATCTCCGTCGGAATGATTTTATTGATTACAGTGGACAGATGTCGGATAATCTGCAGTCCGTACAAACGTGAGATTACTCAAAGAGAGGTGCGAACATCCATCGCCATGGTTTTCGCCATTTCGTTAATATTTGCGATTCCTCGCATGGTGTTCACACCCACGATGCTTTCTCGTATCGAAGTTACGTTTTCATCAAAAAATAACACATTGCAAAACCGCTTACAGTTAGAAAAATTTGGTAGTCATTTTTCAGAAAGTGGATTTGATTTATCGCGCGTTCAAGAAACGATCCGCGTGTACACTGGCTATGACACATGCGACAGTGACACAGTGCAAAGCGAATTTCGTAAGGTGGAAAGACTTAACAAATTGCATGTAAATGGTGAAGATAATAACGTTTCTACGCAGTTGTATTCAAAATCTTGCAGAAAGTCTTCAAAAGTGGAATGTGTGAGGACCAAACCCACAGCATACAAGTACTATGACATGATTTTAAAAGTGACGCGCGATAGCACGTTTGTGTTAGTGTTATGCGTGTCAAACGTTCTCATATATCGAAAATTGTACGATAGAAGAGCAGGTGTAGTGCTTGGAAAACAGCAGTGTCACTCTAGCCGTCGAAAAGTGTTCAGAATGCTGATCGTTATGGCAATCATGTTCACCGCACTCGTTCTGCCAAGGGAAATTTACGAATTAGTGTTCGACATTTCATGGATGAATCCACCTGGTCTGAATTTAGTCAACAACAAGGTCTTAGTTAGGCTAAACAAATTTTTGTTGTTACTACAAACCTGTAATTGCATATGTAACGTGTTCATATACGCCCGATTGCATCGGAAATTTCGTCGCCGTCTTAACGACATCTCTACGTCAGCCGAGAAAAGCATCCGACGGAAGATTTCTATGTCGTTTGGACGGAAAATCAGTAAAATGAACTTACAGGACTTTCAAAGTTTACGTGAAACGATCTTATAAATATCAAGTTGCAAGGTTTTGTGCTATAGTTTTTGTACGCATGCGTAGATTCGATCAGTTGAAACTTTCATCCAAGTAGTTTTCTCTATACAACGTTCTTGGAATAAAATTCAGACCAGTGGACTTTCTTTCATAGAAGTTCGATTCGAACGTTTCAATATATTCATACTCAGTTTTGTTAAGTGTTAAATCGGAACGAAACTACATCCAAGCATTTATACAAAATTAGCATGTCGGACTACTACTTCTCGCAACTCCTTAAAGCTGGGTTTCCACTTCTATGATCCAGACTGGATTGGATCAGAAAATACAATCCGATCCGCTCAGCTTGATTGCCACTTATATTTGGCATGTAAAGATTCTAAGTTTTTTGTACACCAATATGGCGGTTGTGGACAATATTCGAGCTGCACGAAAGCCTTTGCTGTTTTTGCTCAAGTACAGAAAAAAAAACAATTCAAAAATTGCTAAAGGACAAGAAAAGAAACGGAGAACTGGGTTCAAAGTGGCAAACTTTCACTGCTTGCTTTTTTGTTTATAATGCACAACATATCTACCATGATGAATTACAAATCACATGATACCATAACGAGTATTCATTGGTACAGAACTGGATCCACAAAAGTTGAAAAAGATGAAACTGACCCACAATATAAAAATGTTGATAATGGATCGTCCTGGATCATAAGAATGATCATTCTACGCATGTGCAGATAAAAAATTCCGATCCGATCTGATCCACAGAAGTTAAAACCTAGCTGGAAGACGTTGCAATACCAGCCGAGGTTTTAATGATATCAAAACCAAAATGGTTCATGTGTATCTAAAAGAAATATGTTCAGAAAAATACTATTAAAAGAAGTAAAGCAAGAGCAATCTCGCTATTTCCATGTGGCTATTATTTTCAGATTAAAGCGCGGTTTAGACGCGTTCACTTTTTACCCGCGTTTGATTAATATGTTACTTTTCTGCCCGTCGATGTTGCATAGTGATGGACGTTTTCCTAGAAGTTATTTTTCACAGTTAATTGGTTCTATTATCCTTCTATCGTTAAACTATTTATGTACCTTGAACTTCTATGGTAATTGTCGGTCTGCTTATTTTTACGGTATTCCTCAACTTTTCGGGACCTGGGCATGGTCAAACGCTCTTTTATTGTTTTGTTTGAATAACAGACCAGTCAAGGACAATAGCAGAACTATAAGATATTAATGGAAACCACTGAGTATTCTGAAAAATGGAGGAGACTAAGGCTGAAATACATTATCATTTAAATGATTAATTTAAATTTTTTTAAATAAAAGAAATCGTGATACATAGCGAATTAAAAATAAAGTCTCCGTGGGCAAAAATTGTCATTTCTGAAAGTGTTGAGTGCAAAAAAAAATTAGAAATTTTAGTGATGTATTTCTTTATCATCGGATTAAATAAAATTAAAGAGCATTACAAAACTGGCCAATCAAGGCTTGTCGTCAAAGTATGATTATGACTATTTTTACATAACTCCCGCGTAAATTAATAATTTTTTCCATCCGCGAACTTAAATTCCGAGAAAATTTCTTCCCTAAAGGTATCTTTAACACACGTCAAAGCTTTAAATGATCATTCCTTTGGGATCTATTCGCCCTCCTACTTGCCGCATGCATACATGTATGAGTCGCAAGGGGCTTTGCAATCTGCAAAAACTAAAATCGAATAAAAATGTTACATTTCATTAAAATGTTAATCAAAGATCAATTGTTTATTTCAAAACCAATTCGATCTCCTCCTGATTTGTATAAATCTTTGCGATTATTAAATATTTAACATGTTCATATCGATTGATACATTGATATCATTAAAAAGTTAAAACGTTAGGGATATTCTTGTTTACATCGTATCTATATCATATCGAAATCTGTCTGGATTTGAATTAGGCATATATGCTTACTTTTGGATCACAATTTAAACCAATTGGTTTTGATGTACTATGATTGACGTAACAGACTAAGAAGTATTTCAAGAACATTGTGGTGGAGAGTGAAAAAGCTGTTGCTACGAGTTACTAAAGTTGTTTTTTTTTTGTCGCGTTGTGATATGACGTTAAGTGCTCAGCCCGAGCATATTTGAAATTATGGTTATTTTAAATTGAAAGTTATTTCAAAATACATAGCCAAAAATACTAACGATTGACAATGAAATTTTTTAAAAGGTTTTTCAATCGAAAGGTTGCAGATAACTCAAGTTCTTCATATGATTTTCGTCACCATGGGAACGATTGTAAGGGCTTGGGTAGCTATAAGAAAATCGATCAAATTACCAGCAACGAAAGACCTGTAAATGCTGTTGCATGCTTAGTTCAGCAGATAGAGGCAGGCTCGACGGAGAATTCAAAAACTGAGGTTATTAAGAATATAAATAACAAACATGGGATTAGCTTTTTTAACTTTCTCAAGCTGAAACGGAACGGGCATAATTTCTTCATGCAGAAGATCAAAGCTTGCAATTGTACAGTATACAAAATATCAATGGGAAGTCCCAGAATAATGCTTTGCGATCACATTTCCGTCAGAGTTGTTTTTGACGAGGGAAAAGTGGAGAAGGACTTGGGTTTCGGATCAATGGAGTTCAACCCGGTCATGATGAAGGGGTTCTTGCCTGTCATGTTCGCCAACGGCTGTGAACACGTGAACAAAAAGAACCTTATGTTAAGGTTGCAAAAAAACATCGGCCAAAATTTTTCCTTTGAAGAATTAGAACTTTACATTGAAAATCAGTTCAAAACGATGACGACGTCGGATTGGAAGAAGAGATGTTTCGAAGATGTCGTCAGCAAAGCTGTCGGATCCGTGGTGACGAAGGTAATGCTCGGCAAACCCATTGATGATCTGACGTTATTGGAAAATTGGTTGGAGAAATCTTTAGAATTCAAGTACTCGGTGGATTTTACCGATGACGATGAAAAGGATCTAGCAAAAAGACTTTTTTTGAAGTTCAAAGACTCTCCAGTCATCAATATGTTGCGTGAATTTTCCGACGATTCGCCCGGCATCGTACTAGAAGACGCCATCAAAAATCTAGTGTGGACAACTGTATTCAACGCTTTTGGGGGAGTCAAAAATCTGGTTCTGTCATCAATTTCGTTATATTTGAAATTATCACCAGACGACAAGACATTGTTACACTCTGACGGCAAAAGCTTCTTTCAAACATTCGCCAGCAATCGTCAGGAAATGCTACCCACCTTACCTACATTAGATGCGTTTTTCTGCGAAGTGGTGCGACTCTTTCCTCCTGCCACGAGCGTGTTTGCACGCGCCAAACACAACTTCATCCTAGAATCAACGAGTGGAAACTACCATATTGAAAAGGGGGAGATGTTATGTGGTTATATCTATGCCGCTCAAAGGGACCCTACTCTATTCGAAAGACCAGATATGTGTTTACTAAACCGTGACCTGAATCATGTTAGGAAGCACCTGTTTACGTTTGGTGGACCTTACAATATGCAGGCAACCAGTAACAATCATAAATGTATCGGACAAAATCTGTCAGAAATGATTGTGAAGTTGTTCATCTTATACATCACCAGGTGCAAGATCGTCCCGGATCGATACCCGACCTACACTGGTAGGAAATTTAACCGGTTTGTTGGTACGGATTATCCTTTAAGCGTTAAAGCGTTTCAATTCGAGGAAATCGAAAAAGAAAATTAAATAGATTTCTCGCAAAATTTGACCCCACGACGAACCCAAGTTGTACTGTTAACGCTATTAAAGCGTATAGGAAATCAGAAATTGATTTTCACTCTGTTACATTGTATAAGGTGTTAAGGGAGGAAGTTTTTCGGTGACGTGTTAAACTTGTATTGTTTTTATACGTAGTTTTATGATTTCTCTAGTTTTATAACGAAGTGAAGTTTTTTGTTCCAATGATTGTTGTCATCATTATTTTTGAAATTTTTCATCGATAATCTCCATATTTTGTCGATTCCATTAAATTTTTGGTGATGACATTTTGAGGAAGATGTTGGTATTGTAGATAATAATAACCAAACCTTTTTTCACCAAGGTTGCTTGTATGTTATCATCTAGAATAAATGCTTCTATCCTTTTAGTGTTCCAGTTCTAAACTAACTGTGTTTTTAAACATACAATTATACTGGAGAAAAGCATTCACACGTTCCTTTCTAATGTAATGACTTCAATTGTTGATTTGATGTAAGGTTCGATAAATGCATACAGATATTGAAAATGAAATTTTAGAAGAACGAGCGAAACAAAATGATGCGTGGTTTGAGGTAGAAGTTAAGCTTGGTTTCCAATAAAATTATTTTTGTTGCGCAACCGTTTTGCAGCACTTTGTTGTGCAACAAGTGTAGGAAATTGTTGCAGAGATAGATTTTTTTCTATCTCTGCAACAGGTGTTGTACAACATATCTTTTGTTGCACAACATTCAGACTGTTGTGCAAAAGTTCTGAAAAACGGTTGCACAACCGTTGTGCAACAAAAATAATTTTATTGGAAACCAAGCTTTACACAAAAGAATGGAAAGAGGTTGACAGCGGCTGATGCTTTTGAAGATGTGTTGTAAATATTTGTTTCACTTCCACACTAAGAATATTCAGGCCCAGAATTTAAGAATATTGTAAGAATATATAGTTCAGATTCAATTTTAAGAAATAGATGGTGAAATATTTTTATTGGACTAAGCATTTTTGTTGTTCAAAAAGAGAAGCGACTGTCTTAAATATACAATCAAAGAATAAGTAAAGAATATGCGAGACGCAAAATTAAAATTCTTGTAAAAGGCTCACTCAAATTGTTACTATTCTTATAAAAAGAAGAGTGTATTTTCATTCTTATTTTCTTTATAAGTCGTCTTGATGTTTAAAACCATTAGTAGCTAATTTTTGTTAGGATACACGCTTTTTTTTTTATAAGAACCAGTAAAATCTGACCTGAGGCTGGCTGTTCTTATTTTTTGAGCCTTTTTCAGCCTGAATTGTTCTTATTTTGTTCTAAGCTTTAAGAACAAAGTTTCAGATTTCAGCCTCATTTTGTTCTTATTTATAGAACTTCCAGTAAAAGAAAAAATAAATGTTTTTAGAAAAAAACAAGTGTTGTTCTTGCTGAGTCACATTAATTTGTATTGCAGCGTGTTAGTGAAATAAATTTATATTAAAAATGGTAGCCACTAAACGAATATGTAAGCAAGTTTTTGCCGTTAGTCGCGCCGTTATTAATTAATTTCGCACATCGTATTGTAGGTGAGAAAAGACGTGACCACAAGTGAAAACAATTATATATATATAATTTTAAACTGTTTATCATTGAAAGAGTTAAAATTGAAAGAGAATCATTGTTCTTATTTTTTAAAAAAATTCAGGCTCAGGCTGTTCTTAATTTTTGAAACATTGATTTGAGACTCAGGTTGTTCTTATTTTGTTCTTATTTTTTAGCCAAATCTGAGGCTCGTGTTCTTATAAAATTGTTCTTATAAAAAAAAGCGTGTATTTTCAAATTTTCACCGAAAGTGAAAAAAAAAATGATAATACTAAAAAGAATAAAGTCATCGAAATTTGTTGGTAGCGAATTTTGATTGAGATTTGTGAGTTTTCCTGAAACCTAATGATATAAATAAATGAGTAGGACAAAACTGAAATCAGTGAAACAAAACAATACGTAGGTTCATTGAAATAAAAAGCCAATCAAAAATTTGAAAATGATGAGGAACTTATTATAAACTGACTCATATAAAGTTGTTTTGAAAGTCATAATAAACAAAACAGAATTGCATTAGATTTATTTTTTCAATTCTCAAATGTTTCCCTAAAAACTTCACCAAAAAGTTTTTAAAATCTTGTAAAAACTTTGTAAATAATTTAACAGTCGCTTGATTGACTTTTCATTGTCCACGACTCTCTTCTCTTCTTCCTTGTGTAAATTTCACAAGCGCACGGATAAAAAAATCTTGAACTAATTAAAACGAAACATGATGCTTGTCGCTTTCCTTACAATCTGGCTTGCTATTGGTCAAGGCAAAACAGACACGAAAACATACAACGGTATTAAAGGCATTTCGTTTGCAAAGTACAAACAATGGAATGCTTCAATGAGTGGTACACTGAGGTTCAAATTCAAAACGCGAGGAGTCAACGGGCTTTTATTATACATCGACGATCACAACAATCCTAAAGGAAAAGGAAACTTTATGAAGCTGTTACTTGTGAACAAAAGACTTGAATTACATTTACAAGTTAGCTATTCAATCGACATGGATGTTTTCAACGTCCAAACACTCAATAAAAAGCTAATGTTAGGATACAATTTAAACGACGATCAATATCACTACGTGGAGCTTCAAAGAAACGGAGAAAACACCATATTTATACTCGATGGGAAAGACGCTACCGTAAGATTTGCCAACCAGTTAGTCCACATGAATTCGTCTGTTTACATGGGAGGGGTTCCCTACGTCACTCGTCTCTTTAACGACGACGATGTCATCTACGAACCTAGGTAAATATATTCGCCATCTACGAACCTAGGTAAATATATTCGCCATCTATGAACCTAGGTAAATATATTCGCCATCTATAAACCTAGGTAAATATATTGGGTTGCGCTAGCTGGATGACAGTTAAAATTATCAACAATCAGACAACGACAATGATTCTTCCGCACAGTGCTTTTCATTTCATCCATTTGATAACAATTGCTCTTCCCCACAGCTTGTTTTTGAGAAACTTTTATTCTTCTTGCGTTAGTTTGTTAATACTTGTTTTCACATTCCTTACCCAGTAAAAATAACAACGGGGATAAAAAAAAAAAATATAAAGAAATTATTATTTTTATGTTATCTCCTCAATATTTTTTATCTCTTGTATTACATGCACAGGTTCGTTGGTTGCATCAGCCATCTTCGGTATGACAATGGGAAGATTACGTCGGGAAACTTCTTGCCCCTTGCAACAGCTTTAGAAGAGAGAGGTACAGAAAAAGGTAAAACAGAAGGAAAAAATGAAAAATTTATTAATTATTTGATGTCCCGATTAATATTATGGTTTGTTGATTGATTAAATTTTTAAGCATTATCTTTTGAATTCACAATCGGACGGGAAAAAAATCGTTAAATATTAAAAATGCAGCGACGAAAGATGGTAGTAGTCTGGGTATTAATTTTTAGGGTGTCGAGACCTCTGTCTGATCCAACCAACAAAAACATGCTCAAATGGCGCGAAATGCTTAAACAAATACGTTGAAACGGGGTGTGACTGTCGGGGAACCGGATTTACAGGGGAAAATTGTCTTCAAGGTAGGTTACAACTTCAGTCCCAGACCTTTGCCTAGCCTCACACTACTTTTGACATGTCAATTTAGTATTAAGCAAAATTAAGGAATTCTTATGGATGGTATCATCGAGATAAATGGCCAATCAGTTGTATAAGGTGTATTATATGAAGCCAAGTTTTAACAATCGTTTTGTGTCTTAATAGTGAGTTAGAGGTCATCAAGGCCACTTATATTTAATTTAGAATCCCAATCTCTTCACTTTTCTGGCCTCGAGTACGTGTTTTGGAAGCCGGAGTTTGAACTGAACGATTATGCGTCCGAACTTCTTTTACGATTTCGGACAGCTCAGAGTTCTGGAATCTTATTATTTGCAACTGGCATGAACGTTAAAGATGGCTACCTTCTGGTGGAATTGTATCAAGGCTCGTTGATCATATATTTCAAAACAAAAGGTATGGCGTATTTAATCTTGATCTGAATAAATTGCTGCTTTGAAAAACTCGTAACACATTTTGCTAAACTTATTTTTTCTGTAATCTGTCCAATAATTTCAGACGACGTGTTTTATTGTGTCCCAGTGAGCAAATTTAATGAAAAATCTCTAGGAAGGACACATTATTTCAATAAAAATGCTCTTCGTCGCAGTGACTTTTTGACGATTTCTGACGGCTGCACATAGTTTCACAAGCCGAATTGTTGTTTTTTTTGTGTCATGTTCTGTTAAAACCATCTTTTGAATGGGCCAGTGTGACCATCATCGTCAAAGCTTTACTTCCACGTTCTGCATCATCGTGATCGCAAAACACAGATCAAATGATTTTGTCTCCATTATGTTTTAATGTTTTTGACTGAAGAACAATGTTCATGCTCTCCCAATGAAACTCTAAGGAACAAAATGGGAAGACGCCTTAAATTAGAAGAATTATCCCGGCCAAAATGAAAATATGAACAACGTGGTACCTTCACATAAAACAAGCAAGTCAAACTAAATATTTGACATTCTTCTCTATTCTTTTGAAGATTGTAAAAAGGAGACTATCACCCTTGGCAACAATCGAATCAACCAATCATCGTGGCGGTTTCTAAGGATACAGAGATCTGGAAAAAGCATCTCAGTTCATTTGGATGACGGGTAAGTTTCGGATGGTTTGGTAGATATTGAAAATAAAAACTGTCATAACTTAATGTGTGGGAATCTTTTTTGTCAATAAATTTGATGTTGGACGTATGTTCTGACATCCTACAAGAAACTGTACGCAAAGGACCTTCCGAATTTCTGTTTAAACATCGTGTTATGGCTAAGTCAACAAGCATCGCCTCGTTTCAAAGATTTTAATTATCTCATTGAGGCATGGAAATAATAAGAAATGTAATTAGTGAAACAATAAAATGTATGGAAACGAGGCGAAACTTGACAGCAAGGCATTAACACGATGTTTAAACTTCGCGAAAAGGTTTACTTTGCGACTACATTGAAAGTAAGTGATTTCTCGTTCGTTTTCATCACGCTAGGACTTCAGAGAGAAGATATTTGAAACAGATTCGAATTCCTGAAAGAAACCTACCACGTGGCTATCTTCAAATAACACAAGTGTATGTCGGAGGAGTGCAGTACCCACACTCCATCACTGTGTCTAAAAGCAAAAAGCATTTCGTTGGTTGCATGCAAGATATTGTCATCAATCAGGTTCGCAGAAAATAAAAACAAACACATGTTGTGATACTCTGCTCTGTATTTAGTATCTATATATTTATCTGACTTGCAATTGCTTTGGAAACAATGCGATTTGACAAACATGCTGCTCTTCGCGCAGCCAAGTTATAGAAAAAATAAAAGCAATTACTGGGAACCACTGAGGGTCCACTACAAATTGCCAAAACAAAATTTCTCCTCGTTCCTCTCTTAAGACTTTTTATAGGAGCTTATAGTTAGGAGAAATTGAAACTGATCCACCACAAAGTAACTTTGACGCTCCTTTAAACAGTAATGAGACATATTTGCAATTAACATGAATTAAAATCGATTCTACGATTTTACGAATGTTGACATGGTGACCAAAAAGGAAATGTTTTATTTTCTAGTTCGATATTATCCCACCAACCATCGACTGGGAAGATGAAACTGTACGAAAATTTGGAAACTTGAGAACAGGTTGCGACGCCGCCATTTTTAAATCAGGTAAGACAATTCCGAACGTTTGACGAGCTTTTCACAGGTGTTTACACATCAACTCATGTGTTTAACACATGACGTCATTCAGTGAAATTTTTAAACCGTTTCATGCCGCAAACACAAACGCCCGTTTGGGTAAGCTAAAAACACTTTTTAGAATACAAACTACAGAAGAGTACAATGTAATGCTCCATTTCTAAAGTTGGAGAGTCTGTCAGCATAGATGGGAAATATTGAAATATTGTAGATATTTTATCAGTTATTCGTTGAAAAATCTGATGATCTTCCTCTGGGACCTCAATTGAAATAGATGTAAAGTTCTTTTTCGCAAAGTAAATGAAGTTTTCTCCTTACTTCATTGATACATTTATTTTATCGCATCATAGTCCTGATAGAAGTGTTGTTAATAAAAGCTCTGCGAAGGAGCGTTTACAACGGAAGGGGTAGGTATGTTGTCACCACTCAACTCACATCAATACCGTCCGCAGTTACATTAAGTTAAGTGGATCCATACACACTGTTAAAGTCACTCGACCAGGTGATCTGATCTCCTGTATTGATCGATCGTTCCGCAACTAGGCCCAATCTCGAACCCAGGGTCTTTTGCCTTTTTGATACACGGATAGTACCCTATTGCATAAAATGTGTAAAGCAAGTAATTAACGGTCCAGGCAAGAAACCTCGGCATCGAGGTTGCCACTGGCCCATCAGTCATAAAAAAACGAATCATTATATTCTTTCTTCGTTATTAAATTTTAGACGACGATCTCTTGCCTGGTTATAATCAATCTCTTAATGGCATTAGTACTTATGGAATGGAGGCTAGTGAACAAAGCATCGAGAGGAAAGAGATCGTCTATATAACGGTTGATGTAAGTATGCTTACAGTTTAGTCTCGATAAGATTGGACAGTATGAAAGTAAATGTTGTGAAAACGATTTGAATGAACGAGACATAAGTAAAAGTTAAGTCATTATAATTAAGAATACGAATTAGATTCTATACATTAATATATTAACTTCTTTTTGAATAAAGGTAAGGAATATCAAGGTCAGCTTCAAAACAAATTTGCCATCAGAAAACACTCGAATCTTGCTCGTTATGGAAAGTTTCACACATTAAGGAAAGAAAGCCTTTACTTCAGCGGTGTAGAGTATGCTTAATAACTGGTCAGCGGTACTGTCCGTAAATATAATGAGTGATTTCAATTGTTATTCCATATATCATTTTAAGACATCTAAAAATAAAATTAGTTTTTGAAGTATAACCTTTATAAAATTTGTTTCACTCCTGTAAGGCTTTTGACTATAAATATAATTAATCAGAGTTTTTACTTCCATGAGGGGTTTCAGTTTTATCTATTTCAAAATGACAGTTAAACAATTTTGTATCTCTTCAGAAAAAGAAAGGATCGAGCAGTCAAAATTTGACTTGGATCGTGGTTGGAAGCTGCTGTTCGCTTATAGTGTTGGTTGGAAGCGCATTTGTTGCTTATCGATGTATTCGACGAAAGCAAGAACTAGAGAAGGAACGATTCCGAGAGAGATATTTGAAGCAGTGCGGGCTGAGACAGGGTGACCATGAAGAACTTCCTCTTAACCAAAAATGCATCCGATCGGAGATCAATAAACCCGATTTAAAAACATTCAGCCCCATCAGAAGAGCGTTTTACGTGAGTCCGACTGACGCAGATACGTTAGAGCACCCTCGCGAAGTGACACATCGGAGTTACGAAGCGATGGTGCGTCACCGTAGTGAGCTAGGCGACGACCGCGTTATACAACAGCGTCACTCGCCGTCGTCACAGCAGTGTAAAGCGAAACAGCGACATTATGAAGCCGCCGACTATTCTACGGATGTAGTTTGTAAACGAGGTCATTCCAAGATGCATGTCATCGAGGAACAGGTGAATGACGAGATGCCGGAAAGAAGACCCATGATGCACCGGTGCCGCAAAATGGAACACCATTAATGTTAATCATACTGGCTTTATTTTTATTTCGTGTCATGGCGTCTACAAAACCTTTTGATTCATAAAGCATTTTCTCAAATCGAGCAACACGTTTTAAAATATATAATGAAAGATATTCTGTGCTTACTCGAGAGAAGTTGTCATGGAAACACGTTTACTGATTGCAAAATATTTTATGAGGCTTTCTAATTGGACGACATACTTAGAATATCTTTGTTGTTATACGATTAATTGATTCAATAAAACTAAAAAAACGGTTAAGAATTTATTTAAATCAGTTGTCGAACTTTTTGTTCTATAAAAGTTGGATTAAAGATGATGAAATATAAAGTCGAGAAAAAAAATGTGTCAGCAGTTTTCTTGTGAGATAATCTCCAGAGGGAGCCAATCATTTTTGTACTTTGTTCAAACGCTTTGTTAATACTAAACAACTGCTCGTTCCCAGACCATTTCTCTGTTCTATTTCTACTGACATCAGCATAGTGCAACTCTCAGCTCTACATATAATAGTTCATTATCTTTAATAGATGATCTTTCAAATGCCTTTCATTTTATTGCAAAAGCATATTGAATGTTTGGAGTTATGTGACAAAAAATATATGTAGCAAGCATGAAGTTACTCAGCGACGCACTGGCCATTATTTCAAGTAAATTTTTGTTAATTTGTTGTAACAGGAATATATTTTATGAAAAGTAGAATCTGCAAGAACAAAAAAATACGTCCTTGATGTTTTTTTTGTAATTACATTATTAGGTATAACTGTCTGGGTAATCGAACGATTATTTACAAAACACACGGACAAACTAGACCAACATCTCAACAAGGGTAATATATGGTTAAATAATATGTTCTTCTAAAAAAAAACGATATAACGTATATCGTTACATGCATTGTTTAGGTGTGGACAAGTACAGACCATGGAACTTATTCAACAGAAGAAATGAAGTAAATCTGCCCAAAGTGGTTGTTCGGGGCTCAATTCGAACAAAGTTTGAGCCAGGTGATGACTTCATTTCAGCGGTACAAGGAACACCAAGAACACCGGTCAAATGTTCGTTCATACCGGACGATGCCTCCGTAGTTGTCTGCAGCACAACGAGATCTTCTGTCTTTTCCTTTCGACATCAAGTGAACCATGATCCAGTATCGTCGTGGATGGTTAATAAGGAACAAATAGAACTTCAGAGCTGCCATAGATTTGTAAACAGAAACGGAAAAACAATAAACGTTACAAGAGACTGGTTTGGAACATCGTCAACACTATCTTACTTTGGGTATTTAGTGGAGGGCGTAGACTATGAACCTCGAACGCCCTTTGACGTCATTGGGTGTTTACAGTGTTGCTCAGACCTTCACAATCCAATTTCATTGTCTTCCTTCAGAACAGAGAATGGGGAGACTGAGCGACGCCCGTTTGTTTTAGAGGGTGGTGAATTTACTAATGAATTGCTTGCTGAATTTTGCATTGGCCATGAAAGAGCATTCACGATGACAACTACCGACAGACACGGCTGGAATTACGTCGTGACGTTGTGGAACTTAATGGATAATCTAAATTTGAAATTTGCGTGGTCAAACACGCTGAATGCAATGCTCAATAGACCTAAGGAATCTCACGTGGGCTGGGCGTATCGGTCTGAATTCTCACCGTGCGAAAAATATTTAGGAATTGGTTTTTTCACAGGTGGTTTAATCCTACTCGACTGCGTCAATGAGAAATTACACCTCGTACTAGATCTAAATCGTGCAATCGATATCCGAAACATATTTCCGCCAATCGAGTGCACATTTTGTTTCGATCCAAACTCAAGGTTTTCAGGAATTGTTATTGCGAGATCAAAATACTTTTGTCGTGTGGCAGATCCACTCTACTACGACGCATGCTTAAGAAGAGATTCAGGATTGCCTCTTACTTGTCTGCCTGAGTATGCCGGCCAAATAAATGAGATTGGATACTCTAAAAATGGAAATTTCTTTTGTGTGTGCACCTCGTCTGGTCATGTTCTTGTATACTCTACAAAAACCTACCAGGAGATCGTTTACGATCTGCCACCATATTATGGGAGATTTGGAGCTTGTTGCTCATCGTTTTCTTCATCTTCAGAAGAGTTAGCAGTTGCCTATACCAACGAATGCTTGTGCGTCTGGCAGTTGCCAAGAATTTTGAATTTGCAAGAAATTTGTCGTTTGAAGGTAAGAACAATAGTGGCGCGAAATGCCATTGAGTACCTGCCCATCTCGAATGTCTTGAAAGAATATTTGAAATTCAGATGACTAAAACACAGATACTAGAACTACTGGAATACAGCTGAATCATTAGGGAAAGTGCATTACGAAAGTACGACGGCAACGTGGACGACGACGTACAAGATATTCATCTTCAATAAATAACAAAAAAGCAGAAACTTTACACTTGGGTTAAGAAGTTTATTTATAATGCCTTTGGAGTTTGTTTTTTGAACTTTGAGAGACAAGGAACCAAGGAAAATTTATCGGAAGTACTGCTATTCTCACGTCTTCGCTTTCAGTACGACTTCAAAATATTACTTTTCCCGTTGTGAGTAGAACGTGCAAATCTGATAATGATATTAGTAAAATTAAACATATTTCCCAATAGTATAGTGTGAAATGACTTCCATTCTAAAGCAAATCTATGGAGTAAAGTGAATCTTTTGTTTGC
The DNA here is from genome assembly GCA_027922465.2 of Turritopsis dohrnii. Classification (NCBI taxonomy): domain Eukaryota; kingdom Metazoa; phylum Cnidaria; class Hydrozoa; order Anthoathecata; family Oceaniidae; genus Turritopsis; species Turritopsis dohrnii. The sequence goes on along the minus strand of BQMF02000147.1, from coordinate 176,633 downwards.
CTCACGTCGTCGTCCACGTTGCCGTCGTAGTTTCGTAAGGTCCCTATCTCTCATAGAAGAAAACTTTAACAGCGTTCACCGTGTCAAACGTGCTCCACATTTCTCGATCAACACTCACAAAGGCTTAGATGACATCAGCAAATATCGAGGCAACGTTTACCAGCATCTTAAGAACAGCATCTTAAGGAGCATCTTAAGGAGTGAGTGAGTGCGTTTATATAAATATTAAATCACACACACCAAGATAAAACTGAAAGACTTTAAAGATTCTGACATTATCTTAGGAGATGACGTATATATCGACTGTATTTATTAACGCAATTTAGTGGCTTTTATTTTCGATAAAATATGTTTAAACATATAGTATGTATTATGCACCTTATATCTTTCTGTATTTTCTGTCAGCCTTAAATCAACGAAGTAATCCAAGCAGTGAATACTTGCTAATTGGTATTCCTTGCGAGTTTTTCGATCACAAAATACTGTTTTACAAATGTCTCTATTAGCCACATTCCGGAAAATCATGTTTTGTTTACACGAAACTATATTCGCTATGTATCTGTAGGGACGTTTATATAACTTGGTAGAGTTGTTCTTGAATATGTCTCCCAAAGCCATTAGAAACTTCACGTGAACATTCGAAAAAAACGTGCAAAGTAATGATGTTTCTTTTGATACAAGTAAAGTTTTACATCTCATCAGTAATTATATTTTTTCGTGTAACAGGCTGGTTGATGCCAGGAATGTGGCTAATTACATTACGTACACTATGGCTTTCCGGTAATTTAAAACAATGCTATACTTCTGTCGGTCAGCCTGTCTCTGGGTTACTTCCTATGCGAGCATTCGTTTTTATTCTTTCGGCTTTATTTTACTTTTATCGTGCTCAATTTTTGAAAGGGAATAAATGATAATAGAAGTTAAGTAAATAAGATGGAACAGTAGTTCGTAACTTCGAGTAGCGCGGCTAGTAACTTCGGGACGAGAACGTGTGTTCAAGTCCAGTCATGTCGCATCTCGATACTTCGATGCACTTTAAAAGCAGCCCATTAGGAGCCATCAACTGAATGCACACTGGCCTTCATGCAAGTAACAAACTTCTGAAGTAAGTCAATGATCAGCAACTATCATTTAAGACCATGTGATGTATCAAAAACGACGTTGAACTTTACTTCACGATAGGTTTTTTTCGTCCTATGTTCATCCTTACTAAGATACATTTGTAAATAACATTTTGACTTAAATTATAGCAAGTAAGGACTTGACCATCAAGTCACTGTGCAAACGTTCGTTTTAGGTGTTCCACATGTTTAAACATTCCATGTCCTGACACACGTCGTCCGATGACCTATCACTTCCATCAACCGTGTTGGCCGACAATACTGGAATTGTTACGATACATCTAATAGTTAGTGTTGCGTCCATTCGATCGTTTTTAAATCGATGCCTTCTTGAACCATCTCCCAAAGTGGGCTACAAAACAAAAAGCAACAAATAAGCGAGACAGTTGAGAACAGGGCTCCCAAAGGATTTGGTAGAATAAGATTCCCCGATGTTTCGCCGAGTTCTTCCTACGTTTTCCCTAACCTGTAAAAAAATAATCTAAAGCATCAAAAGTAAAAAGTAACACACGATACTTCTTCCGAAAAACTGTCAAAAACCAACAAACTGAAATTGTGACAAAGTCGTGACAAACAAGGGTTCAATTCCCACTTGATCCATCACCTTTACAGAGATTGGAAAGCACATTGTGTGTGTGAACGGGTAACATATAATATCATTGTTCCGCATGGGAAACCAGTTGCATGTTGTGGATGGAACGATCAAAAATTCATATATGTCCATTACTAATGTTGTAAGATGTTGACCAATCGTATCGTGAGTTGATCGGAAGAAAATATGGAGGTAAAACCGGGGGCTTAACAGAGGCAAGGAACTTAAAATTTTATCACCACGACAACCATGAAAGAGCTAGGTCGTACCTCATTTCACGCAGCTTGTTCACATTTTGTACACACTTGTTGACTGTGTAATCGACCTCCTCTTCTGTCGTGAAACGTCCAATTCCAAACCTGAAAACAGATCAATACACTACATCAACAAACACGCTATATTTTCTGATGAAAAAATCACGTGAGGGAAAAGCTTTTACTATAAACTACAAGGAATAGAACACATTTTTTATTGCTGACTGTTCGACCTCAACGCAGGAAGGTCGTGTTCGATGTATGACGTTGTTACCTAACCATACATGCTTAGCAAATATTTGAGTATCATTGAACGAAGGAAGCAAAAACGCAAAATGTACCTGATGGAGGAGTGAGCCATTTCGTCATCGGCACCCAATGCCCGTAAGACGTACGACGGCTCCAACGAAGCTGACGTGCAAGCACTAAAGTGACGTATAAGGTACAATGAAAAACAGCAGATAGCTGTATGAAGCAGATGACCGAAAAGCATTCAACGAGCACCAGATAATAAATTACAGAGGTAGACAAGACTTTACCTTCCCGAAGAAAGAGCAATATCTTTCAAAGCCATTAGCAAACTTTCGCCTTCGATGCAAGAGAAGGAGAGGTTCACACAGCCTGGATACGTCATTTCAGGATCGCCATTACGGATGACGTGCTCGATCTGACTCATAATACCATTGACCAATCGAGACGATAAAGTCTCAACATGTTGGCGATCATACTGAAAAAAATAAAATCGAAAGGAAAAAAGTTAAGATAAATAAACTATATATAAATAGTAGTAGTTTCAAGACAGAGCCTTACATCCATTTCTTGCAAGGCAACCTGACACGCCTTACCGAACCCAACCACAAGGGGCGGTGGTAATGTGCCGCTACGCAAGCCCCTGAATAAAAAAAAAAAACATGAGAGAAACGGAAGATTTGTTCGTCTAACAAAATAATCTATTCATAGAGGAAAGTCTCTCAATTGCGTTTGGAAGAACGATAACAAATTATTACTCGCTCAGCCCAGACAGAAAGAACAAAGTTTTGACCTTTAAGGTTTTGTTAGACTAATCTATAAGGAACTCCAGAATCCGATTTCGAACACGGATTCATAATTCCACCAATGATAACGGTACAAACCTTTCCTGTCCACCTCCACTCATTAAAGGCTCCAACCGCACCCGAGGGCGTCGACGAACATACAACGCCCCAATCCCTAAAACATAGCAATACGATACTTGAAGCTCACAAATCCATAATCTCAATTTGCGCCCACTGACGTGTTCAGTGTGGATTATAAAAGAAATCTAAGATTAGAAGTGATGGAGTTTATTTCACAGGGGCGCAAAACGTGCGGAGATCGATGTCAACTTTCTACAACCCTATAAGGCTTGACCACTTACCCTTTGGACCGTAAATTTTATGACCGCTAATCGACAACAGGTCTATGTTCATCGCATTGACGTCAATTGGAATTTTACCGACCGCCTATAACCGAGAAATCAGCGTGAACAAATTCAACATTCGCAAAAAACGAGAAAATGAGATTGAGATTGAGAAAATGTATTGAGCATCATTACCTGTGCTGCATCAGTATGGAAAAAGATTTTATTTTCTTTACAAATTGCTCCTACAAAAAATATGTACATATCAAAAGAATATGTAGAAATGCAAAGAAAAAAGAAAAAGAAAGAAGCTGTATGCTATTGATAGAACAATGCGCATTGTGCAGAAGAGCTGAGGTGGTTAGAAAGGGATAAGGTGGTTTCCTAAACTGGTATGACCTAGGGGAGATGATGCAGGATACAACAAAGAAGAGGTGGTTAGGATAAAAGGATTGGACACATGAGAGAGTTGAGGTGGTTTGGATATAAGACAATTTACGGTAGTCAGTTATCGGACAGAGAGGAGAGTATTCTTACCGATTTCTTCAATGGGTTGTCGGACGCCAATCTCGTTGTTGACCGTCATTATAGAAATAAGTGACGTGTCTGGTCGTATAGCGTTTTTCAATACCTATATTTGTTTTGAAGATCATTGATTTATCAAGTTTAACTACAAATGTGCTTTCAAGCTACAACTACAACCTGCAAAATATATACCTGTAAATCAATAATGCCATTTGATTGAACGGGCAAATAGGTCACCTCGAAGCCGTCACCTTCCATGTAACGACAGGAGTCTAAAACACACTTGTGCTCCTATGAATGGAACGCGGATAGAATTAATACGTAGACAGATCTCTCTCTTTACACCATAGAACATCGCAGGTCCACCTCAATGTATCATTTCATGTAAATGCAATATGCGTATTTGCACTAGCCTTTTACCAACTTTTACTTTTACCCGTGAAACAAATCTGACTGGCAAGGTTCCCGTCTATGGAAACGAGTGTCCCAAATATCGGACGATTTTGCAACTTCCTTAGGATTCCTACCGAATTATATAGGATATGGAAAATGTTTAGAGGGAAATAAAAACAACAGACAACTAACCGTTTGTGTTGTAATGATGTGTTTCTTCTTGCGTCTGTTGAATCGAGCCACACCCTAAACACAGAGAAGCGAGACGTATAAGATTGGAATGGTAGAGAGCTAAACAAAATCAGGTGAAGTGTAAAACATCGGAATGTGACATCAAGTGAGGTGGACACCAACACCGATGTTTCTTAATAGTTTTGTTTTTACTTTCTCCATCCATCAAGCGAACCTTGGTTAACCCAACTCATAGCAAACACATGATCACATTTTCCTAAACTAAATTCTACATCATACGAAATCGCAAGATGCATTATGGGAAAAACCTACTTTCACAGCGATGTTGTTAGACTCTGTAGCTCCACTGGTGAAGATGATCTCCTTAGGATCTGCACCAATCAGTTTTGCCACTCGCTAAACAGAAAACAAAACATATTGACCACGCCCTTTACCTGGCTCAACCTCACTAAAATAGATTGGTAACAAGAGCACGAACCTCTCTAGCGGTTTCCACGGCTTCCTCCGCTTCCCATCCGTAAAAATGTGTTCGGGAGTGCGGATTGCCGTAATGAGAGATTGAATACGGGATCATCGCATCCAACACTCGAGGGTCCTGTGAGGTGAGCAAATGTTGAGAAACAACAACTTGTATAAGAGATTAGTGCACATATCAAACAATCATACTGAAAACAAAGTACGTACCAATGGTGTGGTCGCTTGTGCGTCGAGGTATAATGGTTTCAAATCTTGTTCTACGGAAAGAAATCAACTTTGGTGACTAACAGGGAAGAGCATTTACGCTTGTGTACTTAACTTCAGCAATACAGTACCCTCCTCATAACTCGATCATCCTATGGGACTGTTGATAGACATCGTTTGAATGATCGAATGGGCGAGTTTTCAAGAATCTTTTGCGAGGGAGTATGTGTTCATGGAGACCGGGAAAACAATTTGAGTTAGTCAGAGTTCGAGTAAGTTCGAGTTATTGAGGGTTCGAGTAAGTTCGAGTTATTGAGGGTTCCAGTAAGTTCGAGTTATCGAGGGTTCGAGTTTCCGACGGATGTACTGACAACCAAGAACAGCTATGAAAAAAGCATTAGGAGGAAGGTGAGATTACCTTTCAAGTTGGCACTGGCTGCACGGCTTGCACAAACATGGATGTACTTCCGAAATCTAGCGGGTTTCCAACCAAACCTCGTCATCTTCATAAGTCCTTGCATGTTTGTTGGTTTTCCGTTCGATATGTAAACAATTTGTTACGGTTAGTGTTTTGATTTCCTTTTTTTTTTATAATTCTATAAATCATATAATGAATAAGTTTTACAACAAATTAACACACAAGCAGAAAATGAACGAAATCAAGCAGAAACCAGAACTCATGCCAATGGATTGTTTTGACACAGGTACAAAAAGATGAAAAAATAATCTCAAACATAGCAACTGAACAATTTACCACGTTTTAAAGTTGCATAGATAACATCATCAGTTTCGCATCTAAGAGTGCCACTACTGCCACTACTCTGCTGACTCAACGAAGGTTTTATTCTTACTTAAGCAACTAGTTTCTAGGTGACAATCATAATGCAATTTGGGTACCTAGTTGTCGAGTCATGTTTTTTTTTAAAAACACTTCTATCGTCTGTTTTCTGTGTGAGAGAAAAACGATAAAAGTATCTTCGTGTTCGTTATAAAGAAGCCATTATCTGCAAACAAATACAACTCTACTCTAAATGAACAAAGTTTTAATGGAGTTGCGGCTATTAATTCCTCATCTTCTTCTGTTTATCTGTACCAATCAGATATGTGCGTCAGAACTTCGCAGGAATATGGACCAATAGCATCATGAGAAAAATGTTCGAATACGAAAATACTGCATGCTGGGTAAGGCAGTAGGGTTTCTTTTTTCTTATCATCGTTTTGTCAACTTAGCATTATTTACTGAACATTTCTACGTTTTGACATCGTATTTTTGAAAGATATCGTCTTTATCATCAGCAAAAGTTCCTAGACCAAACATTTTTTGGTGAAACGGCCTCCTCCTGCATCCGTCCAAACCGCGTAATGTTTGGTTCGCATACAAACGGGATTGCTTGTGGTGTTTGTGCTTGCAACAGCGAATACTAGAGACGTCTATCGGGTGTGCTTCCGTGTTGAAAATATATCCAGCTGCTCCGGTGAAACACTGATCACGTGTCAGTTTTGATGAGCCACGGTTGCTACTGAATTCATAAAACGATCCATCGCTGGTATGGATGAAATTCTGGTCGTCGAACAGCAGGTACAAGTACTTGGTTGTTTCTGCCAAGAAAAACGACTCCATCCGATCGTCCAATTCGTGCGTTTCCACATTTTTTATCTGCACGAGAGAAAGAGAGTGTGACCAAGGACTATAAATAAAATGACGTCATAATAATCATAGAACATGATACTGCAGACGCACCGTTGCATAGCCACATTCAGTTTTGGATATCTGCTCAATTGCATCTAAGATGTCTCGCCCGGCTTCCAAGAAAAACGGATCTTTTGTAGCTTGGTATAGATAGACAGCGCTTTCAATCAATTCTAGAGAAGTTCAAAATAACAAGCCCGTTAATTCAACACATATATATACAAAGCAACGAAACTGAAACGTAACTGTAAATATTCTCCGTCGTAGAGATGTTTAGGTGAAAAAACCGTTTTATGAGAACTTGATGTTCGTTTCTTACAAGGTGATGGAGCACATATTTTCAGAGAGAATGGAAAGGCATATTACGCAAAATTCTTTTTACAAACAGAACATGAAAAAGAAAGAAAAAAGTCAGTTCGATAAGGCTTCTGGGAAACGACCCATCAATGATTGTCCTTACCAGGCCTCAGCGGATACCCTTCTCGTTTCAAAACCGCCTTATTGTTTCCAAGCTGATAGAACTCCGGCGTTCCTCCGTACTGTTTCCATATTTGGTAATAGTTAAAGAATGTACGTGATGCTTCGCCGATGTTTCCTTTGAGAACCTGTGATGGAGAGTAAGTTGAAGAATATTTCTATGGTTTGGAAATTTAAAAGTTGAAAACATTGTCTTTCTGATAACATTGGACAGGCGAGTTAATTCTTATGACGACTCGGTAGCTAAAGTTGTTGAAAAACCAATGCGAATGAGTGCGTTTCTATGGAAATATACACACAATGTCAATAAAAATGCTCTTCATCGCAGTGACCTTTTGGTGATTTTGCCAACTGGGTAGATGAAAAATAAAATCATTTTGAAAGTATATTAGGCGGGTTCAGATTACAGCCCCACCAAGCCCTTCTTAACTTTTACCAACCCTACTAACCATAACCCCAACCCTTAAAAACCGATGAAAAAAAGTATTACTTGAACGCCAGGCCAGTAGGCATCTAACGACTGAAATATAGGCATGGTGATTTTGCCGGTGTCTTTGTTTACCCATAGATACCAGTCATCGTACTTCATGTACTTATGGATGTCAGCAGACAATTCTAGAATGAGGAGGTAGTGTTCAGATTGAGATGGCACGCTATAGAAAATAAACAGCAAAAATACAGACCATTGAACATGTTCAGTAGATTTCGATCAGCAAAAAGGATTCCTCCCTTGACCAGATATTCGAAATAAGAGTCCACACCAGCACCTATACCAGAATCAATTGCTTTCCACACGCCACTTTGGACATCGATATGATTGCCAACCTGGTATAAAAAGCAGTCTTTAAAACTAGTATGGTAGGATGTATTACATGTCGCATCAGTCAACCATGGCAACGGAAACGGAAGAACTGGGCAATGTGTTAGCAAGGGCTAGAAACACTTTTACAGAGAGAACATCCCTTACCAGACCAAGCTTGGATCTTTGGTTCCACAAACCTGTCAACGCCTTCCTTGCGGCAACAATAAACCTGTCGTCACCTGAAATACAATTTGAAAAATTTTCTATAGCTACATTTGTGTTTTGACTATCGTATTTTTTTTTTAATAAGCACTTAGAATGAAGTGTTGGTTGTGGTTCACACAGAGAAATTTATTTACAGAAGCATTCTGTAATCATTAGCAACCATATCTTTAGGTTTAACAATCAGTATCCTTAATAAAAACTTCTTAACAGACCCCAATTGTAATATATGACAAGTGGCCGCATGACAAGTGGCCACATGGCAAGTGGTTGGCTTATTTTGAGCGACACCAAACACATGACAAGTTGCAGCTATTAGAAACTATACTTAAACAGAAGCAAGGAAAAACAATTGATGACATGAACACAAGCGTCACAGACCTGTAAGATAGGAAATCGTTCCAAACTCAATGATAAAAGTCCCAATGCTTGCAGTACATGTAACAGGTGTCTCATCTTCTGGAACTCCACTTTTGAAATTAACTGTTCCATACGGCATGCTGGTATTTGTATCAAATGCTAGTAACAATAAAGTAAGAAAAAAAAATCATCAACACGTGGGCGAAGAGAAAGCATTCAACCCTTTCAACCAAAACTGCCTTTATTGGAAAAGCTTTATTTTATTTTACTTATTTATATCTGAACATGGTGAAAGAGCAAACATTTTTCCGAGATAACTCAAGTGGATAAAAATGTGAACATGTAAAAACCACTAATATTTAGCAAAAAACTTTTTTTGTTTATTTTCTATTAAACATACAAGTAAAACCTCCACTCAAGACTGAAGACTCGAAACATTATTTGTGTAACATTAGCTGTTTGTTAGATGTAGGTCCTAACATTACTTTCACTTGGCAGGAAATAAAAAGTTGTAGTCTCATTCTGAGATATCAGTTACCTGGAAGAAGTCTCTCTGCAGCATCAATTGCTAACTTAAGTAATGGACCGCTACAAGGCCAATCATCATCTAACACAAGGTTCGACCGGTGTGAAAGCAAGTGGGCTGACAACAATCCACCAACAACTAAACCAAAAAAATATAAAATAAAAGTTAAGTAAAATATCATTAAGAAAAGCAACAATGATTCTTATAGTGAATGTTCGCAAATCCTAAGGAACTTAGATCAGAAACTGTCCCTTCACACCTTGAAGAATTTTTCTCACCTCTTATGTTGGTTTCAAAAACAGAGACGTTGATGTCCCTATCAAACGATAAATTGTCTACAAGTATTTTCACTACCCTTTCAAACTCAGTCGTATTTCCCATAATCTACGATGTAAAAAAAAAACAACAGAAAATCTAGCATAAAATCATGTAAAATCTTCACCATGAATCGTAAATTAGACGTGATAAAAAATACAACCTATGCAAAGGGTTACAATGAATCAAGAAAACAAAAACTGCATTGCATCGTCTTGTGCTATGGAAAGCTTATGTGAAAGGTACTCACCAGCAAGGTATCCAAGGCATCAATCAATGTTAGTGAATAACTAGAAATATCAACAGTGAGAAGGGTAAGTTCCATGTCAGATGTAGACACATGCAATTTAAAAAAAAATTTCAGTTGGTTTTCAAATAATGGTGACAAATTTCAGTTGCAGATTTTCTTTAGAAAGATGTCCTGTGAGAAATCAAAAACATAATGCCATCTGACGTGCTGTTAGAAACATTTTTGACATAATATATAAGATGGAAAAATAAACAAAGAAATTTTTAGTATCAGGAACAAAGTTTTAAGGTGAGTAAAAACAAATTAAAATTAATTTCATAAGAATAGTTCACCTTCCCCAAGTATCTTGTCCTGCACATGATATCGGCCTTAGTTCGTCATAAGGAAAGGCATACTTCAAGTAGTTGTTGTAACCATGATAAAACATCTCCTTGGCTTTTTCTCTAAGAAAAAAGTTTAGGTCTTTGTGTTCTACACACAACCGTGCTGTATTCAATACTATGTTCGTTGCATTCTACTAGGTAGCATATCAGCCATTGATTGACTGCACATTGGCCTTTAGTCAAGTAAGCATGGTGCACATGCATTTGGAGGTTAGTCACCAGAGAGTAACCCAAATTCCATTCATCTCTTAAATTGACGGTTCACTTATTTCCGGTCTATATGAGTTGAAAACAATTGATAAACATCTTGTTTCCAAGAAGGTAACTATGACAAAAATACCTATATAACTGCTGTTCAGACTTGGTCATCCATGTTGTGCAACTGCTCGTCGTCAATATTGCCACGAAAAACAACCACACACCTGTGTGCATCATAAATCTATCAGCATTTTAACACGTAACTGCTTTTGATTTCTTAACGCTAATAGTATATCAATTAATCATTTTTGTGAGGAGAGGATGTTTACCAGCAAGAGGAACTGAGATTTATCAGAATACCTGAGGGAATCAGGTATTCTGATAAGTGTTTTTCTTCATACATATATTAACACAATTAATTATAACTATATCCACCTTTTGGAAATGTTAAAACACTTCAAAAGGCGTGATGTTATAACAACATGTAACACAGATGACAAATCTGAAATGTTTTTATTGTACATGGACATGACCATGGCTAAAACTGAAAAGTTTTGATGAATAGAAATACATGTTCCTTTTAAAAAAAGTCTCTGATGTTTTTATCAAACTGTCCTAATAGAAAAGAATGTAAACTAGAAGAATACCAGTTTTCAAAAACACCCCATTAAAGGTTAAGAACTGCTAAAAAATTTCCTAAAATTTGTTAAAAGCTGTTTTCTACAAGGGCATCTCCATGAAAAAGCTAATCGTTTGGTTAACTTGCTTGCCATTTCCTTGTTACAGAACTATTAACTCATCTGGTACTTAATTCAGGGACACAACATAAATCTCCACCAATCAATAATTTCAATAAATATTTTCAATACGAAATAAAGGCCAATAAAAGTCTTTCACATCATGTAGCGTAAACACAATCATATGTAAAAAGGCATTAAAACTGGTGATTTTCACCAATAGTTTATTTTTGTGAATTTTTAATGTAAACTCAGTTCAATTAATAATACTTTTACTTCATTGCTAAAATCATGTTTTAATTTTTTATTTCTGTAGTTGATACTTCAATGAAGTATGATCCTCCTAACCAGACATTTTAAAACAACAGTTGCTTGCCACACTTCTTCATCATTCAGATAATTATCATGAAAAGTAACTAAATATTTTAATTAACAATAAGAACTGGTCTTTAAAATTGAAAACATTGTTATAAAATATCCAAGTAAAATTTACTTCCCTATCAATTTCTATAACATATTCATTTTATGAAAAACGATTTCAAAATGTTCGTAAAAATGGAAAATAACACAAGTTGCATCATAAAAAATGGTGGATCCAGCGACGTTGTAATCTGACGTATATACATTATCATTCGGTACATTCGATCGTCATAATTATTGTTCTTGTTTTTCTAAACAATAGAAAAGTAATAATTAAAATCAAAGTAAAATTAAATAAAGAAAATTGCATCAAAGTAACGTGGACACTCAACAATTTGAAGATTGGAAAATGACAGAGAGATTAAATTCAAATTGTACCTTTTTCCATCCCATATCATCCAAGAATCTTATCAATGAAGGATGGTCTTTTGTTAGCGGTGGAGTGTATTCTTTAGCCGAGTCTCTTCTCCACCACTTCTTTATAAGGCTGAAATACAGCCAGGAGAGGAATATGTATCATTACAACTTTCACAAAATGCAAGAGATTTTGCCGTTTCAAGAACACATTTCTTCAAGAAATACCTTGCCCTTGAAAGACCCTCAGCTATGCCACTAATATCTTTTGGAATTTTGGTATAATGGTACGTATACAACACACTGCGAATGTACGTCGGGGGCTTTTCAGGAAAAGGATTTTCACCCAGTAGCTTCAAAACATTCTTTTCACCAATCAGAAGTTTGTGGATCAAGTGAACAAACCAAGGGTTATGTTGATACGAACCCAATGCCGCAAACCACATTTGCCAGTCAAGACGTGGCTGGTGCGGTGCTGTAAGTAGAATGCAGAAAGAAGAACCGACTTTCATTAAATCTTAAACCAGCAAAAATGAAATATGGAGAAAAATAAATATATTGGAAAAAAAAAGATTACCAACAACAGGTAATGGTTGAGATAAATTCCCAGGTTTATAGAGGAAGTTGTATTCCTGAAAAAACGAAAGTTTTATGACCAGTTAAAGATTATGTGGCTATTCAAGTTGAAGTTTTAGTTGAAGTCACCATAGCAGCTTTCACATGTTGTTTTGTAAAAAAAAAAGAAAAAAAAAAGCAGTATAGTAGCAGCCATGTTCTTTTTGACAGATGACAAGTCTGAGAATTGAGCATGAAAATTTGTATGTGAACATGTAGATCTTTGGAAGCTGTGCAGTAATAAAGGAAATTCATTAAAGAAGAATGCGCAAAACTTTGTTTTTGACAAAAAATAAATTAATAGATGAAATACCAAAAGAATTAATGTTTGTTTGAAAAAGATTTTCTAGATTCTAGTTTCTAGCATGCAGACATGTATAACCTACAACAATGACTTTATTTCTATTTGTACACCAATCATAAAGCAGGAGCTGGTACCTTCCAATCCCCGTTTAAACTATTTGCACCTTCAATAACTAACTCAGGACGTCCCCCAACACCAGTCATTCTATATAAAACAACATATAGATACACATGAGTAAAAAGAAAGTTTTTTCAAAAATCAGTAATATTTGGTTTCAGAAATATGAAGGTTTATTCCTTAAATACCTTCTAAATAAACCATAGGAATTAACAATCTGATATCTGTCTGCCTGAGAATACCAATCACGTATCGACACAGGTAAATTTTGTTGACTTTCACGATCAATTTCTGTAAAAGGAACCTGAAGACATAGATAAATTAAACCATTAACAGAAAGATGTTAAAGAACTGCATGTGTCATGGTTCGGTGGTTTGGTCCAATTGTTAGCAATCAACAATTGAATACACATACATGATAGAAACTTTTCACAAGCTAAGAACAAAATTATAAACTTACTAGACTGATACAAAATAACCAAATGGTAACACCAGTGAAAAAACTTGTTTGAATAAACAAAACAATTTTTCGAATAACACCACAGTCAAACGTCAGCATTCTGAAATAACAAAAAGTTCAGTAATGCAATAAATAATAAGGATAACCTGAAATATATGACTTTTTAGATAAAACCTACTGGTAGAATGCATACACCACTTCAAATGTAAGACCAGCAAGAGCCATGAGAATGGATGCTTTTGTCATCAACTTCACAGCAGACATAAAGTCGCTTTTACTAAATGCTTTACAAAATAAAGAATGCTAGAGTAATGTAATGTTGACTTGGCTCCTAATTATCATTTACATGTTTAGTTTGGTCAGATAATTAGTTTAAATAAGTTTAAAAGTCTCACCAATATCTGCCTGAACAACCAAAGTGTCGACTAATTTCAATGCGAAATACTTCTGGGTGAGGAATATGAGGACAAAGAGGACTATCAGAAATATTAATACATCAAAAACTCTTTTGAATGCTTGTCCCTTTCTTGCGCTATTTTGATCAGTTTTTCCTGTAAATATTAAAAGGGAGCAGTTAGGATTAAAAACATAACGTTAGAAGTATTTTTGTGATTCTTTCAATCACCTTTGTAAATTGAAGAAAAAAATTTCAAAAAGTCGTCATCCACAAGTGAAAAACACAACGAAATTGTCAGCAGGTTGAAGAAGTTGTAGTTTCCTGTGAGAAGGATTAAAACTTGAAGAAGAACCTGAAGAAGAAAAACAATAGCAGTTCTTGAATTGGCAAAAACTAGTTTGGCCAAAAGCAGTTAAAAAGTGACTGACTAAACCTGTGACCAGAATGACAGGAGTTTTATTGATTTTATAGGAGAAAAGAACAAAAACGGCATAGCAATTTCAATCACGTATCTAAACAAAGTCCATTCAATATAAAATGAATAATTGCACTGGAAACACATTTCAGCAAAAAGAAAGGTTTGGGGACCTACGTTGCCACGACACTCAATTTCTGAAACCAATCCGGGAGTTGATGAGCATACCAGGCTAAAGGGGTAGGTATACACTAAACACATACAAAAGGGAAACAGAAATAATTCACTAGAATAGACTTCAGTGCGAGAAAGACTATTATATAATCCAACCTGCGATTCATAGTGCCAATTCAAAGCTGTCAGTCCCCACCATGTTGGACACATACTAGTCAGCTTGACAATGCCTGAAGCAAGCATCAAACGAAAAAGCAACCATTTAACTAACCAGAAAGGTAAACGTCTGTATGGTCTAAAAACATGTAAATTTGGGAGAACTTCACTAACATTATGTTTGAAAAACGGATTTCTTTTAAAATCAAGCTAGCAATCTTCTACTTTTCTGACTGCCGTATTTTATTTTCTTCAATTGCCAATACCAGGATCAGAACCTAATCTTTTCGGACTTCTAAAACCTTGGAACTGCTCAACTAGTCAAGAAATTAATAATACTAACAATGGTAGATTGAAACAGGAAAATTTAGGAGAGGAAAATAAAATGTTTACTTTTTCATGCTCTCCTCGGACATAAATAATGGAGCTACAAATATTGATAAGAAGCCTGTCTCCAACAGCAGAATATCCCTTGAAATAAGCAAAAAATCATTGTGATCAAATTTGTATTACAATACACTCTTTGTTCATTCTTCTCTGTGATATTAATGTAAGATTCTGAATGCAAACTCCGCTTGAAGAAGAATGCATGGGATCAAACAACTCCATGTGATATCTTACCATTGAAACCAAAGGAAAGTCTGCCCAACCTAAGATTAGAGGAAACTTGGCATTCAAAAGAAACATCAGTTGACGAGGAAGCAATTATGAGAACTGGATTAGGAATGCACAGAAATGTATAACAGATAATGTTAAAAAAATCTTTAAGTTACTGGTTTGTTTATTCATCAGAATTCATCCCAGGTAACTTTGCCAAGGTATGTAGGTATCAAAAGGGCCAAACCACAATGGTTATGACAATGACATTTTTTCTTAAGTTAAATTGGATGCTTATCTTTTGCTTTCAGTTTATCAATGACATAACACTTCAGTACGAAACAAATTCATTCAAAATTTTCATTTCAAACTTTTTTCCACATTGCTGTCGCTGCAGTTGGAAGGAAGTCTTAGAGCATTTGAAATTTCCAATTAAGCAAGGGACGGGTCAATCCATACTTTCAGGCTCTGCACCTTGTAAGGTTCCGTATGACATGCAATCCATGAAAATACGAAACAGAGTCAACTACATGTATTGAATATCTTCTTCCCAATAAAGTTTAAGCAATAAGGAAAGTTTACAAAAGCTTAGTTGATTTCTAACAAAGTTTCTTATTATGCAAGAGTTTACCTAGGAAATTATGAAAACCAAATCCCAAAAATGCTTTTTATAATCAAAATATCTGTATAATCAATTACCTGGTATAAGGAGAAATAGAGCAGCCAGAGTGCAGCAAAAACAATGCGGTTTCGAAATTGATGAAAGATTAATACACAAACAGACAGGAGTGTTCCCAAGATGGCAAGGAATTCCATCCCAGTTTCAACGTCCAAGCCGAGGTGTGCGCTGAACCACAGCAGTGTCAACTTGTTCCGAAATTTCGTTAGTAGTGGTAGAGAACCTAAAAAATGGAGACAACAAACATTAATAAAAACGATTTGAAAAATTAAGAACTATGTAGAAAGCCACCTGTTTATATCAGAAACATACAGAATAAAAATGATGAAGTGAAAAATGTTCAAATTTCAGTTCATATTATTGGCCCATATTAAGTCAAAGACCAATCAAATATACAAGCTAATGACTTAGATAGAGTGACAGACTGCTAAAGAGAATTGATCAGGAAAAAGTAAGAATGATTGTGGATCATTAGTATTTTGGTTAGTGACCAAGAACTTGTACCTGGGTCACACGTCTTGCAGCTTAAAGGACAGTTGGTCAACATCCAAGAAGGATTATTTACACATTCTCCCTCAGATGCCCAATACTCACATTTCTGGTGAGTGTCTCTACAGGTTTCTGGTAAAAGTAAGATGGAACTTAAAAAAACCTTGAAGGAGAGATGAAGATTGAAGATTTAAAATTAAAATCAGGGTTTTACATAATCAAAAAAGTATCTCTTATCTCGAAGCGGAACAGAGTGTTACCTTCAAGTTGAAGTGTAGCAGGAAGAATGCCATGAGTACCATACAGACCTATAACAACGTGTTTGAAAAAACAACTTACAAATCTGTCACAGATTGACAAATATTAAAAAATGTCCATTTCCACAAGCATAAACAATTAAAGGGAATCAAACAGGAGTAAAAAAAAATTTGGTGTGGATTATTATTTTATTAACATACCTGGAATTTGAAAATACAATGACGAAAAAGCAAACAAGTAGATGCAGCCAACACACCATAAAAACAAGACTTGACATTGCTTATTTGAAAACACCATTTTGTTTTTATTGCTGTAACAAAAACGACAAAAACCATTCATAGTCAAACCTAAAAATGGTTCAAAACGAACAAACTATCTTTTAAACACCATCACTAACGTTGCAGGCTTTGTCAAAGCACTACATTAGAAGTTCTGTGAGAAATATCACAGTCATATTACCTGATATAAAACAACATCCGTTTTTCCACTATCTGTGCCAAAAAACATTTTATATGAAAAGAAGTTTTTAAAAGAGTAAACTATAAAACATTTGATCTTTAAACATAATCTATGTAACATATCCACAAACTAATACAAATCTTTAAAAATAAATACTATCATTGAAAAAATTATTCTATAAGATTTCCCCGAAGTTCTCACCAAGTTCTCGTCAATCCCCATTAATGTAACAGATATTATAACCCAAAGTCCAAAAAACTCCCTGGAAGCCATAAAAACCAAATGTGAAAACACGCCATCCCTATACTTTCGCCAACAGGACTGAAACGCAAAGTTTTATTTCACCATAGTTCCAAAAATGTAGAGCTTGAGTAAAAAAACCCCCGATGTTTCGAGAATTTTCCAGGTTTTACATGAGTTGTGGGGGACGACTATTATAACAGTGTAACAAGAAGGGATTCCACATGTTGAAACCAACAATAAAGTCATATTTTTGTTTATCTTGAACTTTCCTCTTTGGATTTTCGTCTACTCTTGTTCAACTGTCTTGTTCTTTTGGTTCCATTCTTTGACATCGGAAATGCTGTTTGATAATTCACACCAAATTGCTTGCACAACTTTCGCAGAGCTTTCTCGTATTCAACATTCAATTTCGCAGATTGCTGCAATGCGTATTTCATGTCTTCTATCTCATCAAAGAAACTCTGCAAATGAATTTGGATAGCTCCAAAGGTTTTGATTGAAGTTACAAGTTAAGTTATGTTTAAATGAAATCATCAAATTTACCTTATCCAAGCCTTTCAGTTCTTCTCGAAGCTTTTGATTTTCATACTCCAAGGTATTTCTTTCAGCTTTCAACTTATCAATTAAATTCTTATTACCTAAGGAACAAATTATGGAGTTTTATAAATAAGAAAGTTGTGAGATCTAACTTATAGTGTAGGAATTTTCACATATTTTGGTCGAATTCATAAAAGTGTGAATGCAATGTTCTTGAAGATACAATTTGTGAAAATTAACACCTGTAAAACAAACAATGGTCAGCAAAGAAGTGGCACAATAACTTTCTTTACATATTTGTAAGTTCATGGTCAGCAAAGTTTTACTCAAAGAAGTGGCACAATAACTTTCTTTACATATTCGTAAGTTCATGGTCAGCAAAGTTTTACTCAAAGAAGTGACACAATAACTTTCTTTACATATAATCTCATGGTCAGCAAACTTTTACTCAAAGAAGTGGCACAGTAACTTTCTTTATATATAATTTCATGGTCAGCAAAGTTTTACTCAAAGAAGTGGCACAGTAACTTTCTTTACATATTTGTAAGTTCATGGTCAGCAAAGTTTTAACTCAAAGAAGTGACACAGTAACTTTCTTTACATATAATTTCATGGTCAGCAAAGTTTTACTCAAAGAAGTGGCACAGTAACTTTCTTTACATATTCGTAAGTTCATGGTCAGCAAAGTTTTACTCAAAGAAGTGGCACAGCAACTTTCTTTACATATAATTTCATGGTCAGCAAAGTTTTACTCAAAGAAGTGGCACAGTAACTTTCTTTACATACTCGTAAGTTCATGGTCAGCAAAGTTTTACTCAAAG
The DNA here is from genome assembly GCA_027922465.2 of Turritopsis dohrnii. Lineage (NCBI taxonomy): Eukaryota > Metazoa > Cnidaria > Hydrozoa > Anthoathecata > Oceaniidae > Turritopsis > Turritopsis dohrnii. The sequence goes on along the minus strand of BQMF02000147.1, from coordinate 158,042 downwards.
AAGTGGCACAGCAACTTTCTTTACATGTTTGTAAGTTCTCGAAAATATTTGGTCAATTTTTATGTAATTGCACAAAAATGAATACTTTATAATTATAGATTTTCTTAATAATAACCATTACAGATAACGTGATTTCAGAAAAAATCTGCAAATACACAAATAATTAAGTAAAGAAATACTCGAAATGTGAATTTTTTTTCAACCCACATCCATGTGATAATTGCAACTTTCACAATGGGTACTGGTCTGACTTTAAAATTATGTACTCTTGGCAGTTGAGAATTCTGAGAAGATGTTTTGAAGTGAAATTTTAAAGTGCTGTCAAACCAACCTTGTTTTGGAGTGCTGTTTTTTCTTGCATTTGCAGACATGAGTAACAGCTGCTGGTCTTTATCAGACAATTGCCTTTTCAAGTGTTCCATTTGTTGGTTGGTTTCAAAAATATCATCTTTCAGTTTTTCATTGTCAGCCTGATAAGCAATGTAATGTTTTCATTAGACAACATGGGTCACTAAAAATGAGGAAGGTGATGAAAAGACTTACTTCGAGTCTTCTCAATTTTTTTCCTTGATTGCTGTTCACTTTTGTTTCTCGCTCATACTTCTTTAATAAGTCGTTGTGCATTGTCAGCATTCTGTCAGCAAATTGTCATTTTTATCAAAAATATAATTTCAGTGACTGCAGAGTTAAATATGATGAATCAAACCTACTTTTCTAACGATAGATTTTTATCCTTCTTCAATTCAGGCTCCTTCTTTGGTAATGGTGGCTGTTTTTGCAAGACTGCTGAACTAAAAATATAAAATTGATCAAAACATAAATAAAACTACACGCTACACACTACATGGAGTACTACAAGTGAGTACTAAATCAAAGGTGCCCACTAACATAACTGTGATTTAGTTATCATATCAATATTGCCTTTGTCCTGGTCAATTGAATCATTAGTGGACGTGTCCTCTGTTTTCATATTGTCCCTGAAAATAAGTGTGCCTTTATTCAAACTTGTATTTCAAAGATTTTATCCAAGGGTGTGACTTTATTATTTGTGGCATTCATTAACTAGAAGATATGTGCCAAATCAAATAATTACAGAAATTGCATAAATAGGATGAATAGGATTGCACCATGCCAAACCAAAAAGTGGAAAAAGTGAAACTATAAATCTAAAACATCGCCATGAAAAATTTCATTTGAAGGCTAAATAAAAACTTCCACCTTAAAGTGATACATTCTTTTTCAATCTGCAGTCTTGTGAGTTTCTCCTGCAAATCCAACATCTCTCTTCGCATTTCTTTATATTTCCGGGTAAGTTTTCGATATTTCGCATTGAGAATGTCATTCTCTGAACTCAACTTTGTGAGAAAAAGTATTTTTTAGTACATAAATAAAATTGATTAGAAAGATAAATCTTAATTACTTACAGTTTGACAAATGTGATAAGGTGGTATATCCATATAGATGAAGAATTATGCGGAATTTTTCAAATAGAATCAATTTATTAACCAAAATCATTCATAATTCATATATCTAAAAGATGCATAAACCATTTTACAAGACTCAAGTATGGTAGATAGGCAAAACAACAACAAATTAATTTCCAATTACTGATATTACTATTTACAAATTATCTCAAATAAATTTTTCCATTATTTTCCAATTTAAATCCATAACAATAAAATGACATAAATACAACTTTAAAATACGACCAAGACAACAACAAATTGCAATTCAAAAATTATTATATTCAATATTATATATATGAAGAGTCATAAGTTCAATTCACAATTCCAAATGTCGCAATTATACCAAAATGATCGCTTGGAAATAAACCACATGCTTCAATGCGTTTTTTCCCTACTAGCTCAAAACGTTTACACTTCAAAGTTGAACCATGTGCCTTCCGGAAGTACATGCGATCAAATCTTAACCGTGGTTTCTTGGGACCAGGCATGATCTTGTTGTCATTTATTTCCAAATCCCACGTAAATTCACTATTCATGGGACTATTGCAGACTTCCCAAGCATCCAACACATTATAAGGTAGGCCACCTACGCTAGCAACTTCAGCATCTCGGAGATTCATGTCACCTGAAAGAACTACATTACGGTCAGTTGGAATATTTTGCATTGTATCAAAGCATAGCTTCAGTTGCCTTTTACGTTCTCCCCGTGCTGGCCCGGTACTCTCCAAATGAGTTGTCATAAATGTAAATTTGTGACCATGCAGTTCAACATCCTGAGAAAGTAAAAATCTCCCCATTTTTGATTGTTCATAACCAATACATACAGGGTCACTATTCAAGATAAGACCAGGACCTTCTTTGACCATGATGATATTATAATAACTGCACAATTTGTGGACCTTAAAGATATAACTAAAGAAAAAGAAAACATTAAAAGATAATAAAGACGTGAAATATTGAGTTTTCAATAATTTCAATTAACAAGTGGGAAAACAAATGAAACTATAGCAGAGAGAAGCATTTTACCCTTCACATAATGATGTTATTATATCTAACAAATCATCAACCATTTCTTGTAGCAAGCAAATATCAGGTTGCAGTGTGTTTATCAATTCACAAATTGTGACAGCCCGAACCTCCAACTCATCTTCACATAATCCATCAATGTTCCATGATAATACATGAAAACTCATTTTTTCCTTTTTAAAAACAAAAATATGTAATATATAACTAGGCAAGATTTATGTATTACTGCTACTCACCCAATCTTATATAGTTGGATATATTAAGTATGTGATCACAATTTAAAGTCAATAAACAGAATGTTAGGTGAGATAAGGTGTATGCATACATCACATAAAAACATTGAATATTCTCATTAAGTCAATCTTTTCCATTATCTTTACCCCCTATGAAAACAAATTGATAGTACACAAATTTAATTGTAAAATAAAAAATAATAAAAATGTATTTGCTATTATTGATTATTAATTACAAAGATATCTATCTTGACCAGTAGCAGTGTTTCAATTTTTTCGTAAGCTCTACAGATTTTCCAATTTTCAGGTGAGGTTGGGTAGTAGAAATAAATTAAAATGAACAAATTTTCCAAAATGAATAGATGGAATAGGTATAAAGGAAGGAATTTCAGGGTTTTGACATACAATACGGTTGTGAACCTGTGACTCATCAGAAGAACTTGCAAAGTTCCAATGCCACTTGCAAAATAACCTGCAAAATAACACAAAATAACAATATATACAACATTCCGGCAAAACAATATACAAAGAAAGGTACTATATACAAAAAGAGATACAAAAAGGTAAAAAATATTGATAAAAAATGATGTTAAATAATTGTGTTTATATATATGGTAAAAAAATTCAAAAAATTGATTTAAGTTCAATTCACAATTCCAAATGTAGCAAGTATACCAAAATGATCGCTAGCAAATAAACCACAGGCTTCAATTCGTTCTTTCCCTACCAGTTCAAAGTTAGTACAACTGAATGTGGATTCATTTGCTTTTCTGTAGTATATACATTCGATCAAATCTAAATTTTGGTTTTTTGGTGGCTCCAGGCAATACTTTGTTGTCATTTATTTCCATGTCCCACGTAAATTCCTTATTTGCAGGGCTATTGCAGACTTCCCAAGCATCCAACACATTATTAGGTAAGCCACCTATACTAGCAACTTCAGCATCTCTGAGATTCATATCACCGGAAAAAACTACATTACGGTTAGTTTTGGCCTTGAACATTCTGTCCAAGCATAGTTTTAGTTGGGTTATACGTTCTGCACTTTCGGATGCATTACTTTCCAGATGAGTTGTCATGAATGTGAATTTTTGGCCATGTATTTTAACATCCTGAGAAAGTAAATATCTTCCCATTTTTGATTGAGAAAAGTTAATCTTCACTAGGTGTCTTTTCAAGACCAGACTGGGGTCTTTTTTTACCATGATGATATTATAATAGCTGAACAATTTGTGTACCTTGAAGATATAACTAAAGAAAAAGAAAATGTTTAATTAGGATTCTCAATTTCACGGTAAAGAATGAGAAAAACATGCACTGCTGTAAGCAGAAGCGTTTTTTTCCCAGACACATGAACACATGATGAACGCATGAAGAACATACGAGTGTTCGCCATCCATTCGCAAAGAACACTCCTTAAACGTTATATGCGTTCATGAAGAATGCATAGCCTGAAAGATTCTAGGTTTTTATTAACGCTCTGTGAACAAATGCACAAGTCTTCATGACGACTGCTTGATGAGTGTTGATGTGCATAAAAATGTTTTAAGCGTTTTTTAACCGTTCTTGATCTGTTCTTCAATAATTCTTGAGAACGAAATTAATATGGCAGATTAATATGGCAGATACAAAGAAAGAAGGAAATGTATATATATATACCCTTTGCACAGTTTTGCCATTATCTCTAACACACTATCCACTATTTCTTGTAGTAAGCAAATATCAGGTTGGTGTGTGTTGATGATTCCACAAACGGCGCTAGCCCGAACCTCTAAACTATCTTTACATATTCCATCAATGTTCCAGGATAGCACACAAAAGTTCATGTTTAGTTCATGTGGTCATAAATATAATTGTAAGAACAAAAATAAAAAAACATTGCCACATATTGTGCCAGCTTTTTCAATAAAATTTAAAATCAAACTCAACTAAAGACCAATTAAGTGGGAAAATTTGAGCAGATAAAAATTTCTATCTATCTAATTTCAAAACGAAAATTCAGAAGTGTTGGTTATTTTAGCAATATACCGTAAAGCGGGGTGACTTCGATCAGCGGGGTGACTTCGATCAGTAAAAATAAACTGTTTAAACTCTGAAATTAAAGTGCGTTTTTCACATTTTTTAAGATTTTCATTTAGATTCTTATTGTAAAATATCATCAGAGTCGTCTTCAAGCGTAACAATCAATTTCTTCCGAAATTAACGACGAAAAACATCAAAATTTTCACCGCTCACATTGGTCATCGCTCTACGCCGTATTCAAGAGTTTAGCCTGGACATTTTTGGTACATATGTGAAGTATAGAGGCTGAATGTAAAGAAAATTGTAATATGTCTGAAAGAAATTCTGTTCTTCACCGCTATATTCTGTTTTTCTTTTCCTTATTCCTTTATCGATAATATCGTGTTTATAAAAACACGAAAAAACCGAATGTTTTATATCGTTATAAGTTACATCTTCGCAAGAACTTCGTGAAAAGTCGTCGTATCTCATGGGAGATTTAATGACTTACCGAAGAAATTTTAATAAGCGTGCTCTTTCCCCATGATGATAGATCTCAAAAATTTTGTTTGAGATACAATGAAATTTCAATGATAATTTCGTTTCGTATTAACGAGGGTCACACATGTGTGAACGTCGTAAATATCTTTTGTTTTACTAACATTTGCTGATCTTTTACGGTCAAACATTTACCGCGGATGACAAATGGTGGTCTGTTAATATTGTAATAATGGCGCTTTAAAAACATTGTCAAATATAATTATAAGTAATTTGGCGCTTCTCATAAGCTGATCGAAGTCACCCCATTATCGATATTGTCGTTTTCTTGGAAAGATCAGGTTATTTCTCTGGAATTACAAGTTAAGTTAATGTGAAATTTTGCACTGAAATAGAAGAAATATGTAATGTAATGATTCCAAAGTTTCAGAAGTAATGGTTGAGTATTTCGGAAGATACTTTTAAAATAGTGGCAAAATTGATCGAAGTCACCCCGCTTTACGGTAACGAGGTTGGTGATTGAAAAATTGTGCAGGCCCATCCAAAAACATTTTGTACGTAACAATAGCATAAAAATAAACTCGAGTAAATTCGAGCTAGCAAGATAAGGACCAGAGAATTAAGATTGTAGATGGATGTACCATGTGGTTCATTTTTGAGTTTGTTTATGATTCGATTGAAGCGAAGCGTAAAAGCAAAATTGGCAAAATTGTGTTACGTAAAATTCTCTCTTCTCTGGTTTTTGCATAAGAAACCTAGGTACTAAGGGGTGTTCATCATAGATAAAACCATAGTTAATATTAACTATGATAAAACATACAGTGAAACTTCCGAATAGCGGGCACCCTAGGGACTGCGCAAAACTGTCCGAAGGTGTCAGCTAATTGGAGGTTTTGTCAACATACTCAAATTTTAAGCGTTGTTGACGCGTTGTTGACGCCGCCGTCCGTATATCGAAAAGGCAAGAAACCCTCCTGGGTACGAGGTTGAAGCCTATGTAGGCATTTTTGGACAAAAGGGTTAAGAAATATAGGCTATATTTAGACGAAGAAGACTTTTCTTTCTTGAAATGCAAGTATCAAAATAAAGGTAAAGGTTTACAAGAAGACAAAAATTACAGAAAAAAAGTCTCTGATTGATGCTTGCTTTTTATCACCAAGGCTGATGATACCTTCGATGGTTGTTATGATGTCATCGATTCTGTACGTTGCAGGTCGTCATTTTAGCTGCAACTTGCAAACAGGCTCACTAAATCAAGAAGTGACAAGGCCTCTTTGGGAGTTATTACACTTGGTGAACTGCGCATGCTTTCTTCGTTGTAAACGAGAAGACGATCACGGCGAAAGTGGCTGTAAGACATTCTAATCATATTGGACCTCGTGTAGTTGGCCATGTTCCATTTATGTATTCTTCAACGTTTAAAAAGTTTCTTTCTTTACCCAATCATACAACAAGGGTGTTGGTTACGGGAAAGAGAATTAACCACGGTACAGGAAAGATCCTTGTTGAATATGTATTCAATGGCAATGATGAGAAAGGCCTTCAAATAGGTTAAGAAAACCTTAAATGAAATTGATTCCGATGTAAGCAAAAGAGTTGGAAGAACTTGTGTTTTTTTTGTTTTGTTTTTCTAGCCTGTCCGCTACTGGGAGGTAATTTTCGCTAGGAATGTCCAATCCGGACTATATGTTTGTGTACCGGACACATGGGAGGTGTCCGCTATTGATTCCCGCTATTGTGAGGTTTTTCCATAAGGTTTTTATAGTAATTTCATCCGGACTTTTTGTCCGTTATTTGGAGGTGTCCGCTATTCGGGATGTCCGCTAATTGGAGGTTTTACTTGTATAAGTAGACTACCGGTCTACTTGCGAACACGAAAAATGCGTATAGAATTGCCGTCCGTCCGCGCATACAAATTTTGTTCAGTGGAGCAGCCTTAAGTCCTGTAACTTGGAAGTTAGGAGGGACAGCAACGAGGACACCGAGAAAAGATTCATTTTTTCACAATAGACTTTTTTTAGAATGCGATTTTATTTTCCTCTCTATTACCATTGGGAAATTGCTTTTAATTTTACCAATATCAGATTTGCATATTCTACACACAAAGTAAAAATAAATATTGAAGGCGTGCTCAAAACGAAGACGGGGAAGTAGCATTATTTCGTTTTAAATTTTCTTGGTTATGGTTCATTCAAGATTCTGTTTCTCTAAGTTCACCAAACACGTTTCACAAACATCATATAGACCAACTTCTCAACCTAACTGTTAAAGTTTCATTATGATTAATTGTATATGAGTATCTTAAGCAACGTCGTCTTTGTTGCCGTCGTAATTTCGTAAGGCTCATCCAGTTACTAAATCCAGTCGGAGCTAATAACTTAGCGACAACATAGTGTTAAGGCGCTTTTTAAGACAATTTCGTAAGACCTTGAAAACTGAAATAAAATATAAAATAATACGTGCTATAAACTCCATACCTGACTTTTTGTCAGTAGTCAACCTCGAACCTAAGGTTTGTTTTCTTTTTGAAATATGGGCGTTGCAACAAGGAAGTCCATAAATGAAAAGGACATGAAACCGTGGACTCGGAGTGCCAATCTCTTTTGAAACAGTTAAAAAAAAAACTGATGAAAAATGAGTACATGCACCAACATTGATGGAAGGCTTAATATGGGTTAAGAAACTGAGACAATGTTTTATTCTGATAAATATTTGTTATGACTATATGATAAAGTAAACACCCTCCGGATGAAAAACTCGCAGTTACTGCACAAAACAGCAGCGCCACTTTCATCTGGCGTTTTTGACTGTCGAGAAAACCATAAAGGAAAGGCCAAAATGTGTATCCATGTTTCGTTCACATCTATATAATAAAGATTAAAGGTATACTAGGATATGCTTTTATTTCAATTAATAAAACATGTAATCAAACATACCTTAGCTGCAATATCGATGCCAAAGCTTTGCGAAATTACCCACTATTCGCCTGTTTTCTATAATGAAACACGACAAGCATTGTAAAATGAAACAATCCTAAAGTAACAAACAACCATTTTCATATGGGCATGCATGTTTACCTCAATTCAAATCTGTTTTGCAAGACCAAACATGCTGCAAACACAGACTAAATGGATAACCCATATTCGTCAGCAGAACACGATTTTCGTCCAAAATGTATAATATATAAACCTCTTGTTATACTATATTAGTCCGGCAGCCAAAGTAGGTATTTTGGGGTGACCTTGACTTTTGTTCCATATGGAATGTTTTGATATTTTCTCATTAGGTTTTTGCCAACCCAATACCCTTGTGCAAAATATTTTGTCAATTATGAGGAATTTGTTTTTGCCTTTCCTAAAATTTGAAAATCATGTTGAAATTCTAAATTTTGAGTGCTTTTATAGGCAATCTGGAGGTAGTATTTGTCAAAAATTTTCATGGCGCATCGGCCACAATCATGGGCCTCTTTCGGTAATACAGATTTATTTTATTGAGAAAATCTATGCAAAGAAGGAACTTTATGATCAGCAAAAACTCAAAAGATCCAAGAGAGTAGTCTCACAAGTATCATACTGATTGCTACACCTCCAAAGAAAAAATCAAACGAGTTCTTTAAAAACGAAGCCATTTCAAATATTCCTGTAACGAAATTACGAAGGTAAATGTATATAATTTGCCCATATTTCTACAAGTCAAAGAAAGCAATTGTAATTATCTTAATAAAGCCTGATTCCTTTGAAGTTATTAGTCAGCGACCGTTTACGGTGCTGACTATTGGTTTCCATTTTGTCGTTTTTTTTCGTCCAAAATTTTTCCCGTAGAACTTTCTAGAAGCTTCTAGAACTTTTCATCTCCCGAACAAAATGGCCACCACAATGCCGTTGAAAATGGTTGAGTTTCATCGATTTTTCAGGAGATAACTGATGTAGCTCCACCATAGTTTGCGTATAGTTTTTTTTTCCCAATTCCAGAAAGACGTCTTGAGGGATCAATGAAAATTTCCTACTGGTGAGTTATATAGTTATGTTTTATCATTATACGACTAGTTTATCTGCTAGATAATCCGCTAAAAGTCATAAAATAATTATCTATGTTTGTTTCCTTGTTTTTTTCCCCTGTAAATTATTGGTGAAGTAGACGAAGCTACAAAGTGTAAAGCCAACAAAGTATATATATATAAATATATGTAACATAAAGGCATTCATTTTCAGTTGCCCAAAATGCCCACTTACAACATTAGTGAAGCGATATTAGGTTCATTTAGCCAAGCCAATGTCAATATTTTTGGTGAAACAGCAGGTAGTCAATGTGCATGCAATAATGCTTTATATGCTGTCTTCTCTGGTTTAATATAAGGCCAATCTGGATTTGGAAGACATCTGATCTTGACAATATTTTAATTGAGGGTGATAAGTTGTATAAATCACTTCACACAAGAAGTTATTTAAATGTGGATGAACTACCCAGGTTGATTGAAAGTCAAGGTGTATACACAAATGTTTTGTTTTTGAATTTAGAAGATTGTATTGCTACTTTGCAAGATGACTCTCCCCTATTGCAAGTACCATTTAGTACGTCTGCCGAATCCACATGCATCGAATCTCTTCCGGAATCAAAAGTCAAAATATCAGGAGACGTGTTGACTCATCTGTACGATTCTATTATTGGGAAAATCACCTTCATTAACTTTAATTCATTGGAGAAAAGTTACAAATGTACACAGTGTTATGCACCGATATCCCCTAACGATGGTCTTCTACTGTGCGAAGAATGTGGCATTAGCCACAATGTCATCGTCGGCAAAACCAGATTGCGTGGTATCCTTCACGATTGAGGAATCACCAGAAAGGTCGTTAACCTTGAAAGCACCATCCGGCATGATGGAATCGCTTGCATCCGTTGATGTCAAGAATAAAAAGGCCTTCTGTAAACAGCTGTTAAATGTTTCTGTGAAAGTGCTTTTTGATCATGATTACTTGGTGATGAGCATATCACGAAACGAATCAGACAAACAACAAACCTCGACCAGCAAAAACATTAAGTAAAACATCTGTGGACTTTTTTCTTTTTATTGTAGTTGCTACTTTATTGCTTTTGTTACTTTTGTTACTTATACTTTTTTTCACAACTCTTTTGTTTTTAGAAACACTGCAAACACTAAAAAATTTGCCTTTTCTCTGCCTGTTATCCCTCTTTCGAAAATCATAAATAACGTTTCCTTTCCTAAACATAGAAATGAATTGGTGGAAAATATTTCCGTGATGTCTAGATTTTGATAGTCTTGTTTGTTTTAAATTTGGCCATAATTCAAAGTATTTGTTGCTGGTTGAAATCATACTTATAGTTTCGTCTGGTTTTGAGTCTCGATGAAGGTGTTTTTAAATGAATTTTATGATCTCCTGAGGATTCAAGACATTTTTTCTCTTTAAATGCTGCCATAATGGTGGAGTGGACTGGAACAGAAATTGGCTTATAAAACTATCTTTGCATTAATTATAAAAAACAATGGATAAATTTCTTAATCAAAAACCGCTGACTTGATTGCTGTGGGGCACAAGCCGCTTTCAATTTGCAGCCATTATTTTGTTCAGTAATACTCACGTGGCTAAGAGTTTGCAACTTATAAGTGAGGGCCTTCAGCGAGATGGTAAAGAGGGTTTTAAAACCACCAGTTATTGACGTCAAGAAAGAAAACGCTGTTCTTATTATGGAACCAGATGACTTAATTTGTACACATTGAAAACAGAGTAAACATCAAGCTCTACGTTGTCATGTGTAAGTCTAAAACAAAGGAAATTTTAAATTTCAGGTTAAAGATATTCTATGAAGTTCATTTCCATTGCAAAAAACGCAAGTGTGTCAATAATAGTCAAAGTTTTGATATCTTCAGAATAATTCACCTCCTAATTCGCAATTTGTGAAAAGTAGCCATGAACATTATTAAAACTGTTTAAAAAGTCAATACAGGAAAAATAAAACTGGTAAAATTCTGGGAACTAATACGGTGTCAACTTTACAAATAAACTAGCTCTTGGTCATCTCATATATGACAGGGCACGATAGATTTCCTAAAATCTAGTGTTGTTTGATATTGTCTATGAAATCAAAAAAAGCGAGAATCAGGATGTCAAAATTTGTGGTGGAGAGATAAGGAAAACCTGCAAGTAACGTTACTGAAAAGAAATCTCACGATCTTGGACTTGTTTACTTTTTTTTGACTGGCTCTAACTACGCCTCTGGTTGAAGAAAATGATTGAATTCGCAGATTATCAGCTTATGCATGTCTGTCGCTGACTTTGCGGCCTTTCAAGGCTGCTTTATTCCTATTTGAACCGCGAGCCTCGCGATTGTGTTTAACTGAAAATGTACACAGAATTTCAATGACATCATGGACGTACGTTTTTATACGTCCCATGATGACATAGAGCATTTTTTTTTTAATTAACAAGTTATCTGTGTAATATTGATTACAGCTCTATCGAATCATTCAATTTCAAAACCGCTTGTTTCATATGTGGAGACGAATGTAACATCCAACCAGATCCAAAACACCCCGACCGTTTTAAGAAGAACCCTGGAATTCTTTGTCGCACTGCTGACAGGAGAACGGCTGAAAATGGGCTTAAAAGCTTTAAAGAAGTCCTCTTACAGGTGTATTAGTATAAGATGACTAATTACGGCTTAATTTTGAAGGATTTAAACAATTTCATTAAAAATTAGAAATAACAATGTATTATTTACATAATTCTAAGAGAAGAATTTTGATTGGCCTTTAAAATAATAATTTATTGTTATCAGGTTTGTGACAGACGTGATGACCATCTTGGTGAAAGGGTTCGTGTCAGACTTGAAGGAGCATCAGTGGATCTAACACGCAGCTGATGCAAGGTATTTAAATCTGCTTTTGATTTATCGTAATTTAAGAAAATTAAGGTAAAACATGATTATGGGAGTTTCTGTATTTTATACATAAAATTTATTGCTTCCTTTTCATTCCAGGTATCACAAGAAGTGTTACATAGATTTTGTTAACGAGAGATCCAGCCAGTGGAGGATCCTGACAAAGAGAGTATCGACTTTGTAATGCGAAGCATCCGCAATGATTCTGAAAACGTTTGGACATCTATGGAACTGCATGGTCTGTATCTCGAAAAGGGAAGAACTGACTCACATTTAAGTCGTTTTATGGCTAGAATAAATAAGTGTGTCGGTGACAAAGTCTTTATCTTCAAAGCAGCTGGACTTGCTTCAATTGTAATGCATCGCGAAAAGGCATCACAAATGTTGTTACCCTGTTCTGAACGAAGAATATTTGGAAGAAATCAGCCTCCCAACGGTAGAAGCCATACTTGGATTGATGACCCCTAAATCTGTGGATAAAAAAGTTATAGCCTTGGTGAGCAGCATAGTTACAAATATCACCCCCTCGAATGTAAACATGCTTCAAGTCGCACTCGGATTGCTGGTACACGATAAAAGGCTTATTCAACGACTTCATGAATATCGAATTACATTTTCTTATGACGAAATATGTAGATTTAGAAACTCTGCAGCTGCTACTGTATCAACTACTAAGGATCAAAAATTCAAAGGCCTCCTAGCACAAGGAGGAGGGCAAAGGAAGGATTCAGTCTGATGCAATCGACAAGAAGAAGCTTCTAGCTGCATTGAAGAACTGTATCCACCCACTAGATGTTGATGCTCACCCTCCAAACAAGCTGGTTAATATATACAATGGCGAGGAAGCTTTTGATGACGTCAATGTCTACAACGCAGTCAAGGTAGTAAAGATGCAGCTTGACACTTTCCAAAAAAACTTACCTGAAGCTTTCAGAGAACCACTATCCTCCAAGATAACGTCAATGGCACAATCAAAAAAGAAACAAAAGAAGGAATCAACGAAAGAATCCTTTAACACAGGGCTTTTTTCGAGAGTCTTGTACTTGTTAGGTGCTGGCCAGATCGAATTACCAAACATCTTTGATTATGAATTAGCTCCTGTCCCAACCTCAATGTTCGAAGATACAGGAGAGCCAAGATTTACATCTTCAAAAATAACCTTGATGATTCATTGAAGGTTGAAGTATCCTCACACGGAATCATCAATGATGCTGTCTTGATTGATGGCGGTGGAATGCTTCATTCATCTGTACATTGGCCAAAAGACGGGATCGTTGGTGATCTTGTCAAAAGTATCGATCACTGCCTTACAAAAAACATGGTGTCAGCAGATGGGTACCTCATCTTTGATCGTTACTATGATTACAGTATTAAATCTGAAACACGTCAGAAAGGAATTGGTTTGTTAAAAAGGACACCTGCTTTGTCGTTGAACACTGTCTTGGCACCAAAAGAAATATGCATGACTTCAACAAAAACGAAAGAAAGTTTAATCGAGGTTGTTGCAGCCGAGTTGGTGCGAAGATTTTAAAGAAAAAAGAATTCGAGCAGGCTCATAGTCATGTCAAAAAGTTCCCTCCCAATCGAAACAAAGCAAGGAATCTCCAAAGAACGAGCTGACATCAAATCCGAAGTGGACATTCGCCTTAAATCCGCCCCTGGACTTAATTTTCTCACGACTTTCATTACAGTTCATTATTCTGAAACTGCCAATACTCTAAGACCAACATGTGTCAGTAAAACAAAGTAAATTTCAACAAGGTTGTGTTTACTGTAGCCATGGCCTATAGGATGTCTGCTGGAATCTTGGAGAAGTCAAGGAATACCAGGGAAAACTTGAGGAATTTTATTTTGAAGACTCTGTCAACTTAAGATAAAATCTGAAATTTGATTTGGAGTTATTAACGGTATCATTGTGGAATATCCTTGCATGATAATTTTAACTGCTTTTAACATCTATCAACTTGTAGCTGTATCAGTAATAGTACTTCATCCAAACTTTTGAAACTTTATCAGACCTTACTTAACCAGATCTGACTTGAATAATACCTCGATAACAAATCATCACTAGACAATAACTGCTTAGCAGAGTTTATTGTCTCTTCCAAAAATGATTTCTATTGGAGATATAGCATAATCATTAGTAACTTTACGGGTCGGTTTGCCTAGCTGAGATTCGGTCTATTTACAAAAATATGGTCATAAGTTTATAATTACACATAGCAACGGTGTATCAACCTTGGTAAAACCAACGAAAAAAATAGTTGTTCTGCAGTTTGCCATTTAATTTCGATCTTCTAAGACTAAGACGTAAAACTCAACGTTTCCCGGGTAATTAAGAGTGATCTGGGAACTAAAAGATTCGTGGATCGTTCTTATCGAAAATTACGAAGTCAGGGTGTAATAGTTTGACCTGCGGAACGGACCGAAATGACATTCCTGTAAGATGATAAAGATCTCAAAATGTTCATACTTTGTTAAATTAACAGACCAAGACTAACATTCTGCCATGTTACTTGCGTTGCATTGACATTCAGAAGATTTGCAGACGCGATATTCTTACATTCTTTGTCACGTGATAACATTGCGTCACAAAAATGTGCTATATACAAATGCTCCTTTTATACAAGCGGAACAGTTAAGTTAAGAGATGTATTAAATGTAAACATGATCATAAATGTTTGTGCTGTCCGCTGGAAAAAGTTGCTCAGGGATTCTTCCATGACCTCACCCAATTTCATTTCGACTCCTCCGACATCAAAATAATATTGCAAAAATCTTTTACGGTCATTGCGTGCTAAAATGTCACTGCTCAAGTTGTAAGGATGGATGAAGTACTTGTCGTTGGAAAAGAAGGGAATTTTCCCGAAGGAATGTAGTAATTGATGCCCTTTTTCAAATGCTTTTTTTAATTGAGAATGCACTTTCGCTGCCCTGTCTCCGTATTCGAGAATAAATGTTCCATAAACATATTTCGACCAATTCATGAAATGAGCGGTGTGGGTGGTGTTATCCGTGCTACAGGCTTGCGCCATTTTAATGAAGTCTTCTTTATGGAAATAATCTGGGATATTACTCCAATCAATGTGATACGGGTTTAAAGATCGAATATCTGCAAGAATTCTTTTGTTTTTTGGAGTCAATTCTCCCACGTGAAACTCACAACAGACAAATCCTTTCTCAATCCATTGCATCAAATTACGTAATCCGTTCCTTATATGGTTTTCCACACTATCTAACAAGTTACCATTATAAGTGAAGAACATCAAACTCAGTGTGGCTAGTACTGATTCACTGGAAGGATCATAGTCGCAGAACTTTTTGCTTAAACTGAACATGGAGATGTTTCCATGCTTTTGTGAGCTCGTTCCAAAGATTTGACCTGTGAAGCTATACCTGCAAAATGCCAATCGATCTTCTTTGTTACATAAATTTGCGGCCACATGAAAGAGTGAACCATCTACAGATGCAGCCTCCCACTTCTCTTTTGCCGTACGCAGACTCAGAGAAGCATCAACCCAATGTTCAATCAGTTCTTTCACCTCACCATTGTCAACTTTACCAGCATCCAAAACACATCGACAAGCTACTTTGAAATCTTTCAAAGTCTTATCGTTCCACCCTGTGGAAAACCACACCTGCAAGATCGATTGCTCATCCATTTCCTGACTCATCATTTCATAGAGAACGATAGATCTTGCTACACAAATTTCTGACATTTCATAGCCTACATATCGAACTTTCTCACTGCTTCCGTCGATGAGTTGACCCATCATTAAAACATGCAGATCGACAAAACCAACAAACACATAGGTTTCTCCTCTTTGAAACATCGACCGTGTGACCGGCACGTTTTTGATGGTTTGGTATTTTTCTTTAGGAAACTTAGCGAAACTGGGTTCAAAAATATCTCCAGGTTTTGGATTACTTCCCAAAAATTCAAACAATTTTGGAGAAAGTTCTCCATATCTTTTTAAAAGCACTCCTTCATTCCATTCGTCTGTTCTTCCCATAGACATAGCTTGGATACCCCAAAGTTTCTGTTCATTAAAAGCCATCTTCAAGTTCTTGAAGTGTTCCTTTTCACCAGGATATTTTTGTTTATATTCCATGTGAAATTCAGGAATATCTAATGTTGTCTTGCGTCTCATCCGATCTGGTAAATACTGACTCATTTGTTCCATCATAGTTGTCCTTAATTCGTTTTGTTCATCAGAAGCTTTATTTTTATTCACCATAGCATTTAGTATTTTGTCGCTGGACAATTTATTCCCTCTATGGTCGGTGTCGTTGCTTGATGGCGGAAAGGAAGGCGATGGTTTGCAGCCTCCCTTGTGATTTTTCCAGTCAGCTTTCTGGCATTCTTTACTGCAATAAAAAGCATTTTTACATCGGGAACACTTCCTTAACATTCCCGATCGTGTTTCACAAGATTTGCAGAACTGATTTTTTTCGTCCATCACTAGAAAGTATTAGACTTTGTGCGTGTATGCTTACGAAGGAAACCATCAACGTATAACTTAGAGAAATTCGCTGTAGAAACAAAACAACACCACGTATAAATTGCTGTCTGTACATGCGCAGCTTAATGTGATTGGACAGTCATAAAAAGAATAGGATTCTCAGAATTTTAATATTCATGCTAATTCACGACTGTTTGTTCTGAGACGACTCAAATCATTTGGAATTTTATTTAGATTGTTATGTTTATTTATTTTATAGCATGGTTGCTATATAGAAACATTTTCATTTCACAGTTCTACCACATGAAGTAACTAGTAAAAGATGTAGTGTTTCTGGAAAATGTTTTACTATGATCTTATAAATCTATTTTAAAGAACCTTAGTTTTGAGCTGAAGTTGTTAGCGACTCCTCCCTTTTGTTGTCTTCCAGTACGTGTGATCAGGGATATGTTAAAGCGTAACATACTAAGGAATGAAATCGTCAAGTATTGAACCTGGATGATTGAGGTTTCTAGTAAACTATGATGGTTCTCACTGGTGTCGTAAGGCTTACGTTACGACGATCGTAGGCCTTTCGACGGTTTTAAGGCTTGCGCAAGTGTGAATAAAAAAAAATCAAGAAATCCATCTTAAACCTTAAAACTGTGTTTTAAAGCTTACGACTGATATCAAAAAATTTGCTTACGACAGATTAGAAAAATAAAAAACAAAACAAAAAACAAAAAAAATGGTGCCGCTCTCATTGAGAAAAAACGAATTTGTGCCTTAGCTATTCTTATGCTCATGGAAGATGAAGAGGAATGTAGACCTAAACAAAGAAGATTTTGGTAAGAAGGCTTTTCCAAGAAAGAAAAAGTCATAGCGATTATCATGTTTTGGTACAAGAACTGCGTTTATTTGACAAAGAATATTTGTGTCGATTTGTTTGGAACATTTACTTTCTTTGATCGGACCTTCTCTGCAACGATAAACAACAAAAATGAGAGTACCAATTTCTGATGCTGAAAGATTGAGATTCTGACATATCAGGAGAATCACAACAATTTCTTTGTTTTTCATTCAGGATCAGTCGAGCATCGATTTGTGTTATTTTAAGTGAAACTTGGAAATTTTGTTGGATGGGTATTTTTTTGAATGGGTATTTTGTTGAATGGATATTTTGTTGAGTGGGTATTTCGTTGAGAACCAGCTGCTAGGTATTTACTTCACAGACAGAAACCTTCAGAGACAAAAAAACCTTCATCTTTGCCTTTTTAGGCCATTTTCCCAAACAGTGTTTTCACCTTAAAATGATTCCAGACAGCGATGACAACAGTAAATTGCCAAATCTTGTAAGTAAGTGAGTAGGAAACTGAGAGTCCTTGAGGCTTCGGTCATACCACAGTGGCTCTTCTGCCCCGCCGACACGTTATACGCTGCGTGACGTTAAGAGATAAATGAGTTATGATCGCTATTTTGAATCTATTTTAGGTTTGTTTGACTAAGACCCTTATCTAGAAAAAAAGTGAATTCGTTGCTCATGAGTTAAAACTGATCTACTCGGAATATGGTAAACCTTTAATACTTCAATGTGACAGAGGAAAAGAGTTTTAAAAAACATTTGAATTGGTTTTGCAAGAAGCACCGTACAACAGTTATAAACAGTCGTCCACAGTCACAGGGGAAAGAAAGTTTGTATTCAGATATAAGTATATGTACGAGTTGAACACTTTGGTTATGCTCATTTCCAAGACTTGATTTAGGATGACGCAAAGGGATGACGGGTGACTAAAATGTATTGTTTAAACCTTACATGTACTTTCTGCTACGCCAATTTGCCATCTTACTCCTATGGGCGTGGTCAATTGGTATGGCGCCTCATAGAAAATTCTTTTACTGCCACGCCGTATCACACACAATTTTTTTAATGGTCACTTATGATCGACGCAACCAAAATGATTTACTCGGCAGCGATAATTGTTTCGTGCATAATTGTTTTCACCTGCATGAGTGTTCCAGCAGGATGGAATATGCGCTAGTGTGAAAACCATTTAAAAAGTTTAAAGGCTTAAGTTTTTTTCGGAACTTATATGATTGTTGCTGATCTACTGTACTTCTCTCGAGCAACTGACCCAAATTATTATTATTATTTACGAATGTTTACCCAGGATAGCCTCTTCAGTTCCTTAAGGTACTGTTATCAATGAGGGTCCTGCGAAGGAGGTCCTAGAGCATTTAAAGCCCCCGTTTGGGCTACGGAAGCTGTAATGACAGGAACCGCTCAACTAGACAACCACCCTAGACATCATTCCTACTCTCTTGCTGAGTGCTAAGCAGAGAGGATTGATTCACACTGTTATAGTCGCTGGCATGACTCGGTCGGGGATTGAACCCGCGACCTCCCGAACAGGAAGCGAACACTCTACCACAAGGCTACCATTCGGGAAAAACCGGGAAACGTCATCCTTTGTTGCTACACTTCCTAAATTGAATATTGAGAACGTGTAATTCTGTCAGCAAAACAGGGCGTTTAAACAGGGCGTTAAAAACTTGATATTGTCGAAGACAAAGTATTTATGAAATTATTCTTATTTGGCAATCTTTCGTCGTTAAAGGCCGACCTCCACTCAACAGTACGCGCGCGGACAAACAAAGCCAGTGTATACACCGGCGTGAGTGGATATTGAAAGATCTGCACATAATCCTTAAATGATAAAAAAAGAATAATAAACATGACTGCCAAACTGAATAGAAGAAAATAATAATACTATAATACTACAGTTAAATTTTTAGTGGCATTTGATTGGTTTTAAATGTTTTTATTACATCATTTTTTTTCTGCGAACGTACGCTGTCGCCTGGTATCTGGGTAAAATCAGCCCAGCAAAGCGGGGGGATGGCTCGATTTGCCGAGATCTCACCTTTTTTTATCAAAGCTTCAACATGTGTTCACATGAGAAATGCATCAGCCCGATTTGCCGAGATCTCGCTTTAATTTACCGAGATCTCGGCAAGAGGGGGGGGGGGGGGGGGGGGGGGGGGGGCTAACATTTTTCCATGATGTGAAAACTCTAGCCCGGGTTAGCCGAGCTGATGTTTCACCTTTTGCGCATATTTTTCTTTGTAACGTGTAAACAATTATAATCACATGACATTTTTCAGCTCAGTTTGTCAGCAGGATATTTTTTCTCATGTTAACCCAAGACAAAATCAGCCCGGTGAACCGAGCCAGTCCGCTTTTTTTCCATGGAATATTGTCGCACGCGCGGATTCTGGGTTAAGGGGCAATTAGCGTACTTTGACGTTAAGGTTTTCAACCCTACAGCTAAAACCTACTTATCTCAGTGACTTACAGCATCACACAAAAGCAATGAGCAATCAAAGAAAAGAAGTTATAACCAACGAGTAAACTGTATTGACCAACGAGTAAACCGTATTGACCAAGAAGGAAGCTTTACACTACTACTAGTCTTCAACGAATAAAGTATTGAGCATCTGACAACACCATTTCCCAATCGACATGTATCTAAAAAAATGCTACGAGTTTAGATAGTTCTATTAGTAACTGTCCTACTAAAATTTCCTTTTTTGACACCCTCTTGTACATATTCCAATCGCATAACCGGGATTTTTCTTGTTCGGCTGTCACTGCACCTACTAAAAGCACTGGTTTCATCAAGTATAGTAGCATTTGACGTTTTATCTTTAGAATAAAAACGTTTTTCATTGCATTAAATGTGTCCTTCTTATGAAACTTGTTAACTTTACAAACCATATTAGAGACCCATTCATTTTTGCTAAATATTAATTTTTACATGGAATCTCTATAAAGCGAACATCTCCCTACTAAAGCGGACACTTTTTCAGGTCCCATGGGTGTCCGCTTTATAGAGATTTCACTGTATATCTTTTGTTTAAAACATTTTCCCACATTCTTTCGAAAATTTTTAAGGAAAAGAAACATTGTCGTTGAAAGTCTGGTTTTACCTCTTTTTTCAGTTTGTAATAAACGCCGCAGCGTTTATTAGAGGAAATACGGTATACACCAAAGCAAAGGAAAAGTTTGAATACTTTGCTCATGTTCAAACCTCAAACCTATGGTTTTTTTTGTTTTTGTGGGTTTTCTTTCAGGATGAAAAAACGCACACACTACACCGCGCGGCGCTATTTCCTTTTCGTACCCCACTCTCCCGCCCAGGATGTTTTAGGGTCAGGGCTAGGGTTAGGGCTAGGATCAGATACAGTTAGGGGGTGCGAAAAGGAGGAAATAGCGCCCACCGCGACTATGTTATCTTGCGCTCCGCTGGCAGAAGTTTTCCATAACAAAAAGAGTCAAAGTTTTTATTATTTTGCACTTAAGCTTTCGTTTCACAGTTCTACCTTTTGGTGCAATCTTCTTGGAAATAAAGACAGAAAACCAATTCAAATTGGTTCAATTCAATTCATTTTCCAATAGCATGGTAGCAGATACGTAAATTTTACAAAACAGAAATATGTTAGAGGGGGGAGGGCATACTTACTGTCGTGCAGATGTCTAAAAATCGGAAGAGTAAACGAAAAGCAGCTGGGGGTTTGTGGGGCGCTCGCTGTGTGAGTGGGGGCATAGGAGGGGGTGAAGTCCCCGGAAGCTCTGCTGATTTAACTCTCAAACAAGACGCTTTTTGTCTTTATTTATTTTTGTGGGTTTTTTTCGCGACTCTGTTATTTTCCATATTATAGACATTTAACGTTTTGATCGAAATAAAAGTCATAACTAGAAAACATCAGTAAAAAATAAATTTCGGAATTTAGGATTCAGGAGATTCTTTGAGAATCGGGAGATTGGGAGGTGAATACTAAAATCGGGAGACTCCCGAAAGAATCAGGAGACTTGGACCATATGGGAGGAGGGAGAAAGGCCACTCATTTTGCTGCTTATAGAGAAACAGGACTCACCAGATGGACACAGGGCAAATAGTTGTAGGTATCAGGGATGAGACGTAGATAGTGTATATAAATTGATTAGTAGAAGTTGAGAAGCGACATTTAGTATATTATAGAATTTATAGAATTTTTATTTCTATAGAATTTATATATATATATATATTTATATTTCTCTATTTCTCTAACTTTTTCAAAGAAAAATAAAAAGTATACATAAGAGGGAGGCAAATAAATGGTTTCAAAAATTTGTTTTTTCGCCTTCAATAAATATGTGAAATTATTAATGATGATGCAGCTTGGTCTGCTTAGAAGCTTGTACACTCATTCATATTGGGCCATTACCAAATTAACAAATTATATACATTTGGTACACTACCACCATTGTACAAATTGATTTGAACCATCAAGATGGAAACAAAAACTTGTATGTACCAAAGTTCTTTAAAGGTTTTTCTGAATTGTTTTTCGTAGATTTAAGAATGTAATTTCAGATTTCAGCCTCATTTTGTTCTTATTTTATGGAACTTCCACGAAAAATAAAAACAAATCAAGCAGCAGTGGTATAACGGTATGTTTGGCTCACACACCAATTTTCCAGGGGAGACTTTTCCTAGATCCGGGAAATTTAAGGACTGATGTCTCAATCAAATCTGCATGCTTATAAAACTTTTATCATCCTTTTATATCCATTTTATAGATTATTGAAAATGGTTAAATGATAATTTTTGCAAAGATGGGGAATGGCATGAACAAGGTAAGAAGTCTGCATGTCCTTAGAAGGGTTTTAGCCCTAAAAAATTCCCTTCCTTTCTATTCATTTTATCTTTCCATCAATAGATAATGCCCGGTCTTTATATTGGAAATTTCAGAGGTATGTTGGCTACAAAAAATTTGGTTATGACAAAATTTGGGACAAATTAGATACTGGAATTTTTTTCCCCAAAATTTTGTCATGCTCAAACATTTCGCAATTGATTTTCTAGTTTTCTCCAATTTACCTGAAAAAATATTGATAAGACCACTGTTTTGGTAGTACTGGAATTTCTCGCTCTTTAATCCAGCAGTTTCCTTCAAATGATGCTTTTTACTTTACTAATTTTTTGCAAGGATAATAACAAAATTTGTCCGTGTAAGATAACATTGACCTAAAAAATCTGAAAAATCCTGCGTAAAAATAACTAAGGCCAAAATAAATGTGCTTAAATTCTATCTGCCCGAATTTTTTGCAGTTAACGTTTGTTTTTTCTTCCCCATAAAAGACAAATAAGTGTCAATATGACTCTGTGTTCAGAAAATGGTCTTGCTGGCCCAACCCTTGGCCTCTGTCACTTCTCATGGCGAAAAGACGCTCACACTTTTCTAGTTTTCTTAGTCTGAGAATATTCGTAACGAGAAGAAACAGAACAGATTTGTGGACATATAAATGTGAGGACAGGAATCAAAGTTGTCTATTATGACTATTTTAGATTAATTGATCCGTGGTTATTGTGTGTGATGAATTTGATCTGTTTGTATTTGTTTTTTAGATGCAAAGGACATGAACCAGATTACCGAGCATGGCATTACTCACATTGTGGCAATCCATGACAATGCAAAACCTTCATTGGAGGTAGTAATCAACAAGTGAATATTTCAGCTAATTTTTAAAAGCAATTAAATACTTCGGATATTAAAAAGTCAGACAGCCATGAGAGTGTTTATGTTAATGTTGTTCTCATAGCAATTGCAGTACAAATGTGTTGATATATCGGACACGCCTGGACAAAATATGTAAGTAAAAGTACCTTTTAGTATGACTCACTGAGAATACACGCTTTTTTTTATAAGAACCAGTAACATCTGACCTGTCTGGCTGTTCTTATTTTTTGAGCCTTTTTTAGCCAGAGTTGTTCTTATTTTGTTTGTAGCTTTAAGATTTCAGCCTCATTTTGTTCTTATTTATGGAACTTCCAGTAAGATAAAAAGTAAATCTTTATAAGAACAACTGTTTAAAAGCATGGTTGCTGTTCGGTAATGACCCGATATGAGTACGGAAGGTGAACAAAACAACAACTTCTAAACTATTTGCCAGTGAGAGAATTCACGTCATGAGTTGTTCTTATCACGAATTGTTCTTATTTTATAAGAAAATTCAGGCTTAGGCTGTTCTTAATTTTTGAAACATTAATTTGAGCCTCAGGTTGTTCTTATTTTGTTCTTATTTTTTGGCCAAATCTGAGGCTTGTGTTCTTATAAAATTGTTCTTACATTGTTCTTGTACTGTTCTTTCTGTTGTTTTTTATTTAGCGCTGAACACTTTGTTGATTGCATAGATTTTATCCATCAGGCAAGGTAAGAGATTACACTTGCCTAGTTTTTTTGTACTGCTTTTTGATGTATTGTTAGCAAGAATTATTACATCATCCCAACTTCAGAAGTGTGTGAAGTAATCTACAGACCAGATCTTCAACTGGGCATTAACCTTACAGTCAAGTTAAGGTTATTGAAAATTTTCTCTTTCAAATGTCGAGCAACCTCTGGCAAAATTGTCAGAAAGTCACTGCGACGAAGTGTATTTTCATTGAAATGGTGTGTACATGTATGAGCTTTTTTATGGAAAAGTACTCCTCCACAGTGAGTTTTCAATAAATTTGCCCAGTGGCTTAAGCTTCATGTACGTTTCTGGTTGTGGCAATTACAATTTGCTTTCCTTCTAGAAAAAAAGGTGGTAATGTGTTAGTGCATTGGTATGTTTTATAAACCATATCTTTCTCTCCTGATGATGTTAGGAAAGTTTCAGAATATGATAAGGACCTTTATATTTGTTTCGTATAGTATTGCTGGCGTCTCTCGTTCGTGCACCATATGTGCAGCATACATCATAGTTATAACTAAAGTATCATGGTCAGACGCCATCTTGGCCGTGCGTGCTGCCAGAACAGTGGTAAATCCCAATTATGGCTTTCAAAAGCAACTGCAGTTGTTTGAGCAGTTGGACGCTCAAAAGGTCGAACTTGTCTAGTTTTGCTAACTTCTTTCTACTTGTATGAATATCCAAGTAAACGTTTCCGATGGTATTATCGTTTTGTGGTTTGTTTAGGTCCGTAAAAAGTTGATCACCACCTATGGTGAACTGAATCAAGAAGATGTGGCGCATGTCAAAACTGCTTTAAAAACAGTAGACCCGTCCACCAACCCAGAACCGAATTTAGTTTTAGGTACGACCCCAACGTTTGGTAACTATGAACGGAAAAGAATCACAAAGGAATAATTTCAGATCTGAGAAACACGTGAAAAACATGTGGAAGCCTGTTCTCCAGAGCTGTGGACACTATAGAATTTCTACGCCTCGTTTTCAAGTTTTTCCTGGTTTCTATGCATTCTACGTCACATCTTTGTTGCTTAGAAGTGTCCACTTATTAGTCTCATTCCCCAGCGTAAGATCTTAGAAACGAGGTTACACTTGTTTCTCTAGGCCCAAACATCAAAGTTGATTGAAAATTCAAAGGTCTGTAGAAAAACCACATCATTCCGTACCATGCTACTACTGCAATCACCTCATTCACCGTTACACACAGCGCACCAGTCATCATAAAGGTGACGAATCGAGTGGAAAAGAATTGAAAGAAGCTCCGATGGGAGTGCTTGCTCTCCGATCATTTTTTGAACTTAACAGTTGAAACTTTAAAAGAAAGTTGGATAGTGAACACTACTAAAAAATTGTTTTAGACAGTTTGTCCATACGTATGCATTATGTTTTTGCACCACTGATTTCAGACAACTTGGTTGTTGATTCTTTAAGTTCACAGTGGCCAAAATCGTCAAAAGTCACTGCAACGAAGTGCATTTTTATTGAAGTAATGTGTATATTTCTATAGAAACACCCTCCTTCAGAGTTTCTGTAGTTATTTTGATGCGTAAAATCAAATCATGCTTAAAATGAGTGTAATTTCTACGCCATCATATGTAATTAACGTTTAATTTTAGTTCAAAAATGATAGCTTAGTGTGTTTGTACAAAAAATAAAAAAAAATTTTTTCGATTGATGAGTAGTTTGTTTTTTTTTCACTTTATATGTATGATGTATGTTTCTCACTTTTTACGATAATATTATATATGATTTTTGTATATAAAGTAATTCAAATTTTCTTAAAAAAAGTTCTCCTCGTAGTTTGAAATGTGTTTTCTTGTTGGAGATGATCACCTAAAAATTTGAGCGGTCAAAAGCGATCTCTTTTCAATTTCTCCGCTTTAAAGGTTTTTTTTAGGGCTTTTTTACAGGTATTTTTACAGGTGTTTTTGCAGGGTTTTTTTCACATCGAACAAACTTTTGACTCTCTTTGCTTTCCACTGTTATGACAGACTAACTTGATTTCGTGTAAAATCGTGAAATTTTGTCAAATACCTCTTTGCCAGTGATCTGTTTATAAATATGGATCAACACTGAGGTATGGCAAGACTTTTTACAATAAATACCGATCATCATCACAACACGTTCCAAAGGCGGTGAAAATAAGGTTTGAAAACTCGTCCAAACGTCAAAAGAAATCCTGTTATGTAGATTTTTTTTTTAAGAGGTCTACTCATACAGGGTCGAATTCGCCGGGCCTAATTTTACCAGTTTCTTCAGTCCTTCATCGATGTGTAAAAGATAGTACGTGAATCCGACACACAAATTTGCCCACTGGGTTAGAATAACACAGGTTTCGATAATGAAAACTTGACAGGTACATAATGTTTGAAATATTCTCTCGATATACTCATCGACGGACGAGAATCGCAGATGTGTTTTGAGTAAGCACGAATGAAGAAATGAATTTTTCCGAAGATATAACAATATTTCGTTAAAACCAAACAGATTTTTAATGATTTCACTTAGAAAGAACTTGCTTCCATTTCTCCACGACATCTGTTTCTTCGGTCCCATCTCCACTTCTATGGTGAAAAAGAAGAAATGAACAGCAAGAGAACAGAACTGAAATTACACTGGGTGTGGTTATCATCAAGTCACGAAATCGAAGACATACTTAGTAATATAGCTTAGATTTTTTCTCCAGTTTTGAGCTTTCTACAAAGTTGTGGCAAAGTTATGACCGACAAAATTATAGTTTCTTTTCGTATTCCTGTTAGTACATATACTGAAAATGAACTAGCAAAATACATAAACTTGATCCAAGGCCTTTCATTTGTCTTGGTATAAACCTCGCCTCTCGTTTCACTGAATCTTTGTGTCTCACTCGTTGTAGAAAATTAAAGAAATTATCAGACATGTTGTTCATCTGTGACTTGTTTTAACATTTCAAAGCTGCTGCTACACCTGCAGTGAGTTATGCAATGTTAGATGTATTAGGTGTTTATAGTTTTTACGAAAATTTCGGACCTTTCGGACCTTTTGACCTTTCGGACAAATCGTTTCATTTAATTCTGAAAGCTTAACGGTACTTTAGAGAGTTACAAAACTGTCTTTGTCAAATTTCAATAAACCGAGGCGAGGATTATTTGAATAGATTTCCTTCTCTCTTTAAATGACCATGTTATGTCAGATCCAAACATGACAGGCATTTGAGATCAAGATGTACTGGTAAAAACGTCTTGTATTTGTGTCATATAGTGGCCTCTCGCTTTTTTTTTTTTTTTTTTTTTTTTTTTTGTCAAGATCCAAAATCATTGGTACGATGTTCAAGAATCTTAGATAAATAGAGCACAACGCACAAGAACATGATTTTCTATCAAAACAAACACCTTTCCCAAAAAATAGAAGAAGAATGAAGACTAAATCTCACCCAATCATTAAGTCTCGATCGCCTATGGAAAAAAAATCATCAGTTAAGGTTTGGTAAACATAAGCATGACATCTAAGCTAGTGACGTCATAGTGGAATTTTCTGGGTAAGTTAACCATTATTGTGTAAAAGCACCAATAAAGAATACACATATTTGAAAAATAACATTTAACTGCCCTATTGCCCCGTTGTGTAAAAACCCATGGTTTAAAATATCTTGAAAGATCTTTGATTCTACAAACTGAAAAAACAATCTTGCTTACTCTTGACCAGCAACTTAAGGTGAGTAGAAAAGACAGAAAAACAGGAAATCGGGTAACCACAAAAACAAGAGACTTACAGTAGGTTCCGAAATCCAGCAGGAAATCTCCAGCCACGTAGTAGCAAATATGATCATTGGAGCATTGAACAAACATGTCTGGCTCTTCAGAATATGCTGGATGACTCAAACATTCAGCATAGGGGACTGTAACAAGACATATGACATTTCTTATAGAAGTTGATTGATCAGAATATATATCCGTTACACATTCTTTATTATAGAAGGAACCTTAATCTCACTCTGATCCTGATGTTTCTTATCATTTTAGAGAGTACCAGCCTCATAGTTCCTTAATGAGCTCCTTGTTTTGTTTTACTAAATTACTCTTTTTTTTTATTGGTAACCTTGCTCTACTTTGCACAGCTGGTTTTTGATACTTGTTGTTCTCAATTTCATGGCTGCAGTCTGGTCAGTTCCTAAGCTATTTCTTATGTTTTAACCCCTTTCCAGCCTCAAGTTTCTTACAAAGGTGTTCCTTGCACATTTTTGTTTAATGATAAGACGTTGTCGAAATGCGGTGTCTACTATATAATTCCTTCGGTAGAGACGTTGAAAGGAAGTCAGGAGCTTACCAGAATCTTTCAAAAAATTTTCTGTGATATATTCCAACATTTTCTGAAAGGAAAATACAATATGAGTCATACACACACACCTCATCATCAAAACATCAAAAGAAAAAAGTTTTAATAGGGTTAAACTCACCATCGCAGCTGTTTTTTCGCTAACTACAGTTGTCAGTAGCGTGATGAGTAACGCAATTGGGAAGATGTTCATGACGGAGAAGGGTCCCTATAATAGCATAAATAATATGGTTATACCAAACAAGATCGTACTTATCTGTTAACTTGTTTTGATATTCTAAAGCACTTGTATTTTTCACAAGAATATGATAATTTCAGGGCGTTTATCAAAAAAAGAGGTATCGAACCTTAAATAATTCTGATATAATTCTTCTAATTTTTGAAAATGCGAACCTGCAGCCAAAGGGTAGCCTCGAAAGCGTTACTGACGCTCGAATATCAGAACCTTACATACAACAACACACTATCACTTTCCTATAATGTAGTTCTTAGTTTCACTTTTGCTTGATCTTCGGAATTCTTACGAAACAGAGTGTAATATGGCTGCAAAGTGGTGTCCAGGCAAAGATTTTTAATCGTAATCTTTTGATTTTTAATCAATTAATTTTATGAATGATGAAGGAAAGTGGAGGGATAAGAAGGGGGCCCTTCTTTTCAAAATGAAGTTATTTGGGAATTTCTGTAATTGCCTACGGATCAAATTCAAATATGTTAATACCTAAATTCGCTTTTTATGTATTAATAATGTATCTATTATTTGGTATACTCTCTGTAATGCAAAAGTAGAGGGGTTCGAATAAATGGTTCGATTTACGGAGAGTTCGAACCACGGAGGTTCATTTACGAAGAAGGTGAAGGGACATTGAAATTCGTTCGACTTCGAGAAATTTCGAATTATGGAGGTTAATGCAGGGATGATTACAAAAAAATCTAAAATCTTTAAAACCAGGTCACACTTGCTGGTTTGGTAATTCGTTGAATTTGCACAGGTATTATAAGGATACTTACGTAACGATTTCTTGTTCACGTGGAAACAGAAGATCTGTTATTCTTCTCAAAGATTTGAATTTTAAGATAAGCAAAATAATTACGTAGAACACCTCCTTGGTCTTTTTGGTCTCTCCCAAAGAAGACAATTTTAGAATTCTATTCAAAAAAATTTGTTCTTGTAAAATCCTAAATTTAACATGTTAAAACAAATTTTTAAGCAAACTTCAAAATGAATTTAGAACTTAACTTCCAGGATAAACTTGTTGAGACTGGAGACGAAGTTGATGAAACAGGAAAGGTGAAGAATATGAAGCGTTTCCTTCGAAACTCTCTCCACCACAGAGGTTTATATGGTGGCAATAATTACGCACACAGCAACGAACGAGCTCAATGGATCATGATGGAGAGAGACCGGTAGTTCGAATTAATTGTTGTTTATTCCCAAAGGTCTATCGCTTAAGGGGACCTGGAAACAAAATTTATGTCTGCAGCTGCTATTCTTTGAATACTAAATCTCTTTATTGCTTCGAGGTAAAGTGTTAATTTTGATAAAACAAAAAGTTACTTTTGCTGTATCTGATTTATTTTTTCTGGAGTATACTCGCGAAATAAGACAGGTGTGTTGTTACCACTCGCGCACAACCGCATGAAAACGCCGGTCGCACAGTCTGGAAAGAAATTCAAACTAAATGCCTAATTTTAAAAGAAGAATACATATAAAGTTTCGAAGGGACTTCTCGTTTCCAGTCTTCCAGTAGTGATAATATCTGACATCAAGTTTCAGTCGTGATTACATTGGTATGTGCGTTACTCATCCACACAAACTGTTTGGTGAAAAGTCTAATAAAAGTATTTGAAAGAAAGACGCACAGATTGAACCATGCCCTCACCACCACCAATGAATCGACATTTTGTACAATATATATTTTTCTCACAGTAATTTGCACATCATTGTAGTCATGGCTCACGTACGATCCGAAAGCTCAATAAATTGGAAATGTCGAAAAATTTAACCAGATTTTTCCAAATTGACTGACGAGCGGCATGATTGTTTTTCCGGATTTTTCACAATGAAATATTTCGAGCAACCTCGTAACCAGGGTTTCTTGCCTATTCGGTCCGTATATCGAAAACTCTGGGTACGAGGTTGATATTTCGAGGTCACACAGAAATGATAGAGACTTGTTCAAAAATGAATTCAAGTTATTCAAAACTGTAAAAAAAACCCGGCTGAGACATGAAAGATTGTGAACAGTTACTATGGAAACCCACGCTTTTATGGACTCGAGTGAACACATCTTATTCTGGTTTAGTATGCTTTCCTTGTATTTTACCCTTTGTACTCTGACCGTGTTAAAAAAACAAAAGCCAAGGTTTAATGACAGTTCCACACGTCAAAGCACGTGGTGATGTTTAGTTGGAAATAAAACATTTAATATTACATTATTTTTTTTCTAGTTCATACTTTACAGAATAATTTAAGTTAAGTTACCTATGAACGCCTTCTCCCTATATTTCTGTTGAAAGTCTACCTTTCAGCACCATACAAAATAACTCGAATATTCGACACTTAACAAAGGAGTTAATCCCGCTTATAAAGAACTCCCGATTAGTCGAGCACTCAATAATTCGAACGTTCTTTTGAAGTAGAAACGATACTACGAACAGCATTATGGGAAATTCTAAAACTTCCAGATACTTGACGAATCAACTTTCAAAATATGTTTCATATTTTTCATCAAAACGATTTACAATTTTACCATAAACATTTTCTCCCGTGAAGAACATATTACCACATGATTAAAGCGAACTTTTCATTGGTTCTTCAAATGTTTCTTATACTGTCATTAAAATGCGCATGCGTTATAAAATACAATTTTTCGAATAGGTGAGCAACACGTCGGGAACCAGCCTGCGCATGCTCATTTTACCAACTCATCCGCTGAAGTTAGAACTGACAAAAATAGATTTCATATATTTGTAAAAACAACGTTGTACGAAAATACGGAAATTCCAAAGGATTTACTATAAAAGGACTTTTACGGCAGACTGTAAGTGTGTCACTTCATGAAGCTCTTCAGTACGGCTTCTCCAGACTGCAAGTGTGTCCACGTAGCCCAACATGGCATAGAGCTACAGCATATCGAATACTGTTTACTCACTACTGTTAGCACAAGATCAGTGGTGATTATATTCATTATGGCGGCTGATGCTGTGAGCTGTTATTTCGCCTTCTTGCGATCGCTTCCACGATTAAACTGCGCATTTCTTCTCGAGGACAATCAGTAGGACGCGTCGTTTGTGGCGACGGTGACGGCAATGTTTCTGATAACGTGTCAGTTTGCCTCTGTGACGTTGTTGGTTTGGAGAGGTACCGTCTATAAAGAAACAGAGCAATCGAGAACAATGGCGAAAATTAAGGTAGGGAACAAGATATCTACTCATGCACTAAATGGACAGAATCACTATATGTGGGTTTATGTAAGCAATAGCTGGTTGCAAATTGTACAACGTCCAGGGAAGCAACAGATCTGCATGTAATGGAAAGTGGTAAGATGTTGTAGAGGTGCATGAACACCAGCAGTTCTTGTCTTGAAGAATTTTGGACGGCAACATTTGACATTACAGTGCAAAACGTTGTGACACATCCTTGTGGGCCCAACAAAATATCAGTTATGTTGTATTGGATGTCCAATGCAGAGATATGTTTGTAGGTGGAGTTGCTTATGCAAGATCAAATAAAATATGTGATAGAAATTGCTTTAAGCCAAGGACATTTGAGACGATCAGAAGACAACCTAATTGGGTGAGGGCTGCGAGGAGAACATAACATAATTCTGTCTCTGTGGTATCAATGAGTTCCTTACCTTCTCACACCTCCAAGATAATTTATTCGACTGTCCTTTCGCTCCGCAGTGGTGTCTTGTAAGGAGGAGTGCACCATATCCTCTGTACCGGAACTCTCCTCCACGGTTGATTCATAATCTGATGGCTGTTCGCTGACGTACGCTTGTGCATCTTCAGTTTGGTTTGCATCTTCAAGAAAAAAACGGACATTTACTAACATCACGAACATAATAACTGCAACCTTCTCACTCCCAAATATTGGTTGTCCCAAAGACTGGTTTAAGAATACTTATAAAGAATTTCTCATCAACATATCGAACAAAGAGT
This sequence comes from Turritopsis dohrnii, assembly GCA_027922465.2. Lineage (NCBI taxonomy): Eukaryota > Metazoa > Cnidaria > Hydrozoa > Anthoathecata > Oceaniidae > Turritopsis > Turritopsis dohrnii. Next base: position 125,725 of record BQMF02000147.1, on the reverse strand, counting down.
ATTTTTGGCGACAATATAAAATTGGGTCGATTCTGTTGATTCAAAGTTAAATGCTAACAGAATGAACAGAAATTACTGCAAAAAAAAATATACTACCTTCGGGACTTGCTGGTGTGTTGCTCGTGTCGGCTGCCGGTGCTTCTTCTAGCGGAGGAAACTATCAAAAGAAAAAGAAACAACACAGGGTTATGGTTTCAATCGTTCAACTAAACCTGGAAAATGAAGGGTTATTCTTAGTTTTTACAGTTGATTAGTTCAAAATGTCAAAAGTTGAATCAATCTAAAGATTTCAGCATACAATACTTTGAAATTATAAATTTAGGACTTCACAGATAGTAGAAATTTATTTACAATACCGATCTGTAAGATAAACTAAGATGGTTTGTGGTAAACGTTTTCGACCAATGACAATCTAGCTTATAATTCTGATGAGCTTCTTCGTGTTACTTCATTACTACAATATGGCAGAAGAACTCACCATAAGATTTCCCTCAAGAATGTTGTTAGCAGTCGCCTCAACAGAACTGGTCCGCTGCAAATCAGCAACAATAACTTCCCTTGAGATGTGAGGGAACATGCTGATCAACTGCTGAGCCTAACAAGAGATAGGTAGATTCACTAACATCCACAAACAACAGCTTTTTAACAGTGACATCACTTATTGACAATTGCCTTGCTAACGGTTTGCAGATCTTCACAAAATAGTTCAGTATTTTAATGTCGTAATAACATGGGTCACAGATCGAAAAGGACAATGATTTCGAGATAAAAAGATTCTTTAGTGATTCCTGTATTTTCTTCATCGCAAACTAGTTTCCTAACCATTGCCCATACAATAATTATGTACTCTTACATTATTTACATTATAATTCTTTCCTAATAACTCTTCAATGGGAAATGTTTTGCAAAAATATACATACACAACAAAAGTTAAGATCATTGCAAAAAAACAATTTGCTCTTCTTTATTGAGACAATACTTTTCAAGTGTGATAATGAAGTGAATCGAAGGCTACACAACTTGACTCAAAATTCCCCTTGAAGTCTTTTACTTACCATGCCATTAATCTCCTGTTCGTTTGTGGTCCCGAACCTTCCACCACTGTGAAACACTTCGATCGAGAAACTTGGAAACCAGTTTGCTATACGCTGTCCATCCAGATAAAAGAAATAATTTCGCAAATCATTGCCAGCGATGCCGTTCTGATTATTCTCCGCGATTTCAGCAAGATGACCGCCTTCTCCGACATTTCCTTCGTGTTGTTGTGTAGCTGTACGTGCAACACCGATAGTTGCTGATAGAGAACTACGACATGTTGGACATGATGTATCTTGCTGTAACCATGAACACAGGCAAGCACTATTGTATGATAGGAATGGGTAATAATAGTAGGGGTCAACAATAGTAAAACAACACCATATCTCTTGCATGCTCAATTCTTTTAAATGAGTAATGGCAAATATATCAGTGTAAAACTTTAAAAGATTTAATGATTTTAAATGTTTCACATACGTTTTCATCACACTGAAATAAATAGAGATTGTCGCAAATCTTATGAAACCAGAAAATAGTCAAAGCCTTACTGATGAAAGAAATGACCACATGGTAGCTTTCGGGCAGTTTCCATATCATCCCAACAGATTGCACAATGGTCGTCAAGACTATCGAGTTCTTCTTTTGTTGCCAAGGGAAACCTTAAATACAAGCGTGCAAAGTAGAAAAATTAAAACAAAACTAAAAAAAATTATGAACTCAATTAAAAGTTTAAACTAACTTTTTATCCACATTTTTTAAGATTTTCCGAAATAATCTGTGCTTTTTGAATTTCCTTTTGATATCACCAAAAATGGCTCTGATATTCCAATATAGTACCAAACTAGCCAAGCTTAAGAAAACATTGGACCAAATCTGAAATAATCAAAATATCCACATGTTGATAGAGGAAAAGACGACATCAGTATGAATTGATATTATCACTGCCACTCACCAACATGTGAAAATGATATATCAAGTCTACTCCTGATCCAATGATCTCAAGGGCGAGATTGGTATAATAAACCAACTTTGCTTTTCTGTCCCATACACCAGATTTTGAAAAGTCTGCCAATTGAACAGTGTATCTAGAACGTGAAAAGTTACAATTCTATGGAGATGTGGGTTAACATATAAACATGTTGATACTTGAACATTCTTGAGTTTCAAAACATTTGGAAACACACTTCACAAATCAGAAATGAGAATAAGGCAAACTATCACCGTGAAAACATGATCGTTAAAAATCTCGGGTTTAACTCACCTTACAAGAAGATGCAGAGATTTCAATCCCAAGAGAATGCACTAGAACAGATAAACAGAAAATTCACAAATATGTTAGACCTACAAAATAAATAAAAAAACAAAACAAACAAAAAAACAGATGAATCCATTACAAGGACTTGGTTATGATGCCTAAAAATTCCTACTTTGAACTAAAGTTAAATTGTGTCAAAAGTGTGGCAATACTGAGCTCACACTATCAATAAACTTTTAAAACATGTTTCATAGCATGCTAAATCTAAACTATTCTTCAATTCCTGTAAGCTTTTGACCACAAAGAAAGATATAAACCAGGCTCAGTTCATTTTGCTCACATCAGTTCAGGTTACATTGTTCACATGTAAACATGAGACATCATGCGTGAAGATAAACTGGAGAATTTATCATTTACCTCTGCCATCATGAATGCAAAGTAGCTAATACGAATGTCATATTGATATTTCAATTGAATAGTTAAAAACAACAGCCCGATGCTTGATAAAAAAATGCAAGTGATGAGTGTGTACAATTTGATGTGTTTATTCAACAGAGTTGAAGGTGAAGATGTAATCTAAAACAAATGATTCATGCTTGAGAATTTATGATCATTTTATAAAGAAACCTTTTTTGGAACAGTAGCTAATTTGGCAACTTCTCATTTTTTAAAAACTTGAAAACTTGCAAGATGATATAAATTGTCAATTTGATTCTCTATAAATTAATTTTTAGGAACAGTAAACAGAATAGGTACGAAAACAGTAAAAAGAAAACAAAAGAAAATAATGAATTACAGAAACTTACATATTCGTATCTATCTTTACAAAGTTGACCAATAATGTGCCAGAAACCCAATATGGAAAACCACGCAGACCAACATAAAACCTCAAAGAATGTTGGTGCGTTGACAACACCAAAGATAAAAATGATTTTGTAGAATACAAAATTCCAAAATTTATCTTGTAGATGCTGGGGTAAAAGATAAACAAAATTAATCACTTTCAATAAAGATCTGACAAAAAATATTAAAGGAAAAAGGAAAACAATAAAAAACTAAGAACAAAGAAACTTTTCCTGTGGTTTAATTGAAAAACATATAATATATATACCTGTTCTTCAGGAGTTCTCAAGTCTCCAAGAACAATAATTTGAATCAACTTCCCACATAAAACTAGGCAACAACACGCCATATTTACCAAACCCTATAGGTATAGGAAGAAAATCATAAACTCTTTCCGTGGTATAAAGAGCAATTATTTTAGGCTTTTACGTCAACATGGATTCTGTCTGATGAGTTTGAGATATTTATATTATGGATTATCATTACAATATATTTCATTCTTCAGGTTTTCATTTAATGTCCATACACAAATAAATATATCAGGGTGTTACCAAGAAATTGTGGGAACATCATGTTTTTCACTGTATTGTGAAACTGATGCAAGATTACAGGGGATGAAGCCAAAAAAATCTAGACATCTTTGAGAAATAGAACAAGATTAGAACAGATAGGGAAAATGACTATGTTATCCGTGATCATATTATCATATTTTTCATTGATAAAGTATTAATGAGGACAATTTATTCTGCATGCATTCCTACTAGCATAGAGCTGATATGTAACTCGCACGTTTTGGTTATTACACGCATATATATATTTTGTAAAATATAAAAATTCAAAAAAACTACATTTTGAGTGTCAAGCTTACGAGTTATTCGAGTTATTCTATTTGTTGTAAAATATATATATATTTAAGAAAAAATATTAGTTTTCTACAAATTTTCCCTTTGCCATTTTGTATGGTGTTTCCAGCAATTGAAGAAATGTTTTTTCTTGTGATACAGGTGTCTAATTTGGTCTTGCAACAAGACTTCAAAGGGGTAATCTCTAGGACCTTTGAATAAAATTTTGTAGACAAAAAATGTGGTTTAAAGAAATATAAAATATGTTTTTCGAGGACGGACGTGTTTGTGGACAAGAAAAGAAATCCACAAAAGAAAACAAGAAAACAAGAAAACTGTCTACATTACCAACAATACAATTTAATCTTCCTTCACGGTAAATAAAACAAATCACCTATCTGAAGCAAACTTACTCAACATGGACGGCTCCGTCCATATACGGGAAGTAACAACCGATGAAGAACAGATACCATGCTGTTCCCCGACCGAATGTATTGAAGACGACGACAAATACAAACTAGAATGCAGCAAATGTCACAAACTATTACACTACCGGTGCACCAGATTACCCTTGTATCAAATAAGCCTTTTTCTAACAAAAAGTTACCGTAGGTTCGCCTGCGAAGAATGCGTAGTAATACCACAATAATACAAGATATCCCGAACATCTCGAATAATAACGAAACAATCCGAAACCTTACAGCCGTACTGATGGAACAAGATGGTGAAATAGTGTCAAACCAAATGAAAATCGATAACTTAAACAAAGAGTTAAGCGATTTGCGGGATGAAGTGCAAAAACATAAAGAATCATTAAGGGAAAACGAGGATATAATTGTAAACCTGGAATCCGAATTGGAAAGCTATGAATGTACTGTAAATAGTTACAAGGAAAATGAAGCAGGTCTGCAACTTGTTATCACAAACCAGCAGAATGAAATGAAGGAACAAGAAAAAACGCTTGACGAAGCAGGAAATCCAGACTATGATTATCTGGTTAAAATGGAAAACTGTGTGAAGAACAAACTGGAACACTTTGGCAATACTTTGAGAGAATCTCTGTTAAAAGAAGTTAAAGAAAACACAAAAAAAATTGAAGAAAAACTCAATCAAGTGATCAGTGAAAGCAGATCTTATTCGGGCACAGTAAAAAACATCACAACATCTACTGTTAACCAACCAATAGCAGACACAAACATTGATTTTCGTACTATCATGAAGGAGGCGAAGGATGAGGAACTTGCTGAAGAAGGTGATCAACAGCGTCGATCCTGTAACATAATTCTACATGGAGTGAAGGAAGATAGTAGTAACAACAGAGAAGATGGGAAAAAAGTGGACGAGGCATATGTTGTTTCTTTGATAGAGGCGCTAAAAATTTCAGTAAACTTGTAAATCAATTGTTAGAATTGGAACTGATCCTACAAAGGAGCGACCAATCAAACTGGTGATGAGATCTCAAGATGACAAGAACAAGATTATGAATAACCTGATAAATCTGAAGGGTCAAGAAATGTACTGAGGTCTAAGTGTTACCGATGACTATACGCAAAAACAAAGACAAACCATTAAACATTGGGTGGAAAAAGCCAAACAAAAAAATGACGACGAAGCAACTGACACAAAACGTGGTACTCCAAAAAACAGAATGTTCTTAAAGAAGTTGCTGAAGCGGAGCCCTACAGTCTTGCTACAGTAATTCAAGAAAACCAGTATAAGAAGAATCCACAAAGTAATGTTATTGACAATAATGAGAGTGGCGTAATTCACACAGAAAAGAAGTTTCAAATAGATTATTCCATTAGAGGAACAGCAAAGTGCAATGTATGCAAAAAACTAATACTGAAAAAAGATATCAGAATTGTGAAGCCAGTGCAATTCAAATCAAGATCCATAATCCGCTACCACCATCTTAAATGTGCCTTCAATCATTTATGCTAGCTAGACATCCTACGGATATTACTAACGATGTATGTGAATTAGAAGGCTTCGACAAAATTGAGGAACAGGACAAAATCTACATCCAACCCTTTTAATTAAGAGTTTTTTCCAACGGCAAAATTTTGCCGTCGTGATATGATGATTTTGTTGGACACGTCGGCAAATATGTTTTTCACGTCGGCAAAATTGTTTTTATTAAATATGCCTTTCCACTCGTTTTCCTATACGTATCTATAAGTTAGAGCAATCGGCGCACTTCCGCTCGCTTTTCGATAATCCTCGTGACATTTTATCTAAAATCATTTTGTCTAAGTAAGTTTCTTAATCAGAAATACTTCTCGTGGTTAAAAATAAAACGTATTTCTTTTTATGCAGAAGCAATTTAAATGAATGAAGAAATAAATGAACGTGATGAAAGAAAAAAAACGAATACTGAAAGAAAAAAATGAATGAACGAGTTCGTAAAAGAAAAGAGAACATGTTTTTTTCCTTTGTTTTATTTTTTTAACGGGTTGTTTATTCCGAAAATACCAAAATTCTAGCGGCGGCATTTTTTTGCCGACGTGAAATGTGCTTTTCTCAAATTACGACGGCAATTACGTCGGCATTTGCCGCGTGCCGCCGTGAATTAAAAGGGTTGACATCAGATACTTGGTTGAGAAAGTGAAAGTGAAAAAAATGGTGCCAGAAAGTAAGAAAAAGAATAACATAGCAAGGTTTCCACAGGCTAAGCCCCCTGCACGACAATCGTTAAAGAAACCAATGATCAATATAATGTTTACAAATGCACACCAGCTAACACCACAGAAAATGGTTGAATTGAGGAAACGGATTCTTGATCATAAACCTCTTATCATTGCAATATGTGAAGTAAAACCTAAACGGTTCAAGGAAAGAGAGATATTGGATTAAAGGACGGGAAACGTGGGATCCAAACCAACTCATTTTACTTTTGATCCTCAAAAATTTGGAACGATCTGCCTAAAGATATCGTCAACACTAAAACATTGTATTCGTTCAAGAAGGCTTTGGATAGACATTGGAAAACCGAGCCTACAAAGTTCTATCATCGAACTATGAATGAAACAGACACTTCTTTGAGCGAATCTGTATTTCATTTCATTAATAATAATAATAATTCATTTACTAACTGAAAATATGTGCAGACACACCGACTTTGAAAAATTGTGTGTGAGATTTTTAACCACCCAGTTGGCATCATAGCAGAAGAGGACTTTATGAAATTTTACACTCTGAATTGCAACAAAATGCACTCGACAATTGCCGGAAACAGTATGAAAAGATTTGAAGAATGAAGATTTGAAGAAAACTATATACTTAATAAGTATTCCACAAAGTTTTTATTTCAGATAAGGAATTTTAAAAAAATTTGAGTGTGTGTAACCAAAATGCATGTGTCACACACTCAAAACGTTTGTCACACACTCACACGTGTGAGTTGACATATTTGTATGTGGTAGTTAAATATATATTGACTATATTTGCTAAAATGCTAAGAATTTGCTAAAATGTTGGGAAACTGAAACAATAAATGAATTTACCCATAGACAAAAATTTTCTTGTAACAACTGCTTATATAAATCTGTTAATGAATTAGATGACGTGAAAGCATTTCTTCCATAAAATAACGACGCCAGACAGACAGCAAAGCTGACAGCACAATACGATTTTAAATTAGGTAGAGGTAATCGTCCAGAAAAATAGAAAGGCATCTTGTTTCTGTCTCATTATTTTCTGATTCGGCATACTTTATTCGTGAGTATTTAAATTGATTTCTAAAAATTCTATTATGTTCTATTTCCAGGCTTAAAATAACATTTTAAAAATTTTTGAATGTTTTTATCCAATTAAAACACTGTTTCGGCTACATCCATCTGGAATGTTGTGATAAGAAATGGTAACCAAGCTGTGAGATTTTAAAATAATTTTTCTGTTTTTCATCTTCAATGACGAGAAGAAACAGTTGTGACATTTTATTTTGCTTGGAGAAAAATGAGAAATAGCTTTAAACTAAGCGAAGAATTAAGAGAACAACTGTAATTTTGGTATCGAAGAATTTAGTGTCAACAACTAACTGACTGTGTGTTTGTGACACAAATTGTGGTGGTGTCTCTCGTGTGTCAAAAAAAAGGGGGAGGAGGGGTAAGATGTAAGATTTACAAATAATCTCAAAAAATCTCATTCGCCTGGTAGTTCAAATCATTTCAACTATATATTGAGCGAATGAAAAAGCTGTCCACTCAGTCGCGCGATTGAACTGAAAGCCGGCCTTAAAATATTTTCACAGCTATATTATACAGTTATATTCCAAGATATTCCAAAAAACTTTCAACTTTCAAATTTCTTGGACATGCCAAAGCCATTCAGTGGGCAGAAAATGCTGTGAAAAAAGTTATTCAAAGTATCAACAAGAGAGTAAAACATTGTAAAGTAAAAAGTAAAAATATAAGTTAATTTACTTGAAAAATTGTTTTTGTATCTGTGTCTGCCTTAGAGAGATTTTTTATAGGCAAAAAGTTCATTTGGGACCTGAAAAAGTGTCCGCTTTATGGAGTCCGCTTTAAAATTGTCTGATTTATAGGGGAGGACTGAGCGTATAATTACAAAATTAATATATATATATATGTTCTGGTGAAGCATGTAATAACCATTCGTTCGTTTGAATTATTCATTCTGAATGCTTCCCGAAAATTTATAATTGCAATGTTTGATATTGTTATGTTAATGATTTTAATAATCGTTTTGTCGATACGCCACACAATAGCGCAATTTAATTTTACGACTATTATTGAAACTGATGCTAATGTATCGCTAGAAAAGCGGTACTCCTCCAAAGATGTAGAAATTGCTCGTTTTCTTCTTTTTTCATTTTCTGAAGAACCAAGTCGAAAGGGAAAATTTGACATGGTAAAAAGTTTTGTTTTTGCATAAAGTTTCACCACCCCAAAAATAAAAAAAAATTACTGTGTGAAATTTTCCCTAGAGCTATGTTTCTATGCGGTTGCTATGCTAGATCGTCATCATTCAATTGGATTATTCAAATAGGAGAGTAAAACAAAATTATCAAGGCAAATCTTTATAATAAATCACGATTATTTTAGCGACGAATTCTGATCGAGTTGTCCTAACTGCTTGTGGTGTGTCCAGTGTATCATCACGTGCTTTGTGTTTGTCCTGGTGGCCTTTGCACAAATAGGCACCTTGTCCTTTTCGTCCTTTGCACAGGAAGGATATAGTACAATAGGACCTAAATACAGCTTGTAATAATAATAAATAATAAATTTATTAGATCAAAATATTTATAAATTATTTTATTTTATATTTTATTCAAGTTGGTATGGCTCTTGTGCAAGTACTCTTTAAGAAAAATATGTTTTTGAACATAGTAAAGATAATCAAAACTTCTTATTACTTGTTTTCTTAAAGGAGAATTTACCTCACAAAACACTTTTTAATGAATAATGATAATCGAACATATTAGATAAAACATCTTGTGGAAATTTGAACCTGGATGAATATTGAAGAAGTTATAAGGTTTTGAAAGTTTTCAATGGCTTATTGCCAATATTTATGTTTATAAATATATAACAAATAAAAAGAACCAACTAATAATAAAAAAACAAATGAGGTCAAACATATATATATAATAACAATCAGGCAAATAAAAGTGCTCTTGTATATTTCATGAAATATGACATGTAAAGGTATTTGGAAAAAGTGTAAACACATGATCCTTCTGAATATTTCTTTTCAATGATGAGGTTCATTTAGAAAAGAGAAAAATATAAGTTGTTATCCAAATTAAAACTGAATTTACACTTTGTGTGTAAATATTTTTAGTAAAAGAGATTACGTATACTGCATACAAAATAAAATATAATGTCTAGTGTCCTATCAAATGTCGTGATCTTTGAATTTTTGAAGCCAGCGTAATTGTTATCTGGTGTTGGGAATTCTCCTGGTATTCTACTTACTACACATGCTTGAATGGCAATTCTGTTTCCTCTCCCTAGAATCTGGTAATGATGGACCCAGGCTGAGTATTAAGAGTATATATGCCATAAATCTGAGATTCCGATATAATATACTTTTTTTATATGACAGCTTGTGGAAACCATCCCACGGGCATCTGTGTTCTTCTTTAAATTCCCTTAGGAACTAATGTTAAATAGGTTTGGGAGAATATATAAAACATTGAGATCCTTAGGGAATTACATGAGGAACTACCTAAAATATTTTCATGCAGATCAATTTCAGTTTTTTAATCCAATGAAAAGAAAATATAATAGTTTTATGCTTTTTTAAATAAACACAGCGCTTAAAGCACAATTGAGATTCACTTGAAGAAAACCTAGCCAAAATTAGACCAAAATGAACTGCGTCTCTGTCTAGCTCAAGGGACAACAGCAAGAAGCAAAATACCATTGACAAATATACAAGAAGAGAAGGATGTTGTTAATTTTTGATTTCTTTATTCATGTACATTTTGATTGGCTTACAAAATTTCTTTTAGTCATTTCCATTCAAGTTTTAAGATTTTCCTTCAATGCTGTATGGTTGCCATAACATCTTTGATGTATGTAATCTCAAGCCACAAAGTATTTGAGAATATTGAGTTTGAAGCACTTTGTGTTCACTAATGCCAATTCTTTTTACACATGATGGTTTTAACTCAGTACTCTTGTGGCTAATCTGACTCTCCAGTTGCAAATCCTCTAGCATGGAAAGACTCTATCGATTGATGATCTAAACATTTTGATTTCATAGAAAAAGAACACCTTAAAATCAAAATGTCAGAAATTCTTCCATCTTGTGATAAAAAGAACATCACTCTTCATTTCTTACACGCTCAAACCACTGGCAAGAAAATCAAGTATCGAAACGTAAGTTCTTCAGCAATTTATGAATCAACACTGGTAAAGTGTATTATATAAAAGTTTTCCGTTTTTGTTTATATCAACAATATGTTTAAAAGTAAAGCAACCTTATTAAAGTTAATTTGGAATTTCATATCCACTGTGTTTATGAAAAATGTACATCAGTACAACCGATTTCAGTAATTATACTTTATTTATTATACTGAATTCAATTCCATAACAAATTGTTCCTATCGAAATTTGTAAATGTCTTATCAGATAATACTTTCTATAAAACAGTTTCCATTTTTATCGTTCACAGGTTCCTGCCGAACTTCACATCAATAATCATCCCCATGACAATTTCAACACAAAGATTGACCAATGTGCTCTATGGCGTAATATACAATCATTGGACAATCTGTATTATTCCTCTTCTTTTAACGCATCAACTGAAAGGTTAATCGATAATTTAAAAGTAAGAATTTCTTTTTAAGTTTTGTTGTTATTTTTTTTTTTTTTCTGATGCAGTCATTTTTTGAATAAATTTCTGTGATTCTTTTGTATCTTGTCATTTTCAAACTATCTTGTAGGCTATTCACCAAACATTTGGGGAAGACGACCGTAACCTAAGACTTTCCACATTTGAGAACAAGTTTTCGAATAATGTTACAGTATCTGATGTAATATATGTTTTAGGTGGAGTAGAGGTTTGTAATGGTTTAGTTCTTTTTTTTCTTTTTATTTATTTTTTTGTGTTACAGAATACTTTCATAGTAGCCATCATGATATATAATTCTTTTTTATTGTGATTGGCATCTTTAGTATAATAATGAAATCACTTGACCAACTATTATATATACGGCTAGTCTTTTGCATTACAACACTATTATTGAAACAATGTTTAGGTTATGCTAAGGGTTTTGTTTCATCCAAGTATTAGTGGCAAAAAGGATGGCAAATGTATACCAGGTACCTGTTACCAATATTTACATGAATGTAATATGGAAAATTAAGTTATAGTTATAATGTTAAATTCATAATATCATATCTAAAAATCTTATTTGTTGCAATTTATTTCATCTTAGACTCTAGCTCTGAATCTGACAGTACCATGACCCAATAATATGGCAGGTGTTTGGACTTCATATTTCTGAGTTGTGTGTTATTTTTTTTTTTTTCTTCAGCCGAGACTCGACAAAAGATCCAGTTGTATTGTTTAGAAATCTTGCAAGGTGTCTGCTTAGTGGTATGAGATTTTTGGTTTTAAGTGATGTTTCAAAGAGCAATTTTCTGGCTTCGTTGTCTGTTATTTACATAAGCTTGGTGTTGATTTAAGGTCGAGGATGCTGCATTGATTATTGGTAAACACGATAGCTTAATAGAATATCTTTTTGTCTGCATGGAAGATAGGAAAACATTCCTGTGAGTTTCTTTTTATTTCATCTGCATCTGAAGGTTTTGTGTCAAATTTGTATCAATTCTATCAAAACAGATTTTGTTTATGTTAATATGTAATGTTTTTGATTTTTTTTGACTGTAGATCAGCATCAACGCTTCTTGAGGAGCTTCTCGCTGTGAACAGGAAAATTGTGGATTTGAAACAAATTAGTGAGTCCCTTAACTTCAAAATAATCTTTGATAAAAGAAACAATAACATTTCTTAAATGAATAACCTTCAAACCTTTTTCTTTGAAATGTACTTTTTGATTGTAATAAGAAATAATAAAAATAATCAATGACTCCAAAATATTACATGCAAAACACATAATTTATGAGTGTATGGTTTTTTTCTTTTCCTTTAGGAAATCTTCACACTTTAGCTATGAACATACAAGAGTCTAGTTTTCCAGGGTTTTGTCGTATTTTGTCAACCACTGTTGCAGATATTGATTTTTCAGATCAAAAAGGAACATGTAAGACTTCCGTTCTTCCACATGAGTATGTTCATGTGTCAAATTGTAACCATTACATTTAAACAGTGAAAACACTTACAAATATGTTTGAACGAATGAGGCTAAGCCCGACCCTTACCCTCACTAACCCAGACACATTTCACAAGGTTTACGTAAAGTCTAATGGTTGCAATTTGACACACGAACCATATGATATTATGCTCATTTCAATTTGAAAGATATTCATTAAACACTTAACAGCTGAAGAAGGGAAATCAACACATGTTTAATTGATCAGTCTTTTACACTTTCCTGTGGCAGAAATTGAATTGTAACAAGTGGGTTTATGGTTATCAATTTTCCATAGTTTCAAATATTTTGTAAATGAACCCACAACAATTGCTCTATTGATCATGCTATCAATATCACGTCGTTGGAGACAAACCTATACTTTCTCCATGATTATATATTTCCCCGTAGGGCAAAATATATGTTAAAACCGGCATTTTCCTTCTCCTTCATCTTCTTCTTCTCCTTCTCCGTTCACTTTTATAGCCGTGGTTCAGTATTGAATTTTCACCAGCCGCCAAAGTAGATAAGAATAGAGGCTAGTCTACAGTGAAGTAGTGCGCCATTTTTTTTCAGTCAGTGCAGATTGTCAGTAGAAGACTTTGCTTTTCCTGCCAGCTTTTTAAAATGATTCAAAAGATAAAAGGTTGATAAATGATGGAAATAATCGTTTTAGTTCAGTGTTGTTATGAAAGGTTTCGTAAAAACTTTTTAATGAACGTGTAAAATACAGAAAAAAATTGTTTTGTTTTTGTTGATAACAATAATAATGCTATGTGCTATGGATGATTGGTTGGTAGTTAAATGTTTGGAACAGCAAAACATTGAAGCTGTGATTTCAGTGCAAAGACGAAAATTCATTATCAATACAGGCTGACGATTTATTTTATTTTACATCCTGATTTGACAGGATAATGTATATATACAGAATGTATAGCCAAACTGAACTGACACAGCACGCACATGATGTACAGCCACCACAAGGGAAACCTTTTATACGTGGAGAACAAGTAGTTCAACCAATTATGTTAATTCAAAGAGTACATTACAAAAACAGCAAGTAAAAACGTGATGTCATATATGCAATAAGATGTTCCAGAAAACAAATTACGTACAATATTTTTATACACAGGATTGAGACAGATAATAACTTGAAATAACCTGGTTGAATGTGCTTCCCTGGCCTGGATAGGCTGGATACTATGGATTAATTCCATGATCACGCATACTGTTTTGATACTGTATTATGATATTTTATTTTGTAAAAAGTATATATATATATATAATATTTATACTGTCAACTTTCCTTACACAAACAACAAACATATATATATATATAAATCAAAACACAATCCAACATAAGAATCTGTAAATTAAATCAAACCAGAACTCAAATTTCTTTTTTTAGCTTCGTAGTGATTTGGTTATGGATGTGTATTTTCACTACCAAAATCTGTTTGTTTTTTTCATTTGAGATTTACAAAAGTCATTTTTATCGCATAGTAAATAATGAGTGTCCACATATTTTTGTGACTGAGATGTTTATTCTGAATACTTGAATTTAATTTTATAAATTGTCACTTTTAAGACCATCTCTTTTTGGAAAATAACTCTTGTCCTAATTTGAAATGCTACACAGTACAAATTTTGATTGTTTTTGATATTGCTGTCTACCCCAAAGTATTTTTAATACTTAGACAGTAGTATTAAAATTATGTTTGACAATTTTCTTTTCTTCTTTTGTAAACTTGTAAACAAATTTCATTGTATGATGTTGTAAAATAGTTTAATATGAGTTACGAAAAGCTGTGTTCTGTCGAATTACATTGTTTGCCATGATATTACTGTGTAAAAGGATGTCAAGCTTCTGCAGCAATGAAGATCATACGTTTATTATGATGAATTTACCTTATACATATTGATGCAGTTGTTGATATTCAGTTGTTTAAGGGGAAATATTAGTTGCATTTAGGTCTTCCAATTTTTAGCTTTGTCATAATAACTTCTCATAACTCATAACTTTTTTTAACTCCTCAGCAAAAATTATAAGAGAAACCATGTCACATGACCATGAATATCTTCATTTCATAATAAGTTCAAAATAACTTCCTTTGTGGTATTAAATTGAATTCTACCCTGATTAGTATGGACAGCTTTTTTATTTGCGTTGATGGTAGTTATACCACTTTTCTTATGGTCTTCTATGTACACACAATAATTGATAAAAGTTTTGCAACTTTGGGGAAATATATAGTCGCATTTTTGCGAATCTTGTTTCATATTATTTACGATAATTTTTTATTTTTATAGTGTTGGCTCAAGATAAAGAAGAAAAAGATAGGTCCATTGAAAAGTCATTAGCTGATCAAAATCAAGGTTCAGTGACAAACATATTTGTTTCTTTTAAGCATTTCTACATTGTAAACTGTCAAATCATGTAAATCATGTCAAATCTGTGAAATTGTTTGGAATTTCTATGTTCGCTTAATCTGCTTGTTTTAGGACTATTATTAAGTTTTCCAGAATTTTTATCAAGAATGGTCAAGTTAGCGAGTAAACCATTTCGTGAGTACTTTCTCTCTTTCATTTTCTTGTTTTAAATTTTTATTTTTGTGAGACTGTCACTTGACATGCTTTTGTCCTTTCCCAGACATCTTACACATAAGTTGAGATTAATAAGAAATTTGAGAAATGTAATAGCCAAAAAATATTTTAACCTTCGAGAATGGAAGTCAAAATTCAATTTGAAAAAAAACCCCAAAGAAATCGACATGAAAAGACTCAAGATTCAAGTTTCAGAAATTCTCTAAATTGAAGTGGTTGTAAACATCCTATGCTTTTAGCTGGTGGATCACTTAGTAACCAGATTCCTTCAGCTTTCCAAAGTCTGGTTCTTAACACAACACCACTGCTGGACAATTTACATGATGTATTTGGCATGAGTGGCTCGTCTTCAACACCCAATGCTGGTAAAATGTTGACATTTACTTTAGGGAGAATTGTCACAAATGCGAAAAGTTTCTTATCTATATTCTTGTTCTTTTATCTGAAATTTTAATGATGTTATTCTCATTGTCATTGTGGAATGTTTCATTAAAATGTCACAACATTCCACAATGCACTATTATAAATAGTTTGATATCAAAAGTTAGTTGTAAAAACATAAGCCTTGATTTACAAAATGAGAATTACACATACATTAAAAATGCATAAGCACTAATCGTGCAATTTTATCTTGATTCAGGCAATGGGCAAACTGAAAGTACAAGCAATGCAATGACTCTGCCATCCGATTTTCCTGCTTTGATGCCTCTACCTGTTCAAGTAATACATGAGGTTAGTCCGATAAGACTGCTCTTAAAGGATTGTATATTATCCTTGAAATATAATTATTTGAATGTAAAAAAATTTTTAGACAAAAAAACAATAGGTCCGAAGAACTAATGTTGTCATGCTGAAGCATTTCCTACAATATTTTTATAAGTCCCTCAGAACAGGATTCGATCTTCTTGGGATGAAATTTGTTGTCGCCTAACAAAGATTTATCAAACTATTGCATACTAGCTACACGTGGTCATCCTAAACCTATTTAATTATTACTGCTACTTTTCAACCTTTAGGTGATGCATAAGGTGGAAATCTTATATGTTTTAACATTGCTGCTATGTGGAAAATATAAGTTTGAGGTAAGCTAGCGAAACTGATGTGCGAATTGCTCAAAAAGATAGGGCATTTGGATAAAGCTCACAAGACATGTACCTTACCTGCAGGAGCAATATTAATTTTCATGATGTGGCATTTTAAGAGCTGACATTAGGTGCTTTTCTATGAAAGTCTGACCACAACTGTTTGAGAAATACTGTCAATGTCATTTGTCAGCTTGCTTGAAGTCTGTCCTTTACTATTCATGCTTCGGTACTTGCATAAATTATGATTGTATTTTAAACAGGTTCAAACTAAATTATGCGAATTAAAGTGTATTCCTATGTTATGTGACATGTTTGATAAACTTGGCTGGAATACTGAAAGGTAAAGCTCTCATAATCAAAAACACCAATGTAAAATTATGAATATTGTTACAAATTTTTCTATAAACAATCGCTCGATTCCTTTATTTGGCAGTGAACGATTTCCTCGACATAATCACCATGACACAGAAGACTGCGATTGTACACCGGTGAGTTTTTCCATTAATTTTTAATTTTGATGTTTTATGATGACAGTAGGATTTGAAGATTTTACCTCTAGTTTTGCTCTTACTCACTACTTCTACGTTTCAAAAATGTATTAGGAAAGTGCGTTGAAAATCCAGTTTCTCCGATTCATTCACAGTTTTTGTGATCACAATGAGTAAGTCCACATATTTTTTTCTTTTCATTGACATAATTGTTTTTGTGTATCAACCTTGTGTGTATATCTTGACCTTGTGTGTATGATACAATTAAAAAGTATTCTTTGGGTATTTCTGTTCATGTCTTTGTGTTTTACGTCTTCCATTCAGTTTATGTAAAGTTATTTTATCTTATAGCAAAAGATACTTGCTGCTTTCAGTTCGAGAAGTGCAAGAAATGAAAGATACATGTGGTATGTCATCTTGATAAAGTCTTCAATTAAATTGCTAATAAAATGCAAAGGAATCGCTACGCAAATTTTGTTTTTGTCTATTTAGAAAAATATAGTCTTCAAAAACCTGCCACATTAGATAAATCAAAAAGGTAAAGCTGTTCGAGGGGTTAAACATACGAACCTTTCGATGTTTAAAAGTTTCAATTTTTATTTCGAATAATATTTGTGTTTCTTGAGTCATTTTTTCAACTCCTTGTTCATCTCATTTTCTAGCAAATATCGGTGCCACGGCCCAAAGGGTTTGATAACCAAGATAATTGAAGTTTTGAAGAAAACGTCTCCCAATAATGCCTTGAGGTATTTCTAGGATTTGGTTTTTGAATAAACTGTTTGGTGTTTTGTTTGCTTACTGATGCTGTACTGTTGCTAAGCAACCACAGCTTTCAGTAGCATTAAGTATTCTTAATTCGTATTACTTCAAGGTTCTGGCTATGTCGTGCAATTGAAGGATTTCTCCGTGGATCAGTTTCACCTCCTGGACAGCATTTTCTCATCAACAGAGGTTTGATTAAGGTATATGAAGTATATAATATTGATAGGAATTTACAATATTCAAATGATACTGTTGTAGGGACTTCGATTTTCATTTTCCTTTGCTTGTAGCATCTGTTTGAGCATATCATTAATTGCGAAACAAAAGCTAAGGAGATCATTCAGAGCAGTTTCGACTTACTTGGAGAACTGATGAAATTTAATGTGGCGGGATTCCAGCAGTTCAATCAAGCAATCGAGTCTGATGGACAAGTAAGTGGAGTGTTATCTTACTTCTGCTCCAGTTACATAACTTGGTCTTCTGTTATGCACCCTTTTGAAATAAGAGAATTTCCAATAAGCAACCATAGTTTTTTAAAGTACCATATTCTATATAAAACCTGTTTCTGAATCAATGGTGTTTATTTATTTAGTTTGAAAAATTTCTGTCAGTAATGTCGTCCAGTGTTGTGGATTCGAACATGTTCATTCGTTGCGCGGTATTGTCTCATGAACAGTTCAGTGCTACCGGAACATATAATATGCAACGGTGTTATCTTTGTGGATTAATCCGCAAATGGGAACACAAAATCTATTTGATGTACAAACTAATCACAACTATTTCTGTGGACAGTTTAACACAGGTTGAGATTTTATATCTTTTTTTTTATCTTTTGGTTAATAAGCAAAATGTCAATTTGAACAACCAAAAATTGGCTTTCTCCATTTTCTTTCGTAATCACATTTTCGTCTTTTTTTCTCTATAGGAAAATGTCAGTTGCTTAAATACTACCCTCATAATTTTGATGTTTGCATACAATCATGGCCGACTAGATGAATATCTTCAAGCATTTGTAACTGAAGAAGATGCACAAAAACACCCGGGCTTAATCCTTTCTAACCTTAGGTAAATTTCATTTGATACTCATCTTTCAACTGATTTTATGTCATCATGCTCCAAATAAAAAAACATGTTTTTTTTTTCAGGGAACTTTTATTATTTTGGAAAAGCCACTATTTGAGACGTGGTAAAGACTGCTCACAACTGGAGCAAAGTTCATCTATTGCATTCGACAAATGGCAACATGTTGTGGATGTTATGTTATCTGAAGATATAACGAAAAGGACTTCGGTTTTATATTACCTTACTCCTTTACATCGGAGCAGTATACATTTCAGAACTGTTGATCACGTGTCGCGAGATGGTTGACTTGTTGCTGCCTACATGCCATATGACATGCACTGTAAAAGCAATTGATAGAATCAATTGTTCATTGCTACATTGCAATTGCCTCAGAAGAACAAGTTAATTTCTCCCAGTTAAAAAAAATTGAACTTTCGTTAGTATTTGTTTGTGCCAATCATTTCAATAAGTTTTGTTTTTAAAAATAATCAACAAAAACGCACCCAATTCAAATCCTGAAGTAAATGTGGTTTTTGGGAGGATTACAATTTCGCAGTTCTTTAACTGTCACTTTTGAGGCATTGACATAATTTATTATGAATTACACAGATGTTTGCCATGTTTGAATGCTTCCCAGTGGCCAAATTTGTTGAAACATCACTGTGAAGGAGTGCATTTATATAGAAATATACACACTACTTGAATAAAAATGCTCTTCATTGCAGTGACTTTTTGACGTTTTTGCCCACTGGGTTTTAGACATCTTTTGCATTGCTTGAATTTCTTTCTTTCTTTTAATACAAATCTTTTCTGTGAACAAGAAGTCAATTGGTGAAGAAATTAGACATTAAAGGCACTCTGCTATTTACCTGCTTTAATCTTCGCAACCTTAGGATAGTAGGCTTTTTCAGTTTTATGATTGGTGTAAATTGGTTTTATTTAGGTAACCATAGATTGTTATTGAGATAATCACATATATTTTATTGTTATATCTTATTTTTACGTTTTATAGGCCTTTTTTTGCAGGAAGACTTGTATGCATGGACTATTTTTGAAAATTCAAATAACATGGAAAACTGCCGAAAAGACTGCTCCAAAATTAAAGGGAAATAATTTTTATCTTGAATCGAATGTTTGAGATAATTTTATGAAAGTATATCATTACTGTATATTCTGAAGCTTATATTATTTCTGTTTTTTTGTTTTTTTACTGTCAACATGCATAAACATTTTATTTTCGTGGAGGTTGTAGATATTAACTCGAAAGATATGCTAACATAAACGTTGATTACAGACTGTCTAGGAGAACCAGATCTCTTATGTGGTTTTCTTCCCCATTTTTTCCTACAGTTTTAAATCTATGCCTGACATTATGATAATTTTGTTTTGTTAGATAACATCCACAAAGAATATTTGCAACCCATAAATTTCATGTTTAACATAGACATTTTATGAATTTTTATGAAGTTTTTTGATGCTTCCCAAGATGCTCTTTTATGCATAGGCGTTTTATGAATTAGTTCCTTCCACTAATGCCCTTGCATGTTCACCTAGAACACTAAAGATGCCAGCTTGGTTCAGTGAATTCTTCATTGCTACAATTTGAATTTTGAAATTGCCAACAATGCATGATATATACTTCTTTTCTTTAGAACCTCAATCAAAAATATAATAACAAATGATATCTTACGCCAGCAGTTGCTACCCTATCGCAGTTCAATCAGTCCGAAATGCAATTGGTTGCGATGGTCGAGGAGAAACAAAGGTCCGTGCTGGCATCTTTATTTTTAACGAGTTGTGAATGCATCGAATTTTGTTTTCAATTCAGTTTTTTGTTCCATTCTTTGTAGAATGCTTATTGTCAATATCTTAGTTGTATGTTATTTGTGATTCAAGCCCTTAAAGATGAGGCTTGGGAAAGGCAAGGTAAAATATTTTTTTTTACTTCACCAGAAAGATGTCGGCTTAAATTTGATTGAATTTCTAGCCTGAGAAAGTATTTCTCAGCTGTCAACGTTCTTTATGCTACAAGCGAAAAGAAAAATTTAAATTTGCTTTGATTCTTTCCGAAATTCAGTCCTAATATAGAAACACCTGTTTCAATGATTTTGTTACTTCCCATGATGCTCTTTTATCTATAGCCAAACGATTTATGATCAGTTTCGTTTTTCAAATTTCAGATTTGAAGGAACTGTGTCACGGTGACACATTTAAACTGTTCAAGCTAACGGAACAATGTCTTGACAGAGCTCACGATATCCTCAAATCACTACATGGAGATTGTAAGCTAGCTACATTCGATATTCTTTTGTTTACAAATTGCATTCGAATTGTTCGAAAAAGATATTGAAAATGTGGATAATTTATTTTCACCGAATGTCTGTTGCCTGTTTGTTTTCTACTGTGGCTGTTGGTCGCTAAGCAACAACTTTGTTTGATGGTTTACTCACAGTCTTTGTTTCTTTTTACTCTTGCTTTTCTGTCTTCTTTTTTCCCTATGTCATTCAACAGTCCATTCTTCAAACAGATCCTTTAAATTTTGGTTTCTACTGCTTCTGTTTGACCAATTTTCAGTATTTGATGGCAAGACAGAAACAATTGACTATTTGAATCAAAAGACGCAACCACCACACCCAGCATTGAGACGCCACAGCCATTCACCACAACCCACAAGCTCGTTACCATCGGAGCGTAAAATCACAAGGTCAATGACCAATTACAACAATACACCAACAAACGATGGAAATAAGTACAAAACTCTCATGGAATTAATGCCGACTCCACCTGGATACACCACTGCCACTGTCACCGCCTCAACCAGGTATGGCTGCTAGCATTGTGATCTTTGTAGATATTATAAGAAAACAAAGTTAAACCTGTCTCTTGATTTACCAATTCGCAACTACATTTTATATGAAAATACACGTGTTGTGTTTGGGTTAGTGTGGTTACTAAAAACTTTAGCCTTACTTTAGCCCGCAGAATTTTCATGCAAAAAACCACGAGATATTTCAAGCCTATCAACGTCGAAAAACCTTACGTGGCAAGCAAAGATACGGGGCCATCAACTTGGTAGGTTCTTTCGTTTTTAACATCCCTGCAACCTCCTTGCCCCAATTCCTATTTTTCTTCAAATTGTTAAAAAGTGCCTAATGTATATCCATATTATTTTATTAAGCCTGGCTCAGACCTGACGATTACGACGACAAAATATCGTCTTAGTCGCTCTATTGTACGTAAAAATCTATTGAATTTTACGTCAATTCTATTGTTTTAAGATCGTGAATGAAGGCATGTGCTCCAAATTTTACAAAGAAGTTGAAACTTAACAAGGGAAAGAAGTATCATGTGTTTGAAACAATTTTGAAATTAGTATTTTGAGACACATGAGAGTGTTCAGACCTGGCGATTGGCGATTACGACGATTGATATTTTTTTAATCGTCGTAATCGTCAGGTCTGAACCAGGCTTCAACGTCTTCTGTTGTTTCAAGAAAATAAATTTCCGTCATTTCGTTGTTTTTTTTAATAATTGTTTCATTGGCGCGCAGAATGGCTCCTCAAGTCTGTTTTAGTCAGTGGGATAAAGTTCTCGGGTCGCATGGAAAAGTTCCCTTCGTGTAAAAGGTCCTGAGTTACATTTTTCTTGTATGCTCTCCATCTCTGTGTTGGAAATGTTTAAGTTGCATCTCTGTGTAGAACCTGGATTTATTTCGTAAAGAAGCTGAAAAGATGGCTATCCAGAAAGCACGAGAGAAGGCAGTATCCTTTTCCACCATCAGATCAGATAGGTTTACTCTCTCTCCTCTACACAAATGATGTCATTGTTGGAGTACTTATCTTGTTCGTCACATTCCTTAACATCTGCAGGCTTATACAAGATTCTTAGAGCGACAAAAGGAGATGAAGATAGAAGCAGAGAGGTAAGAATCTTTTCTGTTAAACAGACAGTTGTATTTATCGACGTCATTTTTTCGATGCTTGCTTTTATTATTTGTGAAGACGTTGGAATAGACGGCAGAACCATTCATCAAGAGATAAAGAATACCGACAGAGCTTGCTTGTCGCTATTTTAGCGTTTGAAGAAGACGCTGTAAGTATTATCTTGATGGAAATACATTGATATGTGGATAGTCTTGACCCTTATCTTCATAAACTTTTGCGAGGATTGATTACTATTTTACGGAGAGGCTTTCCTCTTCACCGTCCAATACGCGAGACGATAATTTGTAACCAATACCATTCATCGTACAAATGAAGTCCTGGTCACACCATGCGAAACATCTTGTCTACAAGTCTAAAGTTTTTTGTTTAGGGTTGGCCGAAGACCTTCCGTAAAACATTAACACCGAATTGTGAACCTGTGGTAATTACGAATGCTATCCAAGCCATACTCGCGTGAGTAGGATGTAACAATTGAACACGTGTGAATGAAATTCTCTCAGGTTTTTTTTTCTTGACTCGAACTTTATTGTCGGTTCTTTGACATAATAATTAGTATAGTTCTACCACTTTCAACTCTCTGAAACTCGAACTCTCGATAACTCGAACTCTCGATCACTCAAACCCTCGATAACTCGAACTCGCGATAACTCGAACTCGCGATAACTCGAACTCGTGATGACTCGAACTCGCGATAACTCGATTTACTTTCCCGGTCTACTGAGAGTTCCAGTTATCGTGAGTCAACTCAACATCTTTTCATTTTGTTAAATTTGGTTTTCAGTTCAAGGGATCATCCTCTAAGTAAAGTTTTGAACGATCTCAAGCATTCCATCTACCAGCGGATTCGAACCTTGCTGGAAACATCACAGGCGGCCAATCGCAACGCTTCAACGACAGAAAACGAGTACCTCGCTCCAGTGGATTCGCTTGATCGTCGCAATATCGTTAATCAACCAACTGGTGTCTTATTTACAACAGCTGGCGTCCTATCTACAACAATTGGTGATTTGCCCACAACACCTGGTGACTTTCAAGTTTCTGACGTATTCAGTGAGCAGGCGGGAAATGTTAATGATAAAGTTCTTCTTGTGGAAACCTCTAGAAATTCAACTTCTCTGGAACAAGCTTTTGACGAAATGAGTTGCTCTATGTTCGATTCTGATCCTGAAGAAGAAGAAGAAGAAGACAATTCACTGGATGTAAACTCGAACGAAAAATCACAGGAAGACGCACTGCATGAATGCACGGACGTTGAAGGAGACACCACTGATTACAAGGTTTTGGACGCCGGTTATGACACGTTGCAGAGAAACCGAGAATTCTTCAAGAAACTTTCTTCGAACAAACAGCAGGCTGAGAAACGAACAGATTCTCATATCTCAAATGAGGGTGCAACAGATGACCCTGACAATCCGGGCACTGCTGGTCTTCACAAGGAAAATAGCGGCGAGTATTCGTCACTCATTCCTGATGCGAGAACTTCGAATAATTACGAATTTTGTGATTTGAAAACGACGAAATTGTCGGTGACGTCAGACTGTTCTGATGGCGTAAATAGCACTGTTACTACAACTTCGGATGTCGATATTTACAAATCTCTAGATGAAGTTGACAACGATGAATATGAAACACTCGCAAATAAAAATACTCCAGTCGTAAAACGAGAGAGCATTTACGAAGAGATTGATTACGAAGAAACAAGGGAGGAGGAGAGCGTGGAGGCGAAACCGATGCTTCGTGCACAAACGAAAAAGATTTATCGAGAAATCAGTGAAGACAAGTTGGCTAAGATCGGCGATGACTACTTGAGGGAATTGGACAATATCGTACAAGACCTGCTATTTGGAATTGGTGGGTGTTATTGTCTGGCGCGTGTACACAGAACTTTTCCAGGAAGTAATTGGAATCAGGGCGCAATTAACTGGGAAGAATTTCATTTCTCAGTGGACTGATTTTTTATGTTTGGCCTCAATTTCATGTTTGTTCTCGTTTTGATAGATGGGGTCTTTTGTTTATGAAAACCTGCTTTGATTGGCTTAAAGACTGTAAACTATTTTTATATTCTACACGTCTAGATCGACTGCAGTCGGCGTTACTTCTGACGTATGAAGGAATCGACACGCCAGAAGGGCGCGACCAGTGTTACGTCACGTTAGAAGGGATCATCTTCAAATCGCTGTGGTCATGGATCATTCAAATGTTCAGGTAGAACCCGAAAATCCGAACGGATTTGTTGAAAACTAAATTTTTCTTTCTCATTTTGATATATTTTGGTAAATAGCGCTTGCAACAGTCCAAACCTTTGAAGTGGGCGCTAATTTCGAAACGGGGCGTTAATGTAAATGGGGCGTTTTTTTCAAATATATCTAAAATATAACATGTCCAGTCATGTTATTGTCTGTGATGAATCTTGTTTGCTCTTCAGGCGGTTAAACGCTCACAAGGAAGATGCACTGCGAAAAATCATGCAAAAGAATTCTCGTTCTGATCCGAAAGAAATGAAAGTCCCTCAAAAATTCACCTTACAGGACGAAAGCGTAAGTTGAAATTCACGTCATAGTTGCGTGATGGATAACAAGAAATGAAACGCGATGACCCTAAGAAAAACATTAATGAGCATAGTCGACTTGAAACGTTGCATTTGCTTTTTATAGCAGGATTCTTCCGATCAGCGACCGTATCAGATTGCTATTGACGAGCTCAAACATCTGGCTCAATATGAAACCCCACTGGAGAAGCTCGAGTGTGTGGGTACGTTTAACAAATCTCACATTTTATATGTTATGAAAGTCTTACTTGGAATTGCTGTTAAAAGTTCACCATCAATTAGATTACTGCGTTGTCTGACGTTATCTTAACGAGTGTTTTCTTAATAGACCTTTCCCGAATTTCTGTTTAAACGCCGTGTTATAACCTAGCATCTAAGTTTCGCCTCTTTTTCAAACTCTTAATCGCTTCTAATTATTCCACTGGGGAACTGAAAGAACGAGTAACTATTACTTACTGAAAACATTATGCAATTAGAAAAACAATGAAATACATAGAAACGAGGCTAAACTTGATAACTAAGCATTAACTCGGCATTTAAACGGAAATTCGGGAAAGGTGTATTGAACTTCGTCGACGAAAAGTCGGCATCAGTTTTCATTGTGATGTTTTACCGTTCATTGTTTTTACCTAGTGCGCATGTCTAAAGCCATTTGTCATTGTGTTGAATCATACTGGCAGGAGAAAGGAGAAAGCAATCCTCCAAGAGTGTGCGTAAATATCAAATATGTTGTCGTATGAGAACGTCATGTATATCCCAAGACTATATAATTTATATTTTTGTCGGTATATAGAAACCATTTTTTTCAGTAAACTGATGTTAATCTGACGAAGTTCCTGCCCTGGTTCTTATGAGCGAACAAAACATAAGTCCATCTAATTTTAACATTCGAGCTTAAAGTCCATCCAGTTATGTTTACAAAGGTTTCTCATTTCTCCAACAATAATAGCTTACGTTTTTTTTAAGTGAATTAGTCCTTGTATTTTCTTTGACTGACGACAAATTTCGGACAGAAAGTTGAAACAATGCAAAAGAAAGGAGCCCTTATTACTGTCTGCTCGAACTTTTCGACAAATCTCTCTTCAAAGCTTTTAAAAAGCGAAGTTGCTGTTAAGTAATACTATCAAGCATGGAGGTGATGACATCTGTTTTGTTCTTATATCAGTGGCGGCGACGATCTTCTTCCCATCGTGACGTACGTCGTCGTAAAATCACGATCACCGCAGCTGGTGTCGGAATGTCACGCAGTAGAAGAGTTTATACACGAAGGGTAAGGTTCCTGAGTGGTATGTTTTTCATGAGTGGTGTATCCATCTTGAGCAGTATTTGCAAGTCATTCTTTTTCGACACTATTCTTTTTCGTCTACCGTGTATTTTAGGTATTTACTGGGCGAAGAAGGATATTGTTTGACGACTTTACACACGGCTCTGTCGTATTTAGTGTCGCTCGGCAAGGACCTATGACGTCATTTTATGAATTTATAAATTATATTTTTTAGACTATTAAAATGCTTATAAAAACGAAAAGTTTGTTCCTCCATGCCACAAAGATTGGCTAATACAATATTGTTACTAAGCAACCAGAGCTCACTTACCCAACTTTTAGGATTGAGTTGGCACACCGTACGCAATACTGTATTTCTGAAATTATTGAATATCCAGGGTTTAGTTTGTTCAATTGCACATACATAAAATTTATGTTTGCGGTTCATTAAGCATGAAAATAAACGTGAAATTGCGTTATCGTTCAGTTTAGTCGAAATGCTTCCACAAAGCCATCGTGTAACACTCAACAAGAAGTGTTCAGTGGAACTGTTTTTTCTGTCCAGTTAACTTCAAACTTGCTAAGTTTAGCTATCATGATTGAAGGCTTGTAAACATACTAGTCTATCGTCGATGTCTATCCATATCCATATATCCATATCCATATATCTGATGATCCAGTAAATAATGTTGTTGGTTACATACTATGACTGAGTAGTTAGCTAGACATAAACATTAAACAAACCCCTCACTCTTGAAAAACTACTTTAGGCGAATTCAGCTGTGTTATTTATGAGAATTTTGGTGTTATTTCATCGTGAACTGTGATCTATACACACGCAAATGCAATGTTTTCGTTTGTTTTTGTGATCTGTACACACACAAATGCAATGTTTTCGTTTGTTCTTGTGAAATGTTTCTTTGTATACAATATATAATAGTTCGTAAATTTCTCCGTTCGATACAACATGATTGGTTGATGTACTGTAATTATTTGAAAGAGTGCCCTGATTTTAAGTAACGCCTCCGTAGCACGCAAAAGGGGCGCTCATTCGGAAAATACAAACCTCTGTTATGATACTGTCACGTGATGACGAAATATTGTCGTTGTTAATATATCTAAATTTATGTTTTGTGTTGTTTAGAAAAATTCGATTTTTTTTAATTAATACAACTTTTACAGAAGAAAATTGATGCGTCACATTTTGCAAATATTAGTTACCTCTTCCCTTCATCTTTCCACCAATCATCAATTTATAGACCTTTTCGGAAAATACGTCACAGCAGATCTTGCCTCGCTTTCAAACCATATAATAATGGCATTTGTGTCGTTTTTGAAAAGAAATGCTACCCGAGGGTAAAATCTTTCACGAACTTTTTTATCATTCTTAACTGCGTAAGTAATTTAAAACATCAGAAACGAGGCTAGATCTGCCATGACGTAATTTCCGAAAAGGTCTATTTATCAATTGAGAGACTGTTATGCCTTCCTTTCAAGAACAGTGGGTCCATAATATCTTAAGGAAATTTCAACAAAACCCATCGTGCGGCTTTCACAAATTATCTCAAATTGATAAACGTTTTCCTTGTTTGGTATTTGAGTCCGAAGCATTTGTTATTTCCCGTTCGGATCAAGAATGCAACCAGTTTTTCCCTTAATGAGACATGCACAAACCCAACATAAAAAAAACAGAATAAACGTTAAGAAGTGGTTTCATTGTCACTTGTTGTATGTTCTGAATCCGAATCGGAATCGTCGGATTTGTTAGCTTGCGGATCGGATTGTATAGGTTCGCTCTCAACATCCTCATCGGAGTCTGAATCGGAATCA
Source organism: Turritopsis dohrnii (assembly GCA_027922465.2). Taxonomy (NCBI): domain Eukaryota; kingdom Metazoa; phylum Cnidaria; class Hydrozoa; order Anthoathecata; family Oceaniidae; genus Turritopsis; species Turritopsis dohrnii. Next base: position 97,381 of record BQMF02000147.1, on the reverse strand, counting down.
TCGGATTTACTATTTTGCAAATCAGATTGAAAAGGTTCGCCCTTGACACCCTCCTTATCATCAGAATCCGAATCAGAGTCATCTGATTTACCAGCAGGAAGATCGGATTGAAGAGGTTCACTATTGACATTCTCTTTGTCGTTATCTTCAGAATTCGAATCGGGATCATCGGATTTGCTACCTTGAAGATCACCGGATTGAAAAGGTTCGCTCGTGACACCCTCTTCATCGTTGTCATCAGAATCCGAATCGGAATTGTCCAATTTACTATCTAGATGATCAGTTTGATAAACTTCATTCTTGACATTTTCTTTGTCGTTATTTTCTAAATCTGAATTATTTTGAAAATCGAATTGTTGAGGTTCACCTTCGACATCCTTTTTGTCATTGTCTTCAGAATCCGAAGCGGAATCATCGGATTTGCTCGCCTGAAGATCACCGGATTGAAAAGGTTCACTCGTGTGATCTTCTTTGTCGTTATCAGAACCTGAGGTTCTACTGCCGTCAGATCTGTTTATTTCATCAGTTGAAATGTTATTTTGATTTACGTCCTCGTTCATTTCTTCAGCTGGCAGTCTATCGTTTCGGTGATTGCTCTCTGTGTCACTTGCTACTGACGAATCGCTTGTTTCGGTTGAGTCATCATACATATCTCGCTCTCCACCGGCAATGTTAGTACCAGAATCTTTTCTATCGTTGATAATTTTCCTCTCTTCTTGAAGTATTGCAGTGGTTTCAGTATCACTATGAGTGTCATTTTCTCCATCTTCTTCATCTTCTGATGAGGAAACATTTTTGAAAACTCCTTTCTTCTCATTACTTTTCACATCAAGCCCATCTTCAGTTTCACTACCGCTATCATCGGATGAATCATCGGTTGAGAGATCGGATTTCTCTTCATCATTTTCATCTGTATCGTTTTTATCTCCATCATTTCTAACATTTTTATCTCCATCATTTTTTCCGACATTTTCAGCTTTTTCAATGGGGTTGTTATGTATGGTGTTGCTTTCACTCGAAGTATCACTATCAGACTCGTCGTTTGAATCGGATGATAAACCGAAGTTTTCGGCTTCTTTATCGGAGTTCGATGATTGGGCCAACACTTTTTCCGATGGTATGTCCATCGCATTAAACTGTTGATCCGAAAAATCGTTGTCTTCTCTAGAGTTATCGCTATCCACAGAGATGACGTCATCATCGTGTTCCTCTGTGTCGGAAGAACCGTCTGATGACGAACTATCGTCAACTTTATCTTCATCGTTGTCGAGTTGTTCATTATAATCACTCGCAGCGCGGACTTCACTGCCTTCCGAGAATTCATCTTCCTTATCTTCCGAATGACGATTCAAATTAACAGAACTCTCCTCCTCAGCTTCATCAGTCCTATTATTCACTGGAGAATCACGCTTCCCAGCACTCCAAGACGGACTGTGTTCATTCTTTGATTTCATGTCATTGTAATCCGAAATATTATCTGCATCCGAATCGGATGAATCGGAATCATCTAAAACTGCACCGTTGCTCTCTTTCACTCTGCTTAATTTTTCTCTTTCGATAGCCATCTCTTTCAAATATTTCTCACCTAACCACATGTGAAAAATCAAATTTGAATCCTCAGGGTATCTATCACGTTTATTGTCACTTGCACCCTTGGACTTACGCCTCTTTACTTCATACGTTTTTTCTAACGCCCATTCCTCGAAGGTTTTTAAATGTGGGTTGTTCCATCGAGACCGTCTCTTCATCTCCAAACTGTATGTTTGCTGCGCTACTTGAATTCTTCGAATGGCTGCTTGAGTTTTTCGCTCTTCCTCCTTCTTCTGCAGCCACTTCTCAAAGGAGGAATTCTTTTTTTCACAACTGGAATGATCAGCAACTTGTGACGCCTCTTTTATCTTATCACGTGACCTAGCTTCCGATTTCTTCCAGTCAAGCCATTGCTGAAACGTCATCCCGTTTTTAATGTTTTCATTTCGGATTTCATTTCGTTTCGTATTGCTAATGCCGTCATCCATTTTGTTTCTTTGGTTTCGTTTCTGTTCTAGCCATTCCTCGAAGGGGCACGCCTTTTCTGAAAGAGAACGATCCCTCTTCTTCTTTTGCTTTTCATCACCAGCCGTGTTCGACTTAGATCGTTGCCTCGTTTTCGATTGTAACCATTTCTCGTATGCCTTCCTATTGAGTTCGTTCTTTTCAAATTGCTCCGCGATTTTAGTCTCTGATAACACTTCACTCTCTACAATCTGTTTTTTCCGTTTTTTCCTTAACCAATCATCGTAAGCTTTGTTGTTTTGATTAGAAATTCCAATCAGCTCATTGGTCAAATACGAAACCGAACACTCTGGTTTCCACCAATCATGTTTGTTATCGTTTGTTTCTAAATTATTACTCTTTTTCGCGTTTTCTTTTTCATCGTTCGATTTTCCTGATAACTCTGTTGTATGTTCTTGCTTTCCAAAGACGACACTATTCAAGTGTGTTTCTTCTTGAGTCACTTCAGTTGGAAGTTCTTCAGATATCGAAGGATTCAGTTTATCCAGTCTAAAGAAAAATTAACACATACATGAGAACTTTTTAAAAGTTGTACGACTTCTAAAAAACACAGATCGACGCATGACAGAACTCTCCTGATCTCAACCATAGATACTTTCTAACGGGCCTACATATTTCTCGGTTTTACTTTTACCGCGAAGTATGATAATGATTAGTCCCAGAGTTAAACCTTATTATCGTATCGTATCGTATCGTATGAGTCATTCAAAACGAAAACTAACTCACCGTCTTCTGTTGAATTTTTGTGGCTGTTTGTCCGATTTTCCTTCTACCTGGTTTCCCGATTCTCGATCTATTTGCTTTTTTGTTTTTATGACTGTCCTGCGGATGGTCCCGCTTTCTTGCAGGTCCACATTTTGAAGGACTTGAATTGGTAATATTCTCTTCACGGTTGGTTCTCGAACGCAGGCAGCTCTCTTAGACCAGTAGATTCGTTTCTGGTCATCTGTTAAATGTTCAAAGTTGGCGGATATTCCATCGCCACTTTCTTCATTTATCGATGCTGATTCAGCGAAATCCTTTTTAAGTGTGTGCACATTGTTAGTTGTTTCTACTGAGTCATTCATTGGTAGTTTGGTACTTATTTTGACGTTAGCGTTCGATTTCATTCCCCCCTTCACCCTGTAGAACACTATCTTTCCAGATTTTGTTTGCAAGTTTTCTTCGTGTTGGTCTCCCGTCCAGCCATTGACCCGTGGAGGCATTTTAAAGGTAGGGTATATCTCGGCGGATTCAACTTGTGGGGCAGACATCGTCATGCGATGTTGATTCGAGTTTCGACTATCACCTCCATTATCGTTCACGTTCTTTAACTTCGAGGTGTTCTTTTTAAACACGTGCTTCGTGTCTGAAGGTGTCTCCTTGGCAACTGCAGGAAGGATAGACGTTATTGTCTAAATAACAAAGGAAACATACATTCAATCTTTTATTGCTTTTTCATCACTCAAAAATATGGATCACTCAAAAATATGGATCACTCAAAAATATGGATCACTCAAATGTATAGATCACTCAAAAGTATGGATCACTCAAAAGTATGGATCACTCAAAAATTTTCAAAAGATTTATTCACCTGATACATTCATTCTTTGTCAGCTTGTTGTTGGCGTTTCTTTTTATTGGCGATGGGCGGGAAAAGCGAGTGGTTGGATCTTGTCCTGTTTAAAAAACCACAACTTAAAATGTGTTTATGACATACACTATACATATTGAAATCCATGTAGAAAAAGTAATTTAATAATCATATTGGTCATACCTTGCAAACTCCTCCTGATATCTTTGAGCAATATCATCTAGATCTTTTCTGTTTATTTCATCATCATTAAGAACTGGCGTTGCATCTTTTGTTTGAAGTTCATTCAAAACATCCAAGTTCCAGTTAAAAAGCCATATCCGTTTCTCGCATTTCAAATGACCGTTGTTGGCAGCCATCATTAACGCAGTTATACCTAATAATAGAACAATAAAAAATCTGACAAAGTATACCAAAAAAATTCAAATTCGAGGAAAGTGTTGTGCTTACTGACCCTCGACAAACATACCGGGTGGTCCAAAAAAAACGTGTCCAAATTTATTTTATTTATAAAGCTTAGTGTCTTTTACCTAGAGTCGCAGAAATATCAAACTTTGACTATGACTTGAAAAAATGTAAGTGTATTATTTTTGTTCATACCTTCGAAGTCAGATTGTTTGGAATCGACGCCCTGTGAAAGTAACAAGCTAACACAGTGAATGTGACCCTGGCTAGCTGCAACATGTAAACACGACCTGCCGTTTTTAGAGATCATTCTGACGTCGGCAGCACTTTTAGATATAAGCTCCGTAACAAGCTTCAAATGGCCTTAAACAAAAAGAAGATCTGATAAGAACATCAGTGAGCACGAAAAAAACACTGAGAAGAAGAACGATGTGCAGGTAAGACTGAAGTTCATGGCGATTGTTTTTTGGTTTTTTTGATAAATGAAAGCTTCGTGCGTCGTTACTGGACTTACTGCATAGAAACACGGCGTTTAAACCAGCATTAACACGGCGTTTAAACCGAAATTTAAAGCAGGTTTATGAATCGTTTGTTGGCAATACAAATATGGTAGCGAAGTGTTGTGGAGATTTGAGCGCATTTGATAGGTGGACCACGTCATCATCACGATGTGAAGTTTTTTACCTTGAAAACAAGCGATAAATAACGCCTGAAAAGCTCTCAACGGAACAAACTTATTCCAAGCATTAAGCTCAACATCATCCGTTTTGTCGTCTTCCTGAACGAATTCCACGCCCAGTGAGAACACCATTTTGATATCTCCTTTGCTTGCAGCGATACAAATCTGTTCCAGACTCCTTTCTTTGCATTTCACACGAAGCACTGCTCCACTTTTTACCTTCTTGTCCCAAAATGTATCTGCATCGAGTAGCTTGATGTTGCTAACATACAAACTTTGTATTTCGGCTAGTATTCCTGTTTTGACTTCAATTTGTGATTTCAGCTGATGGAAACTAGCACTCGGATTTACATTTTCAAATGAGATGATTTCATCAACGGGCGTATGAACAAAAACTTGCAGGCGTAAGGATGATGGGGTGGGAGATTTCATTGCTGAACAAAAATTAACTGTAACCTAGCATCCAAACGGAATATTCATGGCATATTGGAGGGTGGTAACGATTCGGATCCACTTGATTGATTGACTAAAAGAACAGAGAATACACAGCTAAAACAAATTAAACATAAGTTAATGGCACCCTACGACACTGCGTACACGAGTGTCAGCCATGTTGTATCACTATATTTTAGTTCCTAAAGTTTTTCAAACTTTGATGATTACGAAGTACTTCATACTAAGCCACAATATCTTTTATAAAGAGGTTCATAACAAACACTCAAAAACCCTGAAAACACTGATTTAAAATGGTTTACACAATTGGTTTTTCCACACGAATGTTTTCCAGTTCTAGTGTTCTAGTGTAAAGGGTTACCTTTGTTGTTAGCTTCTCAGACGACCATCAACTTTCGCAAATCAATATTTTCAGACGATCCTCTTGACAAAGATCTTAGCAACTGCGGAATCTGTTTTATTCTTTTAGTCAAAAAAAATTTGTTTATTTTACGAATTGAATGAAACACCATCTTACAAGACATTAAAAAGTAAATATTAAAATGAAAAATCTTTTAACTGGAATATAAAACATTTTTAATTTCGACCTCGTGTAAAATATAATCAAATAATATGCGTGAAGCCGTCAAATATTTTTTCCCATCACAAAATTACATTTCTTCAGAGATTCCTTGAATTCTTGTACATTTTGAACTTCTGGAGATTTTCGAGCCCGTCTTAACTTTCCGACCGTAAGAGGCGTTATGCCTACACCTGGACTAACAAAAGTTCCTTCATAAGAAACTATGTGATACGAAACTGAGTACAAAGGGGGGACTTATTTGCCCAAAATATATACATCACTGTTTTGGTACTAAAGTCATTAAAAAAATTAAGGAACCTACACTAACAGAGCACTTTGCTTGGTTTCTTCTAAAACGCATGTGAGCTTTCAGAATTCTAATAGCAAACTATAAAGACTTTCAATGCGCGCTGCGGAGCGGTGTAAACTGAGGTGATATGTTTACATGTGTTAGTATTGCCACTGATAAGATCGGGTAAGCTAGAATTATTTGTACTGAATATCGACGTTTCCCCTATCAAAAGATAAGCCATTTTCTTTGCTCCTGGTCCACTTAGGATTTCATTAGGAAGTTTTAAAGAAAAAATTCCTATAGTTGCAGTGTGATGATTCAAGACCATAATCCAGTTCGAAATACCTTAATTAAAGATAGTTTTGGAAAATTAAAATTAATTCGCCAAAATAAAAAGAAAAGACATGGTTGGAAAGTATACTGTATACTGTGCTATATTCAAAAATACAAACAACTGACTTTATCATCTTTCTTCTTTGTCAAGCTTTGTACTATGAAAACAAGAAAAGAATCGCTAAAATGAGATGAAAAAAATATTCCGCAGTTCTCTCTCCAATTTGACTCCACCAGCAAAGAAAGTCGCCCAGCAATTAGAAGTTGTCAGTACCATACCAATATTTGGGTTAGTCGAGGCAAATGGAAGATGAAATTTTCATTTTGGAGAAAACCCTACATAGGGGTGGAACCGTAAAGAAAAATCATACATTTCTCTCTTCAAGTAATAGACAATGTTGGTGAAAATAAATTTGTCCGCTAATTAGAGGTGTCCGTGTTAATTGGAGGGAACTATATCCATGGTAACAATAAACGGCTAATTTTGTTAATTTTTCTGTTTTTCATTGATTAAATTTTAGAAAGATAAAAATTAATTCAATAAATACACCGCAAAAATATCTTCCCTTAAGGTCAGAGGTTGCTGAAAGAAGGAATGAATTTGAACATCCGAGTCAAAGTATCAGGTGATTTCCAACAAAAGATTGTCTTGATAAAAATAAAGTTTCCAGACGCTAACGAAAGATTTTGATGTTAATTGCTTGCACAGGATGCCAGCTGAGGCGATATATGGTGTTTTAGATCTGGTGACTAAACAGGGAGAGAGGTTACACACGATGAACTTTTGAAATATTGAGTTATGGACCTCCTGGATTTTCAGCGAATTCGTACGAAAGAAATTTACCATGTTTTCCAGATGAAGAGATAAAGCAAATAAACAAGACTGATGAAACAACATGAAATCGAGGTTTTGATGAAAAGTGTTTATTCAGGTTTTGTAAGAACTCTGAAAATCATGAAGAGTTGTAATCTGTTCAAATGTGTTGTTGATGCTGTCCAAAACAGATTCAAAGAATAGGGCGTGCAAGTGCGGATCACTTGCAAAATTTCTTTGTTTAATGCCTGTTTCATGACAGCATAAACCCCCGTCCACATTACGCACACAATTCCATAAAAGGTCCTAACCAAACCTGACTGATCGTTTTCTGTCATTAGAGTTAGAAAAAACGTTCTCAAGTAACGGTGAACATGAAATTGTGTCTTGTTTTCTTGATGAGTGTCGCTTATGTTTGTGGATGGAACAAGTTCATGGAAGGTAGGTGAACAGCATAAGTGAACACGCATCTGCTTAAACAGACTTTCTATCGTGCATTTGTGATTAGTGTATCAGATAATACAACTGATCTAATTAATTTTCCGATTTTTTTAGTTCCTGGTATGTACCAAGGAGATATCCAGTTGACACCAAAGCAACGTTTCCTATTCCTTGCTGGCGCTAACCCGTTCGGATCTATCGTTGGTAGAAGATGGCCTGGTGGCAGGATTAACTATTTTATTGAACATTCTATCGGTATTTAGTTTCATTATGCTTTTACGGCAATGTTTCGTTTAATCATATTTTGATAAATTTGCTACAAACCAACATGTCTTTCTTGGTTCACTGATCTACATCTCCTATGTTTCATCAGCCTCATTAGTATTGATCCATTCACCATTAACTCTCTTCTATTAAATGAACTTTTTCCACGAGAGGGAAATTGTGTATGAAACTTTCCACTGAAAATTTAGTTCTTCGTTTAGATAACAGAGGAAGAATTGCAATAAAGGATGCAATAAAGGCTTATCACCAGAACACGTGTTTGAGATTCAATGAAATAGGATATAATGAACGTCGCGGAAATTACATCTCTTTTTATAAAGGAACAGGGTGAGTACTGATGTCGGTCTCTTTATTACAAGGAAACTTCTTTAACATTATGTAACACTATGTTAGTCTGACAACTCGTTACCAACTCATATTATACGATTTTTAATCTCTCCATTAGTTGCAACTCTCCTGTTGGCATGTATGGCCGCAATCGAATATCGATAGGTCAAGGCTGTCAAGACAAAGGAACAGTTTTACATGAGATTGGACACAGCATAGGTTTGTACTTGGCACCTAATTGAAAAACTTGCATAGCAACTGATGACTGCCTTATCCTCCCTGGATTGTTTCAGTCTGTATTCTAAGATTTCTTCTTCTCTCTTATCTTCTCCTTAGATCTTCCAAAACTTTTTTTAAGTGAAATTTTGAACGTTATAGGATTGGAACACGAACAAGCACGTCCTGACAGGGATACATATGTTACAATCCATTATCAAAATATCAATGGACGTAAGTGGATTGCTGCAAGGCCAAGAAGTGCTTTATAAGAAGTTGCGTATCTTGCCGAAACCTAGTTGACCACACCTAAAAATAACCACACCCACTTAAAAAATTCTGCAAAATTGTTATAAACGCCCAATCGGTTATTAGAGGAATGTTTTTAAAACTTCTTTTTTTTTCTTTTTCAATATAATTGGATCCCGTCGAAAAATCAGATTTTTTTTTGCTCTACCAATTTGATGTGAGAATTTCAATTCTAATGACCAGAAGTATATTTCAGCCATATGCTTTTTGTTTCAGCCTGGGCATACGCATTTGATATTTCGAGAAATGTGAACTCTCTGGGAACGTCTTATGATTTACATTCCATGATGCACTACAGGTGAGTGAATGAAAACGTTAGTGTAGAATTGAAACGCTTTCCATCGTTTTTTCATTGTTTTTTTGTTTTGTTTTTTTTTTTGACAACTATTATTGTTTTGAATGTATAGGAATGAAGTGAACGAGCCTTGCATCAAACACATATCTCTTTTCTTTTGAGTAAAGTAAATTCGATAACCTAAAATTAAGACAACTAAGAATTTAAATAACTGCAAGAACATGACACACTAAAATAAAATATAACGTAAGTATATAGCAGACATACTTTTCAACCACCTATCTACCTCCACTTGTCATCTGATGGCTTCTCTAAATTCCTTCTCTAAATAACGACACCGAAAATCTTGAAGCAGCATTCAGAATGAAATCCAAAACAATAATATTCTTAATGTTGGATATGCTAATTTCTAGAATTTCACAAGAATAGGATGGGCAGATGATTTAATTCCCATACTCAGGGTCTTTCGTTATTTATTTATTTATTTGTTTATTTATTTATTTATTTATTTATTAAGTTGATATAAGTTAGTCAAATGAACATCAGTTAAACAATTTCATAGAAACGAGGTTGGTCTGGGCAATTGAGCTCGAATGAGACATCAAACCAATTTTCATTGTCGAAGAATTCTTGTTCATACCTCTCTGTACACTTACCTCCTACAAGAAGAAGTTTGAACTAAAATGAAAACTGTCAACTACCGTGGTTTCTTCGTCATCCGATTCTTCCTCTAAACTGGCAAGTGCATTTCCCATGCACTTCTGATAAAAATCATTACACCTAACTTTTTGGGGATCGGATGTGGTGATCTCGCACACCTCAAACGACTTTCCAACCATGGTGACATTGGAGGAAAGATTCTCATATGCCGCCTTAACCCTTTTCAAAAAGATTTCCAAAAAGTCTCTAATTTATCGCGTCTAATTTATTTCCCCCTAATTATTAACGCGTACTTCGAACGCCGAAATCTTGTAATTATTCTTTCTCTAATTCTAACGTTAAATTGGAGAAACCACGGTATATGTAAGAGGAATCATTATCTTTTTTATATTTCAGCTCAACTGCTTTCGCAAAGAGAGGAACGAAAACAATAACGACAAAAGATCGTTCAAAGCAGCATATAATCGATACTTACAACCGTATCTCTGGTTTCAGTCAGACGGATATCAGGCAGATAAATCTGATGTACAAAGCAGAATGCGGGAGAAGTGGCTGAAGATTTCTTTTTGAGGAAAATCGCTTAATTGAATACCTCTAAAAAATAATTAATTCTTCCCCAGGCCACTACTAACCATCTCTCCGTTTCAACCAATATTAGGTATGGGAGACAAGTTGTTCATTATGAACTTTAAAACTTGAAGCAGAAAATTTCGAAAGTTGTTTGACTTGCTCGAGAATTTTACGAGTTTCAGATTATTTGCAACTTACTTGGTCGTCTTCGATTCTCTCTTTCGGAGGTTACTCATAGCTCCCGAATAAGCAAATGAATAAATAGATAGACAGACAGACAGATAGATAGATAGCTGTTCCAGCAGCAACTCCGCCATTTTGAAGATCTTCAGAGTGCAACAATGGTCCTGAAGCCTCGCTATAGATTTTTCTGTTACTATGGCTACAAAAAGAATGACCTTCTTTGAAAAACAACATTCTAGAAAAAAGACGTATCTTCTTCGAAAAAATACTGTTTTTAGTAATTAGACATAATGAAACACAAAATTCACTCGAAATAACTGCTATTTTCAACATAGACAGTGTCGATAGTTTACAAACGAGAAAGGATAAGCTTTTGAAAAACCCTAGCCTGCGTACGTTCACTACAATTGATATACTTTCGTTAAAGGAATTTCGCAGACTGTAAAGCATAGACTAACTGCTATTTCGGACGGATGTGGAGGATGGGGAGGAGTCCAACGGTGTTTTAATGCGGTATTCGCTTTCGCTGCTACCGTAAAAAGAAAATTCTAAGATTTCTTCTTCAGAAAATATCAAGCTCACCTAGAAATGTTTCTAAGAACAAGACATTCAACTTTCTTTTAATAAGTCTCAAGAAAAAGTCTCAAGAAGCGTCAGTGTCGTTAACTTCAATTCAGATCTCTAGATTGAATCCCAGGTGATTATACAGACCATTTGTCTGTTTAGTAACTCTTCCAAATCATCTGATTTTAGTTAACACTTTTTAAAAACAAAAAGTATTCCGATGGTGATATTCCCATGGGGATATTCCGATGGTGATTCAATTGTCATTGCAGCTGATATCAGGGAAAAGTTTTATTTTGAATAATATTAAACGAATAATATCACCAGCAGCTTCGTTTTGGAAAAGAAAGACATGTTGTATTTTCTTTCTTAAAGTCATTGTATATTCGCCCAGAGTGACACTGATGATGACCACTTGCTATTTTAGCAAAACAGAAACGACAAATAGCTTTAATAACAAACTGGCAAAGGATCACGTCATCACAGAGACATGTTACCTCTCCTGGAAACTATGTTCAACATGGCACACATCCATGCTATTGTATCTACCATCTTTGACTACGAATACGACCACAACACTATGATGAAGGGAAGTCAAGTGTTCTTTCTTTTGATTGTTTATTGAAATGGATTTGAAGAAATTTTGAACAAAGAAACATCACATAAAGACTCTACTCTCAATCAAGAAAGGTGTTCAGAAATTGATATTACTGTTCTTAGTCAACTTGCAACACTCTTTATTCAGCCTCAATCGTCGATGCAAATTAAATTTGAAAATAACGACCGATCTTGTGGAAGTCTTTTAATAACGACGACAGGGAGATGAATGATTTGTAGAAGCAGTACTCTCGAATTTCAAATAATCGGGGTGGGTGGAATAAACAGGGTGGGTGGGTGGAATAAACAGGATGGGTGGAAAATTTCCTTGTGATTAATAAACAGGGTGGGTGGAATTTTTGCTCAAAATAAACAAGATTCGCAAAAATGCGACTATATATTTCAAAAGTTGGAAAAATTTCAAAAGTTGCAAAAGGTTTATCAATTATTGTGTGTACATAGATAAGAAAAACGTATCATTAAATAATTACAATGTTATTCATTTATTTTTGTTGTCCATACTAAATATAAAAACTTCCAAGAGAAACGCATGCGAATGGGACAACGCATCAAGCTCTGCCGTAAAACATCACTTTGTACTTTTGCATTCTTATTTAGCTGTCAAAAAAGAGGATAGCATGATAAAAAAAAGCAGGAAATTTATTGAAATATTTAAACTAAGTAAGGAGTGTCCAGGGCAGCTGTTCCACCGTCAACATCACAATCATTTTCTTGAATATCTTTAGTTCGCATCAACGGGCCCACAGCCTCATTCAAAATTTCGGTGTTCCCATCACTACAAGAAGAAGCCATTAAAACTCTTTCATTCAAAAATATTATCAAATTACGGATGAATGTTCCTTTGGATCTTCTTGATAATGCTCAAGAATAGTTTCAGAATTTCGAAAGATTCCGTGAGTAAAGAAACACCAACCTGATAAACACACCGAAAACACCTAACTCAGCAACTGTATCAGCGAGCAATGGTTTCTCAAACTCCACATGTACAATGTAGTTTTTAATCACAGGTGGTACAACACGTTCCATCAGAATGTATTGACTTCGTTCCACTGGATCGGAAAGTCGTTGCAGTTCAGCTACCATTTCCTCATCATACATATTTTTTCCTGACAGAAAGAATGTCAGTGACATGCAGTGATGTTTTATAATGAAAATGAAATAATAATACGATTATCAAGCGAGTAGAGCAAACGAAGAGGCATCAAAGTACAGGCTTAAATCTTTGGATTTATGGTCTGTTATCTACGTTGGAAAATTTTACTAGATACAGCTTAAGCAAAGATGACTTTTAAAATGACAGATTGTCTAATGTTTATCTCTAAAATTATTGTCTAATACTTGATGGCTAATCAGTTTATAGGCTTAGACTACCCTGGAAACTAGTAGCAATTATAAGAGTGTTCTTACGATTCATTGATTCGTCACCTCCTGCTTCTCTCTGAGGTTTTAAGACATATTTCCAAGGTGATTCAATGGCCATTGCAGTTGCACGGTCCCCATCCTCACCCTGAAAAGGAACGAAATACGCAATAAAACTTACACTGTTGAAATTAAGAAACAATTCAAGTGAATAAAGAATATCTGTTGAGCTTACAGGATCAAGTGTATACAAGCCAGCAAATGTTCTCCTTATTCTTTTAACTGATTCTTCATCTTTGACGAATCTTTCTACCATGCCATCTTCTGCTAACACTTGCTGGATCTTTTTAGTTCCAACTAGTTGTACCGCAATCGTTGGACATTTGGGAACAGTGGATCTTTCTATTAACAACCTACCTTTCCATGACTAAAGAAAAGTAAAAAATAATTTTCAGTGGAATTCTAAAGATTTGATTTTAATAGTTTGCTACAAAAAAGAAATTTTCCATCCTAACCTCTTCATTACTATAACTTTTCGGTTGATATCCGGTCCGAAAATAACATAACGCAACTTCAAATCCTTCTCTAAAAACAAATCCAGTCATAATTACAAGATTAACTGAAGTAGACTAACATGGAAATTTTAAACTTACACAATAAGAGCTCCATCACTTCTTAAACTCCCATTATTATAAATTTGCCCAAGCGTTCGAAATAACACAGGAACACGTTTCTTAGCTCCAAATGTTCTACAGCTAAATTCAATAAGAAGTTTATTGGTCAGCGCCGCAAGGTAGCTGATCTTTCATTTCCCCGTGTCTGTCAGTCCGTCAGTCAGTCCGTGTGTAAGATCGCAGTTCTTCACGCCCCTTTTATGCGCCCGTGTTGCTAACTTTAAATTTTACAGTTCAAAAGCAGAAAGTTTAAAGCACGACGTGGATTTTTGGAAAATATATCGCTATTGTGTGACGAAGTAAATATATTACAATGCAGAAAGAGTTCTCTTCATTCGGAATGAATAAATAAATTATTTGTTTTAATGCACCCTCTTCCCGCCCTTTATTTTAACGTAGTGCATTCTGGGAGCGAAACGCTGCTAAAACTTATCAGCAAGAACCAAGAAGTGGATTATTTTAATTCTGACAGTCGAATTAGGTTTAACAGATAATATAATAACAATATAATCTTATATTGAAGTGTATTGAATCAAGACATTAACAGTCATGTATCCTAATTGGATAAGAGGAAGAAAAAGTCAGGCAAGTAATTATATGTTTCCTTTTCTCCAAAACAGGATGCTAGCTTACATACCGTCTATGTGTCTAATTACGGACAGCCTTCGTAATTACGGACACAAAATGTAAACAAACATTCTTGTCACGAAAATAGACATGCATTCTTGCCAAGTTCACCACGTATAACTGAATAAAATGTTTTATGAAACAGAGCAATCCAATAGAGAGCAATTAGCAGCAACACTTGAAGAAGAATGGACCGTGAAAATCATAATGGCCTATATTTCAATACTCAGTAAAAAGTGTCCTCCCCCACTGTGATTGACGTACAAAAACTTATTTGACTTATTTTATGATAATTGACTTTCTAAAAGCATGATCTAAAAACATTTTCATTCCTCATTTCATTTTTAAATATAAATTTTCGACCGGTCGATATTTCATGACGGAAGTGGCCATTATTATTTTTTATCCGTAAATATGGCTACCATTGTACACACGGAGCTCATTAAAATACGCATGATTCTCAAGAGAGCGCAGTCTATTTTAAATCTTTAAAGTTTAGAAAAATAAATTCTAAATGGCATATTGGTAATTTTCTAGCGTTCAAATAAATTTAATTATCTCTGAAGTTTGTTTTATTACAGTTTGGTTGACAGTACGAGATGTGCCGTGTTTTTAATTTACAGACGGTTGGAATTATGTTTTGTCGATGTCCGTAATTACGAGGGCTGTCCGTAATTAGACACATAGACGGTACCATACCTTAAGGGAAGACTAGGTGATTCTTGCTGAATTATTCTATTTTATTGTGTTCACTTAAATTTTGTAGCTTGAAATTTGAAATGAATGAAAAGTTATTCAAAAAAGGCCACTGGCCAGGAGACAAAGTGTTATAAAATACGTATATAAGGTAAATGTATATAAGCATAATTACAGTAGCAATAACACACATCAGCACATAAAAAGACGAGACAGAGAAAAGAACATTAAAACCAAAACACAAGCAGAAACAATTACTACTACCTTATTCGTACTTATTAATGCTGGCGAATTTTTTGCAGCACTATTAATTAAGGGAGTTATTATTACAATTTATCGCAAAAATTTGCTCCACCATTAATGAGTAAAAGGATAAAAAAAAATTTATATTTTCAAATTTGTCGCACAAGTTTCTCCCACAAATTCCAAGATGTTTGGCAAATTTGCATAAATAAATCCCCGAAAATAACGATTTTTTTGAGGTTCAATTCACAGAAATTTGTCCAACATATTTTACTTGCATTATACCGTATTTCCTCTAATAAATGCCGCCCTCTGATAAAGGCCGCCCTCTATTAAACGCAGCACTTACAGCTAGACATTTGTAATAAAAGCGGCCCTCTAATAAAGGCAGCCTTCTAATAAACGCCGCATCTTTAAAAGAGGCATTTATTAGAAAACAGACTAAACAAGAATTAGTTTAAACAGTTCAATAGTTTTATTTGTTTTATTCTTTCACGTTTGCATGAATATTTATAAAAGTTTTCAACTCAGAAGAGAACGGTGACAGTAATATTGCTCTTCTTCGACATTTTTGTGAACAAATCTTTTGTGTAAAACAGTTTCACTTAATCTTTTTTTGGGATAAGAGGACATTGTTGTTTAGTTTGCTCTTATCTCATTTTTCATTTTGTAATAAATGCCGCCCTCTAATGAATGTCGCCCTCCATTAAACGCCGCATGCAAAACCTGGGATTTGTAATAAATGCTAATATTAGAGGAAATACGGTATTTGAATCAGGATTAATTCAACCTATATTCAAACCTTACTTTAATTTTAGTTGCCATTTTGTTAGGTTGGACTAGTCCTTAAAATATTGATATTTTCATTATTGGTATGGAAACAATCCTTATTGAAGGAGTGTCCACCTACAAATTTCTTCCCCATCTAGAAGTTTCTCTTAGCAAGACAAGTTGCTTAATTCTGCCTTGTGGAATTTTATTTGAGGGATCATTTACAACTGTGAAAACTTTCATGATTGTGATAAGCTGGAATTGTTTGTATACTTATGGATGCCTGTGTCCAAAATCTTCTAACTGTGTGTAGTGAACTTGCTACCAGAGATACATAAAATGTTGGTCTTTTGTTGGTAAAGTGGATTCACTCATTCAAGCAGCAATGATGCCTGATGACCAGCGATGACTAGCAATCTTCCTAATTCTGAATGCGAAAAGATTCTGGTCAATGAGCAGATACATCCATACTCATTAGCAGAAATGATTTTTAGTTTGATTGAGAGTATGGGACGTGCAGTGTTTTTAATTTGCAACAGTTTGATTTGATTTGCGTATTTAGGAAAATTGACGTCAAAAGCACATATTTAGTCGTTGTCATTTTCTATAGTTTTGTGCCATTATGACAAATATTTGAAAATCAGACAAAATTCAATACAAATTATTTCAGATTTCTTTTATAACCAAAGAAAAAGAAAAGTTTAATATGAATTTCCATGAACTGAATTTTACCTAATAAACTTATAGACTTTCATTGATCATTATTCACCCACCACCATGAAATAGAGAAATTCAGTATTACTATTTTCCCTTCAGGTATAATATTTGATTTGAAATTATGATGCTGTAATTCAAGTTTCTAGAAGGTCTGAATTTCTGAAGGTCTGTGCAGTTATACATAACTTTTTATGCTTTTTATTTAGCAATCATCAACTGCTTGGCATTAGATCTTCATTTAAGCTCATCTGAGGACTACTCTAGTTGGTAGAAACGAAAGTTCACCTGCGTGATTAACCAAACACGCAAGCCCGTAAGAACGTAAAGCTGGAAAGTCCAACTTGTAAAACTGAAATTTGAATCTTAAATAAAACCGATTAAAGTATCATTAAAGTATAAGTTGTTGTAGTTGTTCTTGCCCATATGATTTCTGTTGTTGCGTATAGTATTACCGTATGTAGTTTATATGCTGCCACAAAAATCTCCCTAATTAGGAAAAGGATTTAATTGATTGTTGTGGAAACGCAAGGTTTCCTTTTATAACATTTACCTTTTTTAAGCCGACTTCTGTTCGATGAATCCTTTAGGAAAAAATGCACATGTAATACGCTATTCGGCTCATAGAAATTTGTGTTTTGGTCTCGATGAGATATGTTTAGATCGGTTCTTATATTAGAGGTAATAATCTATAATGTAATGCCAGGCTTCTTCGGTTTTTATTCATTCGACGATTTACTCCTTGTGAAAACATTACAGGGGTCCTTTTTATCACGAGACGTTTTTATGGATTGGATTGGATTTGGAATGGATTAACATTTTCGATTAGCATGTTCATCAACCGAATGCGGGCTTACCCAGATACTAATCAAACTGTATTTTGGAAAGCTAGCCATTTCTTTTGTAAATTGATTACAATCTTTAGACTTAGCATACACTTCGCGCTGACCTTAAGGCCTATGGGCCTCTTGTTATATTATAATCTCAGCAACAAACAAGAAAAACTGCCATAATGTGATACACATATTACCTCTCATGGAAACTGTATTCTAGATGTCGTTGATCCAGCCTATTGTTTTCACCATCCATCACAACAAATATGATCACAGCACTGAAGTAGGAAGTGTGTCACAGTAAGATCAACATTGAAAAAAACCTGAAGGAATAATAAATCTAAAGACACAAAAACTTAACTCTTCAATTCCATACAACTGCCATACTTTATATAAACCTTCTCCAAGTTTTCGAAGTGCAGTATTATCTGCAAGCTAAAATTAAAGAACACTTTTTTTGTTACCCACATAAATGTTCAGTTCTCATTGGAGCTGATAGAATGTTAATAACAACCTGATCTTTGTTGAATGGGCACTTCTGTCCCATCACATCAGCTATATATCTGAACAACAGTAATAGTTTGTAAAAAACACAACAACCTAGTAAAAATTTACAAAATGAATTATTTAGGGTAACGATAAAGATAAAATTACATCTGACCTTTTGATGTAACTTTAACAAATTACCTGTGTAAATCAACAACTTTTGTACCCAGTCCACCAAAAGTAGGTGCAATCGTATTGACTTCAATTTGTTTCAATTCATACGGTCTATCAACATTTGTGCTTGAGTGACCTTTCATCTGTGACAGGGATTCAATGAACATGTAATCAGATCGAAGAATATCCACGTAGTATTTCTAAAAATTGAAAAACTTAATAATTATGAAGGTTGCTATTTTTTCTAACTTTGTGAAATTCTTATTACAGTAGACTCTTTCTCTAACTCAAACCTTGAAGTGGAAAACAAAATCGTTCGAATTATAGAGAGTTCGAGTTATAGAGAGTTCGAGTTATAGAGAGTTCGAGTTATAGAGAGTTCGAGTTATAGAGAGTGATATTGCTAAGTTTTAGCTTGAAGGGATCCTCTGATTCAGTTCGAATAATAGAGAGTTCCAGTAAGGGGAAGTCAATTTATAGAGAGTCTACTGTACTGTATAAAAAAGAAATGTATTCTCAATCGGAATTGGATCTATATAACATAAAATAAAGCATTTATCAAAAAAGATAAAGGGAAGATACAGAAAAGGTTTTATGAATGTAATGATGGTTCAAACTGTAATAACCGTCAATATTCAAATATTTGTCTATCTGTTTACCACACATTGATTGTTACTACACATTATGCCAGACGCAATTTAATCTTTGATTAACAATATCTCTATAAAGCCGGTTTTCCACTACCATAGCCCACTCAGCCCGTTGTTAAAAGTCGACCTCAAACCGACTTCAACGCGCGTTTTAAAAGCGCCAACCAATCAAAATGCAGATGTAATGTAAACAAAGGCATGGTCAGCAGTCAGCAGTCAGCATTGAAACTTTTTAAGAAAAGGCGTCAATCGAAAAAATCGGGGGAAAGTTCACTATCAAACAATTTCATATCGTGAACGAGAAGATTGAACTCTTCTTTCAGTTTACATTCTTGATATATCTGTCTCACCTGAAAACTTCAAGCATAATTCTTTGTACCTTTGCTTGTTTTTTGGGTTTTTTTGTGATAAAATCTAAGGAGATTTATCTTTTTTATTAACAGGATTTTCACTAGGATTTTTTATTGTCAGGATTTCCAAGACGACATTCCAACCGCACTTCTGAAACTTACTGCTCATCACTCATAAGCAGCAATGGAGTACATTCCATACATTTTCACTATTTCTACGACTGTAAACAAAAACCAGGTCTTTTCTATCAATAAAAGTAAATCCAACTTACAGGTTTGATGTTTTCTTGTCGAACTTGCTCATAAATTTCAAAATGTCTTCTTATAAACTCATCATGAACCATAACACTTGTCAACAATAAAGTAAAAATCAATCAATAGGTTGCTTTACCAGAAAATACAGTATAAAAAATATGAAGTAATCATAAAACAAACCATTTTAAAGAGTCGTAAAGAAAGTCATGATCCAGACTCGCCATATGCATCAATGTTTGGAAATCCTTCTGAACTCTGAAAGCTTCTTCATAAAGATATTTTGGGAATGGTGTTGGGAAAAGCATAAATGGAGGAACATTTTTCAATCTTCCTTTCTGCTGCTTTCCCGTAACCAATCCATGAGTATTTGCATAATCTTCAGCGACTTGACTTAATTCCAAAATTTCTTCACCACTTAGGGTGACATCATCATAACCAAACATTTTCATAGCTATTACAAAGTAAAAATAATTTGGATTGAAATAAATGGTAACTTACATTACGTTTATTGCATTTTTTATCTAAATATGTGAGAACATTAGTGAATCAAAGATACCAGGATGAATGTTAAGAGCTATTGTTAAGAACTATTATCAAACCATCCCGAGGATCAGCAAATTAATTCTTTGCACCTAACAAAAGAAATTGTGAACTGAAACCATGGATACGTATTTCATAATCAAAATAAGATTTGTTAAAGAAATCTTAAAACAAATATTTATAAAAAAAAAAAAATAAAGCAAAATCCATTAGGAATCTGCATTTCAAACCTTGATTCAAAACAAAAGATAGCCAAAGTTTACGTAAAAAAAACAGGAAAAAAATATAAAAAGGTTTTATTGATATTGGTTTGGAGGACAGTTAAAGAACAAAAACACGAAGAACGACTATTTGTAAATATGGCTTTCTTGCATAATCAGAAATCCAATTAAAATCTCTTTAACGCAAGATCCGCCAAAAATCAGTGCATTGAATAAAATTTATTGAATGAAAAATTTAGAGCTCAAACATACAAAAACAAAATGATGATGTATGGTTGGCAAACTTTCAGATTTCTAGTTCTGGCTCTAGTTATATATTTGACAAAAATTGCCTAATCTCGCAAATTCTACATAAAAGGTTTATAAAAATGAAAATAAATAATTTCCTATATTTATCTCATTATATTAATCGTGTAGTGTGCATACCACTTTTATTTTAGAGAGATATATTTCGTTTTTTTTAACGATGCGAAGGTAATGTTTTCCTGGTTTGAAAATAATGGGATGAAAGCTACCCAGACAAGTCGCACTTCCTAACAAATAACAAAACAGACACTGGAATCCAAATTTGTGGAGAATACATAAACGGTACCAAAACAAATTGCTTGGTATTACTATTGACAACGAACTTTCTTTTGAGGAACATATCAGCGGACTATGCAACAAAGCTAGTCAAAAGGTTAGTGCTTGCCAGGCTGTCCTCTTTGATGTCATTTGAACAGCGGAAGCTAATAATTAATGCTTTTATTACATCCCATTTCTCATATTTCCCACTAGTCTGGATGTTCCATAGCCGAAAGCTTAACAACCGGATAAATAACATACACGAGAGGGCACTTAGAATTGTTTATAAAGACTACGAGTCAACATTTGAAGAACTTCTCGCTGAAAACAAAAGTGTAACTATCCATCAGAGGAACCTGCGTTTTCTTGTGACTGAGATGTATAAAGCTAAAAAGGGGCTTAGTCCGGATATCACAAGTGAACTTTTCAAGCCAAGTGCCCAAGTCTATAACTTAAGAAAAGAAAAGTTTAAATCACGCAATATTCATACTGTAAAGTATGGAACGGAGACGATATCTAATATTGGTCCGAAACTTTGGAATACTTTACCTAATCATTATAAGAGTGTAGAGTCAGTATCTGAATTCAAAAATAAAATCAAAAACTGGGTACCCACCAACTGTCCTTGCAGAATTTGCAAAATTTACATCTCGGATCTAGGTTTTCTTTAGTTTTGTTTACATCTGAAGCTTATTTTTAAATAAATGTATTATTTTTAGTTAGTTATATTGTATATATTGTATATTTATTTATAGTATTTATTGCATTAGTTTTTTAAATGGTTTTATCAGTTGACTTAAATTAGCGTTTGCTACTGTGACTACTGTCAACTTTAAATAAATTGAAAATAAAATAAAATAAATTCGAGGTTGATCATTGAACTTGGATAGTCAAGGACACTGAAGCAGCCTCTCTATTTTTTATAGCTACACATCATAAAACATCAATTTTGGCATGTTTTCATGTAAGATCCTGTGTTTTCTTTGTTCTCATCCCCTGCACCCCTCAAAAATCTGTTTTGGCGGTCTTAGAGGGCAAAATCGTCAAAAAATCACTGCGACGGAGAGCACTTTTGTTGAAACTGTGCACTCCTTCGTATAGATCTTTTAACATATGTGCTGCTTGGTAGGCATAAATCTATGTACCATGAGAGCTAGGAAGATAGAGAGATAGTAAAAATGGCTGAGATAAAAGTTCGTCCAGGCAGGAGTACAGGTTATTCTTTGATGTGATTATCTCCATCATGTGTGAGGGTCGACACAATTGTTACGCGTCAGAACGTATGTTATAAACTAATCTAATTAAACAGTATAAAATTAAATTCTATAAATAGTATATAGAGGAAGGAGGCTATTTATTAGACAATTTCAGGCAGAAATGCTAACGGGCTCAATAAAATAAAGGCGAACTTCGACTATGACGAAACAAGAATCATATGGTGCAAAACGGTAGCGTTATTATAACACCCACTGGCGATATAAATAAAATAGATACAAACTCCGTGTCCGAAATAGAGCTTTAATTTTATTTTTAGCCTATTATTTTATTTTTGGCACCGTTTTATGTTTTAAATTGATTTGCAAGTGTAAACCAAGCTTAATTAATAACCACCAGAAATTACAACAAAAGAAAAGTGCGTGCATGAGATGTAACCATGGATACGTATAATATTTGCTTGTGAGTAAGTGGTAAAAACAAACCATAAAAAAAACTTTATAGAACGTTTTGATAAGCTTGTGAAAAATCCTAGCCTGTGTACGTTCATTACAATTTATGTACTTTCATTATGGGAATTTCGCAGACTATACAACGTATACTAAACTGCCATTTCGGTCGGAGGAGGAGAAGGTAGTCCAAGGGTGTTTTAATGCGATATTCGCTGCTACGTAATAAGCCTAAGCCAGAAAGGCTACAAAGCTTAAGACCGACAAGAGAAACATGGAAAGGGCCTAAGCCAAATATAGCAATCAATAAAGAAGAAAATTTAGCTAATAAACTCTGATATGATATGATAGAATAGAATTGACTTACTAAAAAATATCACACAGCTCACAAACGTACTGTCATGCAACATACTACTCCTATACTCCATAAATCATCTTAATTACGTTAACGAGAGCGAAGCGGTAATGATAATAATAATCCCTACATGACAAAGAACAATACAATACGCGCGTCCGAAGCCAGGCAACAGACCATAGCAAAGCTGAAAAAGACATAATGCAAGCCTAAAAGACATTAAGTGCAACCACACAACAATGGACGTGAAAACAAAGTGCTCGTTTAAAGGGCTTATACTATCGCGTAAATTTGATAATAAAACATTGAAAGAGGAAACCATGGCAACTATCACAATCAGTGGAAACAAAGTGTACCCGCGAATCTCAATTAATGTTGTTCAGCAGAAAAACGTTTTTTTGTTTTTTCCATACTTCTGCGCTATTGGACATTTGAAAACAATCACAGATTTTGAGTCAATCCGAAATTTTCTCTCAAACCGCAGGGATGCTTTTCGTTAATAGGCTTTCATCTACGGCTGTGCAAAGTTTTAATGGAAATGAGCCACTTGTCGGGAAGATTTATTTACAGCTTACACGAAAGTCAACGAGAGCGGTAAACCTTCGCGGAAACGAGAACAGAATGCTGGAAGTAGAAACAGGCAATATCAAAGGATCATTCTGCTATGTCGCAGGCAAACGATTCAATGAACTTCCGCAGCCATTAAGACGAGAACTTAATTATGACAAGTTCTGCAGCGATGCAAAGAAATATTATTTTGACCGTGCTACTGCAAGAATATTAAGTCAAAATATGTAAAAAAAAAAAAAAAAAAAAAAAAAAAAAATTGTTAGAGTAATAATAGTTTTGTAATTTAACCTTACTTTTATATTGACTCGCTTACACATACACACAAACTTCGCATTTCCAATAGAAGAACCAATGTAAATTTTGGAATTGGAAATAAATCGATTATTATATTATATTATTATTATAAGATGGAGCTTAAAGAAGGTAGAACATCAATAGTTTTTCATCACCCTTTAAAAAATTCACAAGGTGAGCTGCTACTTTAATTTTGCGATATCAATTTAAATGGAGTGTAATAATAACGTAATGATTTCTTTTCAATCCGTCTGACCTTTTCTCCATTAGTCTCGTTAGTGCACTAACTCACTTTTCTTTCCTTTTTTTTTTCTCCCCTTACACAATTTTATTAAGTTATTTAATAATAATATTTAATAATATTTTTAATATTTTTATTTGATTGAATATTTATGTTCTAGGGAGAAGAACCATATATTATTGTATGGATCCCAATTTGATGATAAAAAAAAAAAAAAAAAAAATGACTACATCGTCAAAAACTTTTGAAAAAAACAAACTAGTTTTGGCATAGTCTTTCGGTAAGTACTCCCGAGTCCTGATGGATCGTCACCTATTATTCTCTTTGCTTCTGGTGAAAGGGGGAGGAGAAATGGTCATTATATACCTTGAAAAGGAGTACAAAAACATTTTGTAAGCATAATGTATTCAACATAACATTGTTATACCTTGTGGCTGGCTATATGCATAGTGAAACGTATATATATATTCAATTTCCTAATCTGCTCGAGGATCAGGATAGCCAAGAACAAATTTCCTATCATTTCGATCGCTATTTGACGCTATACTCTTTGTCACGTAAAATCGACGAGCCTGTTTCACGAAAAAGATCAATTTTTTTAAAAGCTGTTTAACTAAAAAGTTACTTCACAGATTGAAAGCCTTTTCTCGTATCAAAAGAAACATCATTACTTTGCACGCTTATTTGAAGTGTTGATGTGAAGTTTCTAATGACTTCGTAGGGAAAAATTCACGAACAACCCTACTGAGTTGTACTTTACGGGGAGAAAGTTTCGCGTTTTCTGGTCATTTTCGCGAAAGTAAGTCCCCGCGAAAAGGACTGACATGCGGATTCGCGAAAGTTAAATTGAAGAAAAAACAAAATCCCACTTTCACGTGTTTTCTTTCGACAGTCTAAATCAATAAATCTCTGTCTTATTTGTCAAAATTTCAAAATATTTAGAGAAAAAAAATTGCACAAAAACCGAAAATCGCGAAAGTTAATCCCACGCGAAATTTACTTTTCCAGTTGAACGCGAAATATTATTTTACGCGAAATAGATTTATCACTCATTCGCGAAAGTAAATCCCTAAAGTTTTTTTTCCTCGCGAAACTTTCTCCCCGCGAAACTTTCTCCCCGTAAAGTATTAATTCCTACAAATCTATTGAAAAATAGAATGGCCCCTTATCGTGTATTTCTATAGAAACACACACCTACACATCTGTAGTGATTTTTTACCAAATGTGCCTGCTCGTTTACTATTATAATGGCAAAAGTAGAATTGAAAGTCCTCAAAGTTTCAAAGTTACAGGTACTAAGTTAAAACGCTCAAAGGCCTGGACCAGGTAACTTTTAAAACTCTATAAATTCAGGCTATTGTTTTCCATCATTGTGTTGTGTAATATTTTTTTTTGCGGAATTAGAAATCTTCACTAAAAGTATATGTCAGTTCTCCTTAACATTTACTTAAAATTTACGTTGAAATACAATGTTTGAGTCAATTATAAGATATAAAAATCATGACACTAGTTATTTATAATCCAAAAGAATTAAAGCACTGATCCAATAAAAACTTTTTCTGCTTTTTGGCTTTAAGCAAACACTCCATAAGCAAGAATTGTCGGAATTCTTAAGCAACTTTCTTACCACCAAGTACAATAACAGTCAACCAGGTTTTCACTAAAATCTTTAAGGATTACATTTTTTTTAGGACAGCCTAGCATATTAATTGTTGTCTTAACTTTGTCATCAGAAGTAAACACACAGAAGTAAACACTGGTCTGACGTAACTCATGAGCAGAAGATCAAGAAAATTTTCAGAATTCGCTGACATAAAAAAATATTCACAATAGCTAAACAACTTTCTAACAGACATAAAACCAGCCTCTTAGCTCTTTGAAAACATCAAAATAAGATTCTCAAATGTACAAAAAATAAGAAAGGATCATGCAAGACTATCATTGAACCTGCTATTCTTTAATTCCTTTAGCAAATGGTAGAATACGGATGACTAACAAAATAAATCCTAGTAAAAAGAATAATTCGGTAAAACGGTATTTTCAGGCTACTTTGGTCGATAGTTTTATTGGCTTTACTCAGCATATACATGTATGTTCTTTACTGCTTGATTTTGATATCAAGAATGATGTACAGAAATTCTCAACTAACTTGCAAGACTCTTTCTTCAGCCTCAATCATCAATGCAAATTAAATTTGAAAATAAGGACTGATCTTGTGGAAGTCTTTTAATAACGACATCAAAGAGAGATGAATGGTTTATAGAAGCAGTAAACGCTTCTAACGATTTTAATGTGATTCATTTCAACTCACATAAACATCCATCTTTATTCTAGTGCATCAAAATCTTTTGCTTAAAGTGGGCTAAATTTTTGTGATCATTTTCTACAAAACTTGAAATTTGTTTTTCATGTCATAATTTTATTCATAATGGCTTATATAATATTTTACAAAGACAAATCTGAAGTAAAACAAAAATCCTACTCAAAACATTGTGGTATATGTGCTTGCACTTGTTTCATAAATATAAAAATTTCTCAGTGAAAAGCATGTGCATGCATCAATTCATCAAGTGAAACATTAGTTTGTACTTTTCAGATGTTAATATTTTGTTGATAAATAACAGAAACAGAAGAATGTAACAGGAAAATTGTTGAAAATATTTAAACTAAGTAAGGAGAGTCCAGGACAGCTCTTCCAGCAGCAACTCCACCGTCTTTATGTTGAATGTCTTTAGTTCGCAGTAACGGTCCCACAGCCTCGTTAAAAATTTCAGTTTTACCATCACTAGAAGAATAGTTGATTCTATAGAAATGAAACCATTCAATCTGAACGAGGTCTTACCAGTGGTCATAAGGAAAAAGTCCAGTTATCAATAAAATACAAAGAAAACAACACACCAACCTGATAAACACACCGAAAACACCTAACTCAGCAACTGTATCAGCGAGCAATGGCTTCTCAAACTCCACATGTACAATGTAGTTTTTAATCACAGGTGGTACAACACGTTCCATCAGAATGTATTGACTTCGTTCCACTGGATCGGAAAGTCGTTGAAGTTCAGCTACCATTTCCTCATCATACATATTATTTCCTAATAGAAGAACGTTGGCACACAATAAATTATTCATTGATATGTGGGGTGTGTCTAATCAATGGGTTCCTGTCTTAACAGACAGAAAGAAAAGTATATCAAAACCACATCTTTTGTATCCATAATGAAAAAATGATTTTTCACAAGAAGATCAAATGAAGTGGCAGCAGGTGTAGACTTACATCCTTGGATTTATGGTCAATTATCCACAATGGAAAACATTTACTAGATATAGTTAAGCAAAAGTGATTTTAACAAGAATAGATAATTTGATGTTTTTTATCGTAAATTGTCTGCTGTATGATGGCTAATCAATTTATAGGTTTGGACAAGCCTGAAAACTGGTAACTAAGAGTACTCATTGATTTAGGAATTGATTCTCACCTCCTCCTTCTCTCTGTGGTTTTAAGACATATCTTGGAGGTGATTCAATGGCCAATGCAGCTGCACGATCCCCATCTTCGCCCTGAAAATGAACACATTATTTATTGTATACAGTTTGCAAAAAGTCCAAACCATTCTTAGTAAAATATAATGAAGAACATAAAACTATTACTCCATTCAAAAATAAAAGAGATAATATCACAAGCATAACTCATAGTATTTCCAGTACCTCAAAAATGTTTTTATCAAACGAAATTGAACTGATAAACTTAAGAAAAAAGTTCAACCATAAAAAATAATGAGCTTACAGGATCGAGTGTATACAAGCCAGCAAATGTTCTCCTTATTCTTTTAACTGATTCGTCATCTTTGATGAATCTTTCTACCATGCCATCTTGTGCTAACACTTGCTGGATCTTTTTAGTTCCAACTAGTTGTTCTGCAATTGTTGGACATTTGGGAACAGTGGATCTTTCTATTAATAATCTACCTTTCCATGACTAAAGAAAAGTAAAATGAAATAATTCTCAGGGGGGCATTCACATGGAGAAAAATTAGTCTGTCAAAGTGGGGTGGCTTGGTTCACCAGGTTGATTTTGTCTTGGGTTCACATGAAAAAGAACATCCTGACAAACTGAACTGCAAATGATTATCATTGTTTATGCGTTAAAAAGAAAAACATGCGCAAAAGGTGAAAAATCAGCCCGGTTAACCAGGCTAGAGTGTCCACATGGAAAAACTTCAGCCCATCTTGCCAAGATATTGGTTCATAAAAGTGAGATCTTGGCAAACCAGGCTGATGCATTTCTCATGTGAACACATGTTCATTTTTATGTGACTTTGATAAGAAAAGTGATAAAAATTGAGCCAGCCCACTTTACCAGGCTGATTTTATCCATGTGAACACCCCCTCACTGGAATTTTAAAGACTTCATTTTAATAGTTTGTTGCAAAAGAAGTCTTCCATCCTAACCTCTTCATTACAATAATCTTTTGGTTGATATCCAGACCGGAAATAACATAAAGCGACTTCAAATCCTTCCCTAAAACAAATGCAGTCATAATTACAAGATTAACTGAAGGAGACTAATACGGAAATTTTTAATTGATTTTCAAACTCACACAATAAGAGCTCCATCACTTCTTAAACTCCCATTATTATAAACTTGCCCAAGGTTTCGAAATAAGACAGGAACATGTTTCTTAGCTCCAAATTTTTTACAGCTAAATTCAATAGCAAGTTATTTATAATCATATCAACATAGGAAAAACTGCCACAATGTTGTAGACATATTACCTCTCATGGAAACTGTATTCTAGATGTCGTTGATCCAAGCTATTGTTTTCGCCATCCATCACAACAAATACGATCACAGCACTGAAGTAGGAAGTGTGTCACAGTAAGATCAGCATTGAAAAAAACCTGAACGAAAAATAAATCTAAAAACACAAAAACTTACTCTTCATTTCCATACAACTGCCATATTTTAGATAAACCTTCTCCAAGTTTTCTAAGTGCAGTATTATCTGCAAGCTATAAAAATACAGTTTCGTTACCAAAATAATGTTCAGTACATTGGAGCTGATAGAATGTTTATAATGACCTGATCTTTGGTGAATGGACTCTTCTCCCCCATTACATCAGCTATATATCTGAACAACAATAACAGTACGTGAAAATATGAAAAAGGTTTTTTTTAAGATTGACACAATTCAAACAAATAGATTATTTAGGGTATATGTAAAACAACATTTACATCTAACCTTTTGTGATTCAATAACATTGCCCTAACTTTCCAAATTACCTGTGTAGATCACCAACTTTTGTATCCAGTCCACCAAAAGAAGCTGCAATCATATTGACTTCAATTTGTTTCAATTCATACGGCCTATCAAAATGTGTAGCTGTGTGACCATTCGTTTGTGACAGGGATTCATTGATCATGTAATCTGATCGAATAACATTGAAGTAGTATTTCTAGAAGTTGAAAGAGTCATGTAAAGAGAGTGATACTTTTCTATGTTTTCGGTGTAATAGGATCTTCCTGACATTAAATAATACACTTTTGAAATTTAATTCTTATCGCGTATAGGCAGCAAGGAAGTATATTACATTTTCATTACTCCAATGGTTGTAAACTTAAAACAGGTCTTTTATCAATAAAAAAAACAACATACAGGTTTGATGTTTTCTTGTCGAACTTGCTCATAAATTTCAAAATGTCTTCTTATAAACTCATCATGAACCATAACACTGTCAATAAAGTAACAACCAATAAATAAGTTTTTGTTTGCAATAAAATAGACAAAATGAACTATCAATGAAAATGAAGTAATCATAAAACAAACCTTTTTATTAGCTAATGAGGTGAAAAACATTTACCTTGAAACCGACTTGTAATCTAAATGCATCAATTTATTTCAAAACATCAACGAAAAAATATAAAACAAACCTTTTTAGAGAGTCATGAAGAAAATCATGATCCAGACTCGCCATATGCATCAATGTTTGAAAATCCTTCTGAACTCTAAAAGCTTCTTCATAAAGATATTTTGGAAATGATGTTGGGAAAAGCATAAATGGAGCAATATTAGTCAGTCTTCCTTTTCCCTGATTTCGCATAACAATTCCATGAGTATTTGCATAATCTTCGGCAATTTGACTTAATTTCAAAATTTCTTCATTGCTTAGGGTGACATCCTCATAACCAAACATTTTCATAGCTATTACAAAGTAAAAATGACTTAGATTTAAAGTTCTGAAATCGATAGAAATTAATTTATTTTTATATACATTCAAAAATAATTATGTGTATATATGACATTACTTCATTTCCTCTAATAGTAATAGCTGTTTATCCTTGGTACCTACCTAGGGCATTGCCAAGTAAGTAAGTAAGTAAGTATATAATCATTTATTTACCATGGTTAAATAATATACAATTTGATGATCATATAGAATATTAACATGGAATGAGACCACACCATAGACAGGCTAATCGAGGGGGAGGCCACCAGAAAAAAAATAAAGAGGACTCTCTAATAAACACCGTCCTCTGATAAATGCCACCCTGTGTAAAATGCCGCACCCAAAAGTTGGAATTCTTAATAAACACCGCTGTATTTATTAGAGGAAATATGGTATGTGATAATATTTTAGTGAATTGCAGACACCTGCCTAAAGAAATTGTGTGTGCCATCTGCATCAGGATTAAATCATCCTGATATAGCTAGACTCTGAGAGCCAATTTTATCAACCACTGTGGTAGTTATTTTTAAATTTTTGCTTTTGTAATTTAATACCTTATCTTAATTGAAATCTGAAGCAAAAACCATAATTTTAGGTTTTAAAAATAAAAATTCAACTCACTTTCATTTAGCTAAGTAGATTGTTGATATCTTCAAAAATGACTGAAATGATAGAAAAAAGCAGCAAAAACACACTACATAAGCAGATATATAGCGGTGTTCAAATTATACAACACCAATGCAGCTGCATAAATGAGTTAATTCAAGCAAACTCATCAATAAATCACATCAAATTTTACTACATTATTGCATTGCTGACTAAAAATTAAAACATTCATTGCATGTGCGCGTGAAGATGTAAACAAAACTGAAATAATCGAGGCATCTTCCTTTACTATGATAAAATTATTTATTTATTTATTTATTTATTTATTTATTTACTGTTTCTCTTCCAAACATTCATCTGTTTTTGAACAGTGTGTGATTTAAAACAACGTCATTTTTGAGTTTGATTAGCAACACGCTATTAAAAATGTTTGGGGTGCAGCAGTCCCAATTCAGAAAACTTGAAAAGAAGGTTCAAAAAATCGATGGGACAAAAAGATGAGTTGCCTTTCTTTCCACCAAAATAATGTTAAGAAGACCTAAAAAGACGTTGCAAAAATTTATACCGTATTTCCTATATAAATATAAATATTTTGGGGGAGACACTTATTAAATTAATTTTGATTTATACGCGAATATCTTGAATGTAAAGTGATCGTCGTCGTTGTTTGTCTGGAACAATTGAAACTACAGATTAAAGCATAATGAACTAAAGGTCCAGAAAACAGTGTGTCGGCAGTTTTCTTCTGAGATATTCGATAGCCAATCATTTTTTACTTTGCTTTGAGCCTTTAATAATTAACAGCTGCTCGTTCCCAGACCATTTCTCAATTGTTTTATTTCTACTGACATCAGCATAGTGCAACCAGCTCTACATATAATAGTTCATTACCTTTTAAGCATAGTGGATATTCAAGCTGTGATTACTATTATGAAGGGTCAACAAAGAATTTTGGATCAAGCTTTTCAATAATTTTCTTCATGAAAGAAAGAAAAGGAATACATACACATTATTTTAAAACACATTAAAAACATATATTTTCTTTAAACGAAGCTTTTCGTAACGTAGTTACATTATCAAAACTAACTTTTTGACAAGACTGAATTTGTGACAAAAGAAAAGGAAATACGGGCCTAAATTCTGACTTCCAGGTTTTCCGAAAATTTGCTGATTTCAATTTGATTATACATTTGCAACAAATCATGAACAATTGAATCCAAGGGTCTCTTTTCGATATACGAACGGCGCTGTGAAATATCTTTTTTGAACGACTTTGTTGAAACATTTTGGTGGGCAAGTGTTGACATCAGAAACCATAATGTGAGAAGATGTGAGAAGATTCTTTTAATGAATGAAAGCTATTTATCGTGTTAGTGAAGTGAAGTGAAGTGAACGACAAGGATTTTGAAGCACAGCTTGAAATCTGAAATTTACATACCCAGCCGGCAAAAAGTGGTTTTAAAGTGGTTTTTAATAGGTTTTTGAAGCAGTTTTTAAGAGGTTTTTTTTAGGTCTCAAATGTCCGCTTTCGAAACCTCTTTTGAGAAACCTCTTTAAAACCTCTTCCTAATTCCTCTTAAAAACCTCTTTCGAAAACGTTTTAAAAACTTCTTTTCGAAAACGTTTTAAAAACGTCTTTCTTTCAGATCTTAAAAACCTCTTTAATCGGTATTTTTGCATTCTTTCTAAAACTCCTTTCAAAATACTTCTGAACAAAAACCTCTGCAATACGGTAGGCAAATATGCCCGATGAGGAATCCGACAATGTTTCCGATTTATTGAAGATTTGAAATGAAAACATCGTATCAGTTGGTAGTTTTAATTCTTATCGACATTGGATACAATTATCTCATCAGCAAACCATAAATATTATAAATAGATAAATAAATAAAATTAACGTATATCATACATCTTATATACATCTTATATATACATCATATATATCTCATTCTTGTAAGAGGCTTAGCTTTTTACTTTTGGTAATTATAGAAAAGCGACTTTTAAATTAATTGCTATGATCGGGAAATGAACACTGGAAATTTTCCATTTCTTAGTTTAAGAAAAAAAAGTTAGATTCAACAAATTATATCAGAATTCATCTTTGAATTTAGGATCAACAGGAGAGAATGTTTTCAATTTTTTAATAGACTTGTGAAAATTGATAGACCAGGTTATTAATCTCCTCTTTTAATTCATCCACCGCAAAAAGATACAACTTTTAAAGTGCAAAAATAAAAACTGAAAACTGATTGTTACATGCTGAAAACAAGGATACTTTTGAAAGATTTGTACCCAACGATCCTTCATTGGTAATGTTAAAATCCATTTGTCTTGCAATAAATTCCAAATCAAGGTAAATTTTGATGTTTTCCTTTGAGGTTTTTTTCGTTCCACATTCTTCAGATAAGAAGCTATAACGTCTTTGCATGATCTCATCTCCTAAAACAAAGAAAAACCAAATTTGCAATACACTATCTCTCTTATTACTTGGTAGGAGATACGTTTGTCAATTCGTAGATTACTTTGAAATATTCCAAACAAAAAAATAAGAAGTAAAGAAAAGTAATCAAAATCAGTTTGGATTTGTAAAAACAAAATGTCGTTTTCATCTTACTTTTGGAATATATATTATGATTTTAAAAACCAGCAGTATTATCGACATTAAATTCTGGGATTCAAAACTTATGACCACATTTTAGAAGAATTCATTAAGGTTAACATCAGTTACTCGACATTTGCTAAACTTGAATCTTTAAAAACAAAACAAAAACATCCTCTCTTCTGTAACTTGTATATGTGAACTGCTCAACATTTGAGAAATAGCTTAAAGATTCGATGTAGAATTATCATGATTCGATTCAATAAAAACGTTCTTTGTTATTGTTTTGCACCATTGCTTTTGAATAATAAGAACTACTTACTTTATTGTTCGTTTCGTCTCTACCTTGCGCTCTAGCAGAATGAAAATTCTTTGAACTTTTCTGCTACAAGACACGCGCAAAAATATAGGACGGGGGAAAATGAAAAAATGATAACAAAAAAAACAAACAAACAATATATAATATATTGATGAAATCTTTTATTCATAATTAAAAATTATACATAGAAATAACAATGAGATAAATATTCCAATACATATTTTAACAACAAAGCTAATCATAGTGTTGACTATAACGCGCATAGTATTTTTGTCAACCCCCTTAAAGCAAACAGTTAACCTATAAAAAACCTCTTTAAAACTCCCAGAGAAAACCTGAAGACATTGCAGTGTTATCGATACGAAAATAAAACCGATTAAAGACGTTTTTAAAAACACGGCTTCAAAAATCAGTTTTAAATGCGTTTTTGACACCACTTAATAAAGCAGTTTTTTGCAAAACCATAAAGACACCAAAAAAAGAGGTTTTAAAAACGTTTTGTGCCGGCTGGGTACATTGTATTTTTGTATATGTTTTTAGCTCTAAATCTTTCATTCAATAAGTTTTATTCAATGCACTGATTTTTGGTGGATCTTGCCTTTTAATTTTAATTGGATTTCTGTGCATGCAAGAAAGGAAATAAGGAAGGAATAAGGAAACTCGAAAGGAAAAATTTAAAAAGTATTATGATATGAAAAAAGAAGATATTAAGGCTAGACGGCGTCAGCGTTACCATTCTACAAAGAAGCAACTACAGAAAAATCAAAATAGTAATGAAGTTAAAGTTTGTTATAGCAATAGTGAATTTCTGAAAAAGAAATTTCATAAGAGCCTAGAAATGACTATTATTCAGTGTAAGACATGTAAGGAGGCTTGGCCTTTGCCCAGTTCATCTAAAAAGTTAAAAACTGATTATGAATGTTTACGGTGTACAAGAGAAAAAAGTTTTCCAAAGAAATTTAGTCAAGAAAATGATATGGTTCCAAGCTCTGTACCACTACAGCTTCAAGGTTTAACTCAGATTGAGGAGATGCTTATTGCTAGAGCATTTCCAGTGATCCAGGTTTACACAAAGCCAAGTGGTGGGCAGAAAGCATATAAAGGACATGTTGTTACTCTTCCACAAGATGTTCAGCATGTAGCTAATGTTTTGCCAAGATATCCAAGTGATATTCCTGTGATTGTGTTTAAATTTGATGGTAAGAATAATAACTCTAAAGAGCTCAAAGTACGTAGGCAGAAGGTGTTAGATGCTTTATTGTGGCTTACTGGTAATAATGAGAATGGAGAACCTAATAACTTTTTGTATAAAGATGTGACTATTGATTTGAACAGATTTGATTGCTTACCAGAAAATGATTATCTAGACTTACCAAAAAATTTTGATTTTGCTGATAGGGAGGATGATTTCGATGATGAAATTGATGAGGCTGAAATTCCAGATTTTGGACCAAAAAATGACAATGATGAAAGGGTATATGATGAGAATACAGAAATGGGAAGTTTTGTTCCTACTAAATTGCAATCTAAAGTAGAAAAAGAAATTCTTAATGATTCTGTTTTAAAACCAGAAACTTGGAAAGTAGATAGTATTGCTCTGAATGAATTTAAGACAGAATATCTGGCAAGTTTAGCATTTCCAACTTTATTTCCTGATGGGAAAGGAGACCCAACAAAATTAAGCACTGTTAAAACTATAGCTAAAAGTGACACTGAGGCTTTTTCTGAGAAAATAAAGCATTTGATGAAGTTTGCTGAAAGAATTGATAATAAATGGGTATACAGATTTGCAGCCCATCCACGATTTGCTTTTTGGGCTTACAATATTCTTTATCGTAGACGTTTGCTAGGGCAGGGTAGCTTTTATTTGAAACAAAACCCTGGTGATGCCAATTTAACAATTGACGAGCTACAAGATATGGTTAGAACTGGAACTCATTCAGTTGTGATTAAGAAGTTAATGCGTTATGCGAAAAATGTAACAGGTACGAATGCCTATTGGAGCAATGCTAAAGAACAATTAAAAGCTATTATTAACCAAGCTGGAGCACCAACAATTTTTTGGACTCTGTCTTGTGCAGAGTTTCATTGGCCAGAATTTCATGCTTTATTTTCAAACGACAAAGATCAAGATAGTAATAGCTTGCGTAATAACATTTTGAATAATCCCCATTTGATAGATTGGTTTTTTACTGTGAGAGTTGAAAATTTTGTTAAGCATTGGCTTTATGAGTCTATGGGGGCAGAGTGGCATTGGTATAGATTTGAATATGCTGTTATGAGAGGCTCCATTCATTGTCATGGAGTTGCGAAACTTAAAAATGACCCTGGCTTATGCCATTTAACACAAATAGCTTTAAATGGTCATTTAGCTGAGGAAAAACTGCCTTTTGAAAATGATCCTGAAAATATTGTTGTACTCACTAAATATATTGATAATGGGAAAGCTGCTGCAGAACAAGTTTGTGATTATGTAGATTCTCTTGTGACTGCATGGAATCCATCCATGCCAGAAGATGGTTGGGTGAGGCCAACCTGTCACCCATGTAAAAGACAGGTTGATAAAATACATGAGCAAGATCTTGATGATGACTATGCAGATTTGTTAAATTGTGTACAAAGGCATACTAAATGTAGTTCAGCTTATTGTCTTCGCAAAAGAACTAATGGTGAACAATACTGCAGGTTTAACTTTCCTTTTGAGCTTTGTGATAAAACTCACATCGGATTTGAACAGATAAAAACTAAGAATAATGGTGTTCAATTTAGACCCAAGATTGTTTTGAAACGTAATGATTCCAGGGTTAATAGACATCAGCGTGTACAGCTTCAATCATGGAGAGCAAATACTGATATTCAGCCAATCATTGATTATAATGCCTGTTTGGAATATTTAGCTAAGTATGCTGCAACAGCAGAAAAGCTATCAGATGTGGCTAGAGATGCTTTCGTTTCGATTGTAGATAATTTAAAAGGTATTGAACAAACAAGATCTATTATTCAGAAGCTAATGATCAGAGCTGTTGGAGAACGCGACTTTAGTGTTCAGGAAGTTATGCATAATATACTTTCACTAAAAATGCATAGTTGTTCCTTTCAAGTAATAAATGTGTCTGTGGAAGGATCAAGAAAAGTGGAAATTAAAGATGGTGAAGTTGAAACCGAACCTTCATTGTTAGATCATTATGCTAACAGAGCTAATTTAAAAGGATGTAATAAAAATATAGTTGAATCCAATTTTGTGCAATTTGTGTCAAACTATACAGTACAAAAGGAGGAAGTAAAAAACCGGAAAACTCCAGTAATTGTGAGAGCATTTCCATGCTTATATGGTAATCCTAAGAGCCCACAGTATCCTGTATACTGTAAATACCAGCTATTAAAGTATAGCCATGGAAAATCAATATAAGTGATGCTTGGGATAACTTAGATGATGAAACTGATGATATGTTTTGTCAAAAGTGGAGTGACTTTCTCCAAAGTGATATAGGTCAGATTTTAGTTCCGAATTATAGCAGGGAGTTCAGCAATGCTGAGATTTTCTTTGAAAGGACTGAAGTTGATGATTGTGAGTTTGAAGAACATGATCAAGGGCCACGTGAAGAATGGATGCATTTAGCTGATTTGTGTAATAATGTTATTGGTACTAGTGTAACGTTAGAAAATAGTGCTGAGTATTGGAACACATGCAGAGCAAATTATACAGAAGAACAAATAGGTAATATGCCATCATGGTTAGACAGGGAAAAAACTGATTCTGTTGATATTGAAGACTCTTTTGAGGTAAATGTAAGTTCTTTAAATGAAGCACAGAGGAAAGCTTATGACATCATATTTGATCATCATAGATGCCCTGATAAACAGTTGCTTATGATGATTACAGGCTTAGCAGGAAGTGGTAAAAGTTTCCTTATTAATAATATCAGAGCTTTACTGACAGAAAAATGTATTGTTACAGCTTACTTTGGTATTGCTGCCTTTAATGTTAAAGGAAAGACATTACACTCTCTTTTAAGACTTCCTATTAGAGGTAGAAACATGCATGATTTGAAAGGCCGTGCACTTTCACAGCTTCAAGAGCAATTAAGTTCTGTCAGATATATTATTATTGATGAGTACTCTGTAGTCGGGCAGAGTTTGTTAGGATGGATAGATAAGCGATGCCGTCAAGCCACTGGTAATACAGAGAAACCTTTTGGAGGAATATCTGTCATTCTTGTTGGAGACATTGCACAGTTGCCACCTGTAGGTATTGTATCATAAGAAACCAAATGGTGAATTAGATACTTCAGGATTCTGTATTTATAGAATGTTTACTACTGTGATTAAGCTCAATGTCAATGAGAGATCAAAAGGAAACAGTGTTGCTCAAGAAAGATTTCGCTCGGCACTTTATAGATTAAGAAATGGGGATTCATCAGAGATTGATTGGCAAATGTTTCTTTCTAGAACACCTAGTAGGATCACTAAAAATGTTGATGTGAAATCTTATGTTAAATTGTCTTTTTCAAATGAGAAAGTAGCTAAAGATAACCATGAAGCACTTATGAGTCTTGGTGCCCCTGTAGCACAGATCAATGCAAGACATAGTAACCAAGCATCAGCAAAATTACCTTCAGACGATATGGGTGGACTTGAAAGTAAGGTATTTTTAGCTAAAGGAGCACGAGTAATGTTGACAAGAAATTTATGGACCAGTAGGGGCCTATGTAATGGTTCCATGGGTATAGTAAAAGATATTGTGTTTCAAGAGGGGGATATGCCTCCTAATTTGCCTATTGCAGTGATAGTGAAATTTGATTGTTATTCTGGACCAAGTATACTTGACAATGAGCCTTGTTGTGTTCCTATTGTTCCAATTACAAATATGTCTGATTTGCATGGTTCAGCTTATGAGAGACAACAGCTGCCACTTCGGTTATCTTGGGCTATTACAATCCATAAGTCTCAAGGACTCACATTAGATAAAGCTTGGGTTGATTTGGGAAATTCAGAAAAATTTATCGGTTTAGCATATGTTGCAATCTCAAGAGTAAGAAAACTGGAAGATCTAATAATTGAACCAATGACATTAGAACGCTTACAGGATATAAAGAACAAAAAGAATTATCAGTTTCGTGTTGCTGAAGAGGAAAGGCTAGAACAATTAGCACTGGAAGGAATGACATAAGTATAAATTTTGGTTAAGAGCTATGGTTAGTCAGCTAGCAATGGTAAAAAATTTTTGGTAATAAAATCAAACAATATTCCTATGTAAATAAATTTTTTATTCAAAGTAATTGTTAACTTATTGTAATTTATAAATTTTATTTCAAGATGTCAGCAGTGGACAATGGAACTTTTCTGAACAAATCACATCAATTCTGCTCCACTACGATTTCAATGTGATCACTAGACCTGTAACATGTGAGTTTTGCTTTTGTTTCATTATTTTACACGCTTAAAAAAATAATTGGTATTGTTATTAACTGTGCGACGATGTTGACCTTATTCAGTCATAACTTCTGCCATGTAAGGTTTTCCGATTAAATAGATAGTGTTAAATAGATGTTATTTTTTCTAAAAAAATTGGTCTGTTCTACAATTTGTATTTTCCTTTTTGTTATTTTCATTGCTATTGTTGTAACAATTTCTACTGGATTTTAATGTTTTTTTTAGGTCAAAAAAATTATCGGAAATACTCTTGCCAAGGAATTTACACATTTTCGGATTCATTTCGCGAACCCAGAAATCTAAACTTGTTTAATAGATATTTTATCTATTGTTATCCACGAAAGTGTGCAAGCAATCGACCAATATCTCAATTAACATTAATACTTGTAATTCAACGTAGCCAAGAAGAAGAGTACTGATACGCCTAAACATTCGCAACCAATAGTTAGCTCAACTGAAAATTCTGGAACCGCGTTAGATATTATTCTTTTGCTGTTCATGATGATCAGAGATTTGGAAAGTGGGTGTGATACTGAGAACTTTTACGGAGTTTATTATAATCGAATAATAACAAAAATAAAACACTTTATATTTTTGGAATGCAATGGAACAGCCCGTAAAGTAAGATGAAGGGACGATGAGAATAAATCTTTATAAATAGCATTATGATTCAATGCAATTATTTATTGTGAGTAGATTATAACAGTATGAACCGAGCGAGACTTTCCGTTGTTTTCCTAATGTTTGAATGTTGTGAATTTCACTGATCCTTGTCATTTTTCACGATATTAAAGTTTCAAAAACATTAATTTTCAGTGAATTATGAAAAGGTCTATCCCACTGCACATTAAGACATTTCAATCTTTATGGTTTCATATATAAGACTGGCTTTGTCGAAAAATTTAAAGTATGCCACTTATCAGGCCCCAAATCAATCTAAAACATTTTTAAAAAAATCCTTAAATTACAAAATGTTTGGGCGGAAAGTTTTCTTTTTTAATGTATAGCTTGCTGTGTATACAAATTGGAAAGCTTGAGCGCGGGGGCATTTTTAGCTAAAGCTACATGCTAGTTGTTATAACTTTACATGTTATATACTTGAGTTATTTCTAAAAATATAATTATAGTTACGTAATTATTATGTTAAATGTATATAAATGATTTTGCTTACGTTCAATATCGTGAATGGGAAATTGATGCTCTTAATAATTTGTCTGTTGGTTTTACTATTTCAGGTGTATAAGGTATTATCAAGAGTAATTGATATCAATTTATGAATTAAGACGAATCACTATGCATGGTCGTGGAATATCTGGTATATAGACTTGAACCAATGGAACTGCTGAACCAAGACAGGAGTACAAATGTGATGTGTCTGGTAGAGGGTATGCATCTACCGGTTTCAAACCATTAAAGTTCTCGGTGAAAACTCTCTCAAAAGCGTTTGGAAGAACGAGTCATCACGTGACCAAATGCTCATCATCCCAAACAAATTTAACAAGGTTTTAACCATAAAGATTAGCTGGTTTGAAACCGGTAGATGAAATGTATGGGTATTTCCAGCATATATATGGTTAGAGACTAATACTGTCACAGGAAACATTCAAAATGTTTTTGGATTTCTGCGAAAGCAAGAAATACCTTAAAACCGGCTCTGTTCTTTTTCTTCTTACTGTCCAAACCTAGCGGTTTTTTGAAATCTCGTGCGAATGTTTACACGAAGCCAAAGTCACGGATTTCAGTCGAAGAAACACACAACAAAGAACCAACCAAAAGGATCCCAAAGCAGCTTTAGTCAGTATAATTAAAGAAGACTAGCCGCCAAGGCGGCGTCGCTCGCCGCCCATGTCCACCTGCTCTGTATCACTGTATCAATAAACGTCAAATTTCCTTATAAACGGCTCGTACAACTTGTGTTCAACCAGAAGCAGATTCGAAGTCACAACCTCTGGTAAAACCAATCTTTTATCAGTGTAACAATACACTCAAAACGTAGAGAGAGAAAACTTCAACTTTTTATTAGCTTTTGTTTTAAAAAAGTTACGCGCTCTAACATGGGTGCTATCAAACGTAAGGGGGAAATGGTTTCTCTTCTTAAAAAGATCACACGGGAGGAGAGAAAAAAAGGCACGTGCTAAATGAATAAAGTGAATAAAAAAAAACGTTCGATCTGATTAAAATAGATTAAAAGAAATCGATTAAAACAAATTAAGACAACTATTATGACAAAAGCAAAAAAAAATATTTTGTATCATGATACTCTTTTTTTACCTATCGGTTTTTAAACATTTTGATTGCTCGAAAAAATGTTCACCCGTCTCAGACAGTCAGGCAAGGATACGTTAGGATACACTGGTAAACCGCACGTTTTGCCACTGCTGCTTTATGTCCAAAACGTTTAATCAGTTAGTTTCAGTTAGTTTGTATTTAGTTGATGTATTGTTTTCAAAGCCAAGTCAACGTGGAATATAAAACTAACAATAATAATAAAAACAAAACGTTATTCCTATTAGTTCATCAGCCAAAAAAGTCACGTTCGATTGGGATTGCAATGTATTTGCTCTGAACTCACGTCGCACACAAAAAAAGAAATAATTTCGCTCACAACTCAATCTACCATTTTGCGTGACTTACAAACAAACAAACAGACAGACAGACAGAGAATCGGCTATTAATATATAGATGCACATTTCCAAAACTGAAGATGAAGAATAAAATCTGTAGCAGTAATTTATTACTATCTTATATTATATCATTATGATTCAATGGTGATTTTTCGTTTCATTTTATAAACAGAATGAAAAGGTATGTTTTGTTTTTGAGATTAATGCCTGAGATTTTTTCTAAAAAAAGATCATTGTTTGTTTCAAATGTGGGCTGTAATGCTCTTTAAGCTCTGGATGCGTACAGCTCAGCTTAAGTTCCATCTCAGCTCCAAATGTCTGCCTACTATGCACCACTTTTTATATCTTTAATGTTTCACTCTAGCTATGTTTTAAGCTTATGTGCTTGTATTATAATACTTTGAAATGCAGTATTGTTTTTTGTGGTGATCAGTAGTTTTTAGGTTATCAATGTCTCTTATTATGGACAGCCTTCCTAATTTTGATATACAATTCGAAACACTTCACATCCTGTAAAAAACATTCAACTTTCAGTTTTGTATTTTTCATCATCAAATTTTTGTTTACTTTTTTGTTTGCAAATTAGTCCATTCTTAAATTCAGTAATCTTAAATGTTTAAAGTTTGTGTATGATGTACTTACGTAATTACTTTGAAATCAGAAATGATCAATGTACACTCATTATTCTGTATACTTTATTCCAAAATAAAGTAAGTATTTATCATTCAGATGTAAATAAATATATGGTCTGATGGTATATATAGTTTAAAGTGTTTGTAGTGTCAATAAAGTTTTTGTAGTGTCAATTATTCTTTTATGAAGCTCTGAGGAGTACGTATAATATTCTACTGTAGTGTGATAATTCTTTTCTAACTAAGAAGTTGTAAAGTAAGAAGTTTTGAGTCAAAGAGCTATGTGTTTGTATTAGGGAAAAATGTTTCAATGTTTAAGCCTTTCTAGATACAAAAGATTTTTTTTGTTTCTTGTTTGGGTTGTAATACTTTAATACCATTACCTCCTCAGCTCCAACATTAAGTAGTGGTTGTCTGCTCTGCACCACTTTTGATTGATGATTTTCTAGCTAAGTTATACTGACAATGCCCCTATTTACCAATGATCTTCCTAATCACGATTGTTAATGAACAATTACGTTGTGTTCAATTTTTACGTGCTGTGTGTGTGGACCCGTGTTTGCTCGTGTTATCTGTTGTGAATTTATTCCTGTTTGTATGTGTCTTGTGTGTGGGTCGAGCGTCATATAAACTATTATGTATTTATTATTATTTATGTTTGTTGATTTGTTTGTTGATATGTTTTTTCTATAATCGCGTTCTGTTTTGTAATAATATAGCCTTGATCATTATCCTGGCAAATTGAAATGTTTTAACTGTGTATAAATTCAAAATACTGTACTATTAGTAACACAATACAAAATTTTGGTAAATTTTGGTATAAATTTATAGAGCATATACTTTTAATGATCAAGATCTTTGATTACTTTTTGTATTTGCAACATTGGGAATTCTGTTTGTATGTAATTAAGAAGATTGGAAGTGCATATCAAATGTTTAAAGCATATTACGTGATTTTCATATGTAATCACTGTGATATCAAAAAAGATCTATATAAACTTAATTGTATTTTGTATACCCAAAATAAACAATGTTTCATGTCATTCAGATGTGTATATGCAATAAAGTTTTACATAATATCAATTACACTTTCGGCATTCCTTGTAAAGATCATTCAACCTTTTTGAATTTCTAAAAGAATTTTTATAAACTTTTCTTCTATATATTGTGTTAGATTAAAATATATAGGTCATTTTGGGTTGAAAGTTATGTCACACATTTCTTTTATATGTAATTTGTGTATTGTTTATGTAATTATATATAAAAGTATTTTTTACATTGAAAAGAGTCAAATAATTTCAAATAATTTATTCATGAAAATTTTCACTGGTAGCACACTCAGCTGTTCGAACATATTTAACTTCAATATTTCAATAACAAAACTCATTTTATTTTGTGTGTTACAATTCCCATTTGCTGTGTGTGTTCTACACTGAGCAGCAGTCAATGTTGTATAGTATTGTATTTTATTTTCCAATCATTCAAAACCATTCAAGTTTCAATAATGTTATTGTTAGTCTTCCATTTTCATACTTCAGCTGATTCTGCAGAAATCCTTCTGCCCGTAAGGGCATCTTGTTTATCATTCATTTAAAAGGAAAAATTGCTAATGGGCCAATTTCTGATAATTTTCATCAAATTACCACATCAAAACGAGGCAAGGGAGCACAGTTTGGTATTTGGACATTTGAAGTAATAAGGTCTAATTGCAATATAACTAAGATGTACATTACATTGCAGTGCCGTAGACACCGGGGGGGGGGGGGGGGGGCTAGGGGGGGCCGCTTCCCCCCCCCCCCCCCCCCCCCCCCCCCCCCCCCAAAAAATAAAAAAAAAAAAATTTTTTTTCAGATTATGTTTTTTTTTAGAT
This sequence comes from Turritopsis dohrnii, assembly GCA_027922465.2. Classification (NCBI taxonomy): domain Eukaryota; kingdom Metazoa; phylum Cnidaria; class Hydrozoa; order Anthoathecata; family Oceaniidae; genus Turritopsis; species Turritopsis dohrnii. The sequence continues at coordinate 53,155 of BQMF02000147.1, read as the reverse complement.
TTAGATCAAAAATAAAGTTTTCTTCTCGAGTTGTCTGCATTTCCTTATTTCCTTTATATCTGCTTAATATTTCCCCTTTTTACTGCACATTTGAGGTGACACGCGCGACACAACGAAATAACAGGATAAATCAATTAGGGAGATTTGTAAACTGGACGAGCCTGTTACACGAAAAAAATCAATTACTTGTGAGAATTTTTTTGAAACTGTTCTACTAAAACGGTACTTCAGAGATTTAGAGCCTTTTGTTGTATCAAAAGAAACATCATTACTTTGCACGCTTATTTCAAGTGTTGATGTGAAGTTTCTAATGATTTTGTAGGGAAAAATTCACGAACAACTCTACTAAGTTGTATACAATTCCCTACAAATCTATAGAAAAATAGTTTCGTGTAAACGAAACATGATTTTTCCGAATCCCGCTAATGCAGCAAGTGTTGCATTATGGTGATTCAAAGGAATGATAACAACAATAAAGTAAAAAGGAAAGAAACTTTCTGTCAACAAAAGAGAAAAAGAAGTCGCGATATTGCAGAAAACTTTCGAAAAGAAAAATCAAAACTATTTTGTTTCAATATCCATCGTAGTACTTATCAAAAATATAATGGGATATATGCAGAGTTTATAACAAAGATAGTCTTAGAAACTTGAAAATATACTAGAATTTCATGTCATTTTGGATATCCTATTGTTTAAAATTGACTTTCGGAAATGCAGTTTTAGCTAATCTAGAGGGTATAAAATCCCAAAAATTTTCGGCCCCCTCTGCCCCAACCATGGTGAGGCCTCCTTAGATACTAAACATCAGGGCCCCCCTAAAAAAAATTTCGTGTCTACGGCACTGCATTGATAGAATACATTTCAAGAAAACTAACAAAAATTACATATATTCGTTCAGTGGTGCTATTTCGTTTTCGCCATTCTCTTCGTTAAGGAAAAAGTAAACATGTCGAGATATTTCTCATGCGATCTGTCTAACTGTTTGAACTTGTTGGTCGACTGGTGCTTTAATTGCACAGAAACATGGATCAATCTTTTTGAATTCTTTGTCAGTTTGAATTTCCACACGACCTTTGTCACCAGCCTTTGCTTCAACCTCACAAAAAAGTAAAAGATATCGCAACTGGAACACGTCAAGCAGGAGGTATAATCAAAAGAAGACAGATTGTAAATATTGTCAAAGGTGTCGTAAAATCCAATAATCCTGACATTCTAGTTGAATTTGGCGGGACTGTGGAACTGACAAATCAGTGGGCGAGAGGCATTTTGTCTGATATGAATTGGTGCAAACGAAAGAGAACTACCGGCAAAGTGGAACCTTCTCCGCATTTTCTTGCAGAAGAGAAGTTTACTTTTCAGAGAGCAATATAGTCTAAGATATCAATTCATGATATTCCAAGTTATCTTGTGCTGAACATCCATCAAACGCCGCTCTCTTTCTCCAGGCAAGTACAGTTTTAGCTCCAAAGGTCAAAGCATGTCCCTATAAAGCGTTGATGATAAACATCAAATAACAGCGATTTTTGCTGTTAGCTCAACAGGGGGAGTTTTACCAATGCAATTGATCTACGGTGGTAAAACCAAAACCCAGATATGAATTCCCAGCATCGTTTTCTGTCGGATTTACCGCAAACCATTGGTCAAACACAGATAAGTTCCTGTAGTTTTTTGAAGTAAGTATTTTTCCTTATTTTTAGAAAAGGAAAGAGGAAAATGGATTGCCTAAAGAGCATCATTCGCTTTGTCATTATGACACATTTAAAGGCCAAGATAACGACGTTTTGAAAGAATTTTGCTCTAAAAATAGAAACTTAACCAATAAGTTTCAACCGTTAGATTTGAACGTTAATAAAGCGGAAAAAGCTTTTATTCAAATCAGCACAACGATTGGTTATCGAATCAAGTCGCACGACAGCTAAAGAACGGCATTGAACCGGCAGATTTCCTGAAAATTATCGGTTGGATTGTCAAAAACTGAACTTATTGCAAAAGGTTTTAATGAAGCTGGAATAAGTGAGGCTACTAAAAACGCCCAACCTGTTTACGAAAGGGTCGAGAATCCTTTTAGAGCGTAAAGAAAAAACAATGAACATCATGAAAATGAGCGTTTACACATTACCGTATTTCCTCAATTAAGCGCCGCGGCGCTTATTTAATTTTCACGATTTTAATTGCGGCGCTTAAAAGAGGGCGGCGCTTATTTCAAAATTTCAAAATCCGGTTTTAGAAAGATTTTTATCAGTTTGGTCGAAAGAGAGTGAATTTTAGTTAGCAAGGGGTTAGCAAGAGAGATAATTTTGTTGTTCTAATTTAAGTAAAGGTTCGAATGATAAGAATTAACGATATAAGTCATTGTATGTTTTTCCTTCTTTTCATAATAAAGTAAAGAACTTGCTAAGAAAAATAAAACTAAATATCAATTTCATCGTCGCTGTCGTGATCTTCATCGATTAGATTAGTAGGCTCACACGCATCTTCGACGTCAGAGTCTGTTATTTGGTCAAAAGGGTTGACTGAAGATTCTTCGGAAATTATATTTAGTGATTCTTTCAATCTTGTAGCACCATTTGGGCAAGCTCCTCCCTCCTTGAAACAATGAATCTTACAATCTTCGCTGCCGTCAACTGGCAAATTCAAAGCGCAAGTTTTGAAAGAGTCAATAATAAGCTCTTTCGATAATTTACTCCAACCCGCCAAGATCCATTTCGAAAGTTGGAGTATCTAGAGCTCTGTGGAAGATTTTGTCAATAGAAAGACGGCTGAATTTGAGTAAAACATGCTTGTTTCAGTTTTTTTTCATTTTCCAATAAGCGCCGCATTAGGGGCGGCGCTTATCAGAGGGCGGCGCTTATTTTAAAATTCAAAATTTGGGTACGGCGCTTATTGGAGGGCGGCGCTAAATAGAGGAAATACGGTATTTATCAAAACTTTACCACTTTAGAAATTGTTTATTTATGACTAAGTCATGTAAAAATATTGTATTCGTTTATGTATAAAGCAGCGGTGGCATAACGGTTGCGAGTTCGGCTGATACACCAGAGGTACTAGGTTCGAATCCGCCTGTGGCCTATCACAGTTTTTGAAAGAGTAAATTTCATAATCTTGCGACGTCGTAACGACGTCATTGGGATGTCATCGAGACGTCTCAGTAAAGACGTGATTGGGACGTCTTTTGAGATTCCCACTTCGCGACCATTTTACGACGTCTTTAAGACATCTTTGTGCCCGCTGGGATGCTCCATTTTCTAGCGTAGCTTCGAGTGTTTTCAGTTTGATTGGACAGGTGATTTGTGCCTTCACTTCTTCGAGTTGCATCTTTTGTCTCTCGACTTTCTCTCTTTTCAATTCATTTGCGATGGTGTTTTGTCGCTGCGCAGTATCTGAATCATACGTGCTGTCCTGTTCACAAACTTTGTTGAACATCGCCTCAGTAATTTCTCGCGAGTTGGAATACTCGATCTTACATCTTTCCGATGGTATGGCAATTCCTAATCCACCAAGCTTTGCTGGAAGAGAAAAGAATTTTCTCACTATATCGTTATATATGTACCCGTTTAATATAGCCAGGGATTAGGCTGTTTCTGATAGCGTCTTCTAAAGGTTGGAGGTTATTTGAGATGTTTGGTATCTTTCTCATTACATAAGTATACTTGTGTTGCAGACCATGTGTAAAAGCAGAGTAAGCTGCTTGTGGATGGGTTTTAGCTATATCAGTCAAGTTATAGATTTCATTGACCCATTCTGTGACTTTGTTGTTCACATATTCGTTTTTGTAGTCATCGTTTCCAATTATCGCCCCAATGTGTCTGTTACCTCGTGTTGTTGTCTCGATGTTGATGTCAGAGAATAACATATTTTCTTCATTGATGTAGCTTTGCGATTAAGACACTTTTTGAAGGTTTCGGAAAGTAACCAATGTAAGGGCCAAGTTCGCATATGTTGTCCCACCAAGTTCGTAGTTGTGGTATTGTACCAATCCCAGTGAAATCATCTGCGTAAGCAATTTGTTTGGCAGTCTCTTCGCAAAGCATTTCGTTATCTTAAAGCAACAGTGGTAGAATTCCAAGTGCATACATCGTCATGGCGATGGGATCATCCTGAGTGGTACCTTCAGCAGAAGAGATCTCTCCTCTACCAGTAACGAATAATCTCGCAGTTTTGAGGTAGCAATTCCGTACATATGTCGCAAACTCTGGACATAAAATCTTCATATTGTGTACTAACACCTTTCTGTTGATTGAGTTAAACGCATTGGCCGCATCGATTTGGAGAAGACCATGGTTATTTTGATCATTGAATAAGTCGACTGGCGAGTGAATAGCAATTTCACACCCAGATTTGTGACCTGCGCATAACTGTAAATTACCAGATGTTGTAATTATATCATTTCGTAAGGTTGGACATTACAGCTTTGCCGATTATTCTTCGTAACACATCCCCGACACCGATTGGTCGTACTCCTGGGTCTTTGTCCAAAGGAATCAATCTGCACGCCATTAAAGGCTGGATCCATTCTAAATCCTCGACTTCAACTGAGCACAGTTGTTTTGTCAGCTCTGATTTTCGCAGATCGATTGCAGAGTTACCATACAAATTACTCCCCAGGATTCTCTTCCATTCGCGGCGTATAAAGTTGGAATACCGCAAGCACCATTTACTTGAATAGCTGCTTTTTTGATCGCATCATCAGCTACGTCATCGAATATTACAGGATTCGTATACTTTTCGGGTCCCTCTAGTAATAACTGTTCATATTTTGGTTTTGAATCTGGATGTTTTAAACCAATATAATACCTCCTACCCTTTACCATATTCTTATAAGTTGAACATTTGTAGATGAGAATATTGCTTGTTGACATTTTTGAAAATTTCTGGCATTCTGATGAAGGTTTGTAAACGTTTTTAAGCACACTAAAAATCATTTATTGGCTGAGCTAAAATGTGCTCACAAACCGTGCGCTAGGAATAAAAGAAAAAGGCGTAGGTAGCTCCATGACTTTTTTCTTCTCTATCCCTTTTACTACTATCTTTAAGGCATGTTTATTGGGCTTGGTGTGGTATTTTGATCCACTTTTAACTGTTTTTATTTCTATACACAACACAACAACAAACAAGACGACCAGATGGTCGAAAGATTTCGCTTATGTTTTTAGGAATTGCGCCCCTATAAATAACGCCCATTCTAAATACATACTCGAGGGCTCATGGGGTTGCAGAGCGGAATTTACAATAAACCCGATCTGCATAATATCCTACGTATTTCCGTACTTCTGCGTGACCTCCCTGTTTTTGAGCCTAAGTTACACTACTGATGTCATTTTATGTTTTCAAAAAATCTGCTAGTGTAAACATAGAAATAAGAAAGTTTTATGGTGTAAACGAAACTCATTAATAATCACAAACTTTGCTTGATAATCTCTAATGTCGATAATCATTGAGACATATCAAAACAGTATACGTCATCATGGAATTCGTCTATTTGAAAAATTAATCATAATAATGAAATCAATGAAAAGGCACCACCCCTCCAGTAATAAGCGCCACATTTGGAAATATTATAAGAAGGAATACGGTATGATTGGAGCAGCAAAACCCCTGGGAACGAGGTTGGGAACAGCAAAACCTTTTTGACAGTCTATGAACTAATCAGATGGCAAATGATTACGCCGTGCCATCACCATTCAACATTTAAATCCGTTGAAATGTGTCAATAACTTTATAATAATACCAGGCCAAACAGTTAAACGCTTCATTTGGAAGATCAAAACCAGTATGGTTACATTGACAAGAAAGGCTTGATGACTTTGCAAGTTTTGGAGAATAAAAATGATCCGAGTGTTGAATCGGTAGCCAGGTATTCCAAACTTGCATGTAGACGGGATACCAGAGGTGTTTTTTTATGGTGAAGATGTTTTTGCAGTCTAGTTTTGAGAAATTGAATGAGTTGTTTTTCTAATGTTTTTCGAAAAGAAGACGAAACATTCATTTTACGTCAATCAGGTGTTCGTCAAATGGCATGTCAAGAAGTTTGTGCGTTTTTTGTTTTTGTTGCAAAAATTCAGAAGATCTTTGTTGCTGGTCTATATGCTTCTTCTTGAGAATCATATCTTGTAAGTCAACTATTTCGATGTGATATTGGACAGCAGAGGTGTAGACTTAAATAAAATTAACGTTAGCTCCACTAAAACTCGATTAACCAGACAACTACTACATTACCTGCTTTCATTCATTTTCGGTTAATCGAGTGTGCAGCTTATATCCGATGGATGGGTCTTTTTACACATATATTACCCAATTTATTTGTCTGTTATAAACATTACAATGGGCTTGTCACTAGGAAAGTATACCTTAAGGGAAGAAACTTTCGCGAGAATTTAATTTCGCGGTTGATCAAAATAAGCTTTTTCGCGGAATTTAATTTCGCGGATATGCATATACACTGTGCACCAATTACTGGATGGGCAACCTTGATGCTCTACTCAGCAGATGACATTGTTTATCTGTCTTTAAATGACACAAAATTAGGTGGAAATTTATCTTTATGTCGTCAAATCCCCTGCCGTGAAAGATTTTGGGCTAATCAAGAGAACAGCCACCTGCATAAAAGAATACTAAGAAAAAGTTATTGTAAAAATGAAAACAACTCTACATCTTACAGGTCGGGCGTCAAGAGGACGATGGGGGCGATTCGTTGTGCGCCATGCATCAAAAAGAAAGCGAGAGAAAGTGTGGTGCAAAGTCATTGAGGTGAAGATGGCGGCTGTAGCTGTTGATTGGTATTCACAAACAACTCCAGATGAATTAAACAATGCCAACAATATATGCAAATACTCAAGATTAGCATTACCGTTGGATAACATTGACCATGGTGGAATCAATTTTGCTCTACCAAACGTTGCGAATGTAAGGACATCCATAACTACCTTGCCTTTGCTTGGACTCATTTAATTTTCTACTAAAATTATTTGCTTATTCCATACATGTTTTAATAAAACATACAGCTGTGTTATTTCAGTTGTAACTTGTTGTTTCATATATCAGTAGGACCACTACTCGACCAGCAGAGAGAATTTGTCGCTAAAATAATCGTGATTTATCATAAAAAATTGCTTCGATAATATTGTTTCTCTCTTGAATACATCTAGCTAATTGAATGATGACAATTTAGTATAGCAACCGCATAGAAACATAATAGCTGTAGTGAAAATTTTTTTTATTTTGGGGGTGGTGAAATTTTATCTAAAAACAAAACCTTTTACCACAATGTTTTTTTCCATTTCGGCTTTAGTTCTTCAGAAAATGAAGAAAAAAGAAGACAACCAATTTCTACATCTTCGGAGGAGTATATACTACTTTTCTAGCAATACACTAGCATCAGTTTCAATAATGGCCATAGAATTAAATTGTGCTATTGTGCTACGCCTATTGACGAAACGATTATTAAAATCATTGACATAACAATACCAAATATTACAATAATTAATTTTTGGGAGGCATTGGAAATGAATATTAAGTCACAAGCACCCTTAAGGTTCACTTTTCCAAGAACGAAAAAAATGGCTGCAAATCAGTGAAATATTTTTTGTGAAAATATTTAAAAGTCGCCAGCATATAAATAAAGTTGTGAATACTAAAAAAGCAAAATGCTGCATACACAAAATGTCGCAAAAGTCGCGAGAATTTTTGTGCTCCCGATCTTTTGTGACTTTAATACCACAATGAACTTTGTCTGTATGTTGACAAATTCTATTCACACATATTCTCGGGTTTCATAGAAAAAACACAAGTAATTTGTTCTGGACAATTTATCAACATGAATCTGTATATACAAAGTAAAGAGTCCTAAGTTATAAATTAAATCAGATTGATAATTACTACTTTCACGATTTTACAATACCTCTCTGGATCTTGTATTCTCAAATGAGAAGAAAAATTTGTGAATGCACTTCGTTGTGTGGCTGTCATAAAGTAGTATGAAACGCTTTTTACCACAAGTTTTGGTCGAGTGGTCCTAACTGTATATAATATATAGTCAGTGCATCTAATCATTGCACATCCACACCAAAATTTATCGTCGGAACGCAAATTTTAGGCGATGAGCAATGAAACACGGCAATATTAGATTGAGACGGGTCGTGAGACTTACATGGCGTACTCCCAAGCATTATTGTGAGCCGTTAGTGAAGTTTCAGAGCGAAAATAGGGTGCGCAATAATTTCTGTCGAAAGTCACGTTTTGTTGCGCATTTGTCCAAATTTCTTGCGCACCTGCGCAATCATTAACGACCTCCCGCGTAATGAATTGTGACCTATGCGCAATATAAGCAACACCAGTCAGAGATTTCCAATCATGTTTTTTATTATCTTGACTGCTTATTATTAAGCAAAATTTATTACGTAGGCTGATAGATCTCTATTCAAACTAACTTTGAGTTAGTACTTTAAAGGGGTGGAAGTCAAAATTCAATGAAATTCAATTATTTACGAACCATGTTTAACACTAATGTCCTTCATAAAACACACACATATATATACATATATATACTTCAAATAAAGAAAAAACTGCTCATTCATCATTTGCAGTACAAAGATATGTATAGTATTGCTGCTGCATATCAAGCTTTTGAATTAAACCATACAGTTTGCGTAAAGCTTGATAGTCAAAAACTTCCACTTTACGCTTCGAACGATACGAAGCATTTGACATCGTTGAAACTCGGAGCGGCCCGGCAATTATTATGAACAGGCACGATGTCTTCATCAAAGTTATCCGTACTATGTTTCTCAAAGATACCATCGTCAAGGTTGACAGTTTTTTGTTTGAGAAAGTCCAAGGTAACTGCATGCACGGTTCCCTGTTCATCGTGCAACCATCGGCGAGTAACTTTCCCGACAAACATGGATTTTTTCTCTCGTGGCTCAATGTAAATAGCCGCGAAATAGCACTCTTTCAAACATTCTTCGCTGTTGTTCGCTGGCTCCAGCGACTTCCAGGTTTTGTGTAAAATTGTAAGTGCTTCATTTATGTTTTTTGGCACTTCTATCTTGCCCTCCTCCTCAGATTCGGAAAAATCACCATCCTCCTCCTCTTCTTCTTCTTCTTCTTCTTCTTCTTCTTCTTCATCGGTTTCTTCTTCTGTAACTTCATCATCATCATCATCATCATCTTCTTCTTCCATAACTTCTTCTTCCTCTTTTTTCTTCTCTTTGGATTGATCGTTTTTGTCATTTAATTTGGTCTTTCTGGAAGCTCCAATTTTGTTTGCCTTTTTAGATTCCTTTTCCTTTAGTTGTTCCAAAAGACAAGGATCGCTCACCACAACTGACGATAGCTGTACTCTGCTTCGCTTTTCTGTCTTCTCTTTGTTGGTTGGTTTTATTTTATCCAGAAACAACTCCTCGAATGACTTATTGGCATTACCAACTGCTGTCTCAACCAGCTTCCAGCCATTTGGTACCCATTGAAAGCCTGGTGGTGCAGCGCAAGGAAACTCTCCGATTACCTTCATGACCTCTTCGGAATAATCACCTGTTGTTGTACCTCTAGCATTGGACGCGGTGGCAACATGTACAGATGATGGTTGTTGTTTCTGAGCAACAGTAGGTGTGCTTGTGTTAACATGATGGTTTATAGCTGGAACATCCTTTCCATTATTGCAGTTTGCCCAGTCTAAAGGAGGCCTGCCTGATACTACCCACTCTTCATAGCGGCGAACAATTCGAACATCAATCGCGAAGTGTCATATTTTTCACGGCCAAATACCCGTTGTCTCAAATCCAGCCCTTACATTGTTGGGAGTCATACCCTCATGCCACATTTTTGCTATCAAGTTAACGAATTCGGCTTTGTCAACTTTTTTTACCATTCCAAATGTGTTGATCCGCTCGTTTAACATTTTTTCCCATAATCGCTTTAATGGGCCAAAGCAGCACTTATCAAGTGGCTGTAAAATATCGGTTACGTGCGGAGGAAATTTCAGAAGATGAATGTTATCATCTAATGCACGCTGAATTACCGGGACTGAAATGTGGCTCATGTGCCCATCATATAATAATAACAACGGTCGTGCGGTATTTTGGTCAGCAAATTTGTGAAACCAATCTGCAAACACTTCACTATCCATCCAACCATTTTGAGTGACAGCATAGTAAGTGTTTGGTAAGGCTTGGCTTCCTCTCCATGTAGATTGGAAATGTTTCCCCTGAAATATAATGAGAGGATCCAGAACCTTACCAGCGGCGTTACAAACAGCCAAAGTTGTTATATTTTCTCTTCTTGCATCAAAAGAGAGTTTATAGGCTGGTTGATTCTTTGGTCCGATGACTTTTGATTTTTCTGGGTCAGTAGGAAACCCAGACTCGTCGCAGTTCCAGATGGTATCAGCTGTGAGGTCTGGATTATCTTCGAAAATTTTTCCCAACTTGTCATAAAAGTCATAAATGACAAATGGGTTGGCAGTGTTGGATTTTCCGATATACAAATCATTGAAGCTTTTTTCAGTGAAAGTTTATTTCGCTTCATAAAGAGCTTCATCCATGTTCTGCCTGGACGATTGGATTGAAAGGGCGTCTGTATGTTATTCAACGAAACATACTCCTTGACTAATTCCTGAATGAAAATGAAACACTCAGTGGTTATTCCTGTAAAAACAAGAACAAAAAAATGCGAACAATAATAACAATCATTATTCCTTACCCTTATCTCAAACAATGTTAGGCTGAAACCGTTTTCACAAACTATGGTGATGCAATTTTTTAGGCGTTGTTCCTCTTCTGAACTGAAGATACATTTACGCCCAGGCTTCCCTATTAAGATAATAAAGACATTGGTAGCATAGTTTTAAAGGTAAAATACAAAGAAAAAAGGTGTTATATATTAAAATGTTTGAGAAACCATGAGACAAAGTTTCAGCTACACTTACCTAAGGCAGAACCTTGGCTCTCTTTCTTTAAACGAAATCGAAGAGAAGACTCGGCTACATTACACTACAATAAAATATAGTAACGATGTTGAAGTTTTCTTTTAGTGGAAAGCATACTCGTTCCCTTCTTACACTCTGTTTGCTTAGTGCCAATACTAACCTGGACTGTCTTCAAGTACATAGAATGTATATACAGCGTAACCTACCTCTTTCGCTATTGATCGGATTGAAGATGTCGACGAATTACACAACGTTATAGCACGTTTCATATCTTCTTCAGTCCAAGGTGCTAAAATTTTTCTTTTTACTTTATTAGAGGGCATGTTGAACGAATTAAGTCCTACTAAATAAGTCCGCACGATACGCAATGCAAATACAGAAAGAATTGAATTTCAATTCCTTCTGTATTTGGAACTCAAATTGTATCATTTATCATTCTAAATTCGTGGGAGTCGAATGCGATAATTCGAAAATGATATCCAGTTTTGAGCGTCATATCATGCGCAATCAATTGTGATAGGGGACAAAATTTGTCGCAAATCATTGCGCAGTCAAGTTTATGATTTTGACCACTGTTTTTACGGAAAACAACGATTGGACAAGATACTCAAGTCATTATCCCGTATATTTGTCACAGAGACAGTTTAAATATTGCAGTCGTAGCAGCGGGTAGTCAAAGTTCGTCGGAAGCGATGCAAACTGGTTATTGGCTTTTTTTTCAAGTGGCTCTAAGAAAAGACCGATTTGCCGTGTTTGTCAAAGTTAGGACCCTAAATAGGGTTTATTTGGTAAATAGAAGTATTTTAACTGCTTTGTTAAAGGCAAGCAAGCTGGTAAATGTTAGTAATCAAGGTTTTGAATGTATTATGTATTTGCGCAATGATATGCGGTGCGCAATGATTAGATACATTGACTATATGTGTGGTTAAAGGAGAATTAACGTCAAAAATACAACTTTGGCTTAAATTGTTCCTTATGTGTATTTAAATAAAGAGTTAATAATGAAATTTTATAAAATACCATATTTCGCTTATAATAAAGGATTTAAAAAATTCACCGTGACGTCACAGTTGCACTAGAATTTCTTCAAGTCAGAATTAAAAGAAAATCATAAGTGGCGACATGTCTTCTTCAGATTTTAACGTTTTGTTATTGAATAAATCTGTGTTTGAAACGTCATTTATTAGATATCGCAGATAGGAAAATAATTATGCCAAAGTAAAAAAGAATGACGGCAAAGTAAGTTTCTTTTCTTATAAGAAAAATATGCTGATAGTAGATTTCACAACTCCTGCGCCTGAAGAATTTTTGTTTTTCAATGAACATTATAACTTCATTACGTATGTATGCAAGGCGTGGTTTCTTCTAGATAGATGTAATCTTAATTCCAATACAGCGGATAATACTTTTAGAAATTTTCAAAATAAAAGAAACCAGGTCAGGTAGGAAGAAAAATCTCAAAGAACTCTGTTAAGAATGTGCAAGTCTCTGAACACATTACCATGTCTTTTTTTGTTATTTTTTAAAAAGATTCTTTAGGAAAATTGAAAAATACTAGAGTAAATCATGCCTTGTTTTAAAAAAATGCATAAAGAGAGCATTTATGGAAATTAAATTTTAAAAACACTTTACTTTTTTTGATCAATTTGTTGGACCTCTTGAGAGAGCTAGGTTTTTTAGAGCTCACAGTTTTCTCCATTCATATTTATCATGTTGAATATTACATGTTGGAAAATTGTTGGTACCGCACCAGCTTTCAATGTTCTTTTCTTCGGCATATAACCTAGCATGTTTTCCATATTATCAACTTCGAAACAGTCTACTTTCACAAACTACTTTATCTTTTCCAAATCGAAAAGTTTTAACAGTAAACCCTTTGCCGATGTTGTTAAGCCAACTTTCAGCTCTCTGTTGTTCTTTGACAAGATCAGGAAAACGAAAATATATTCTCTCATCACAAATTGTCTTCGCTACGAGATTTGTAAAAACTACAGCTGGATATCTAAGTGCAACTGTGACGTCATATTTTTGAGTTTTGATTAAACTTCAAACTTAAATAACTAACGAAAGAATTATGTAAAACTTTGTAAAAAGTCGTCTTACACAATACACGGGTTGCAAAATAAGCGCATCTCCATAGAAACAACTCCATGTGAATTTAGCACAAAAATTTCGAGTAAACTTTCGATGTAGAATCTGTGGTGAAAGGATGTAGTAATGGTTCTTACAGACTTGGAACATAAATGATTCAATATGAAAAACATTAAATGATGGAAATAAATTCTTAGTTCGGTGTTGTAAAAACTTTTGAATGAACGTGCAAAATACAGAAGAAAATTGATATCAACGATGTTTTGTTTTTGTGTGTTGATATTAACAATGTTGTTACTGGTTGTTAATGATGATTGGTGATTAAATGCAGCAAAACATTGAAGCTGTGATTTCAATGCAAAGGCGAAAATTTATTATTAATAGCCAAGCTGAAGATTTATTTTTATTGATATAGCCCAAATACAACTGAACTGAAAGTGAACTGGAAAGCACATGGATGTATAGTACAGCCATAAAGGAAACCTTTTTATGTGGTGTGGAGAACAACCAGTTCAACCAGTTTTGTAAATTCAAAGAGTATACATTACAAAAACTAGAAGTAAAAACGTGATGTCGTGTTATATGCAATAAGATGTTCAGAGTACCAATTACGTATAATATTTTAAAACGCAGGATTGTGATGCATAACTTGTGAAAGAATCCGGTCGAGTGTGCTTCCCTGGATAGTCATTTACTCTGACAACAGAAACATAATTTACTATGGATTTATTTCATGATCACGTATTACTGTTTTGATATATATACTGTATAGATATGTTTTGTAAAAATTAGTAATACTGTCAATTTTTGTTGTACAAACATGGAACATAAATCAAAACACAATCCAAAGCCAAAACACGAATTTCTACTTTCAGCTTTGTAGTGATTTAGTTATAGATGTGTATTTTCACTACCAAATTCTGTTGTTTTTTCCACGAAGGTCATTTTAATCAGATAATAGATATTGAAGATATTCTTCAGGGCCTAAAGTTCCTGACAATTTTCTGAGGTGCAGGACAAAATATTGAGTTAAAAATCAAAAATGAAACTTATTCTCTTTTTAATAAACATTGAGTATGAATAATCTTTTTTTGAATAGAGATGTCTGAATTTAATTTTAAAAATTATCACTTTAAGGACATCTCTTTTTTGAAAATGAATTTTCTGTCCTAATTTGAAATGTTACGTATTATATATCACTTGTTAGTAGATATTTTGATTTCTTTAATTGTTGTCTACTGCAAAGTTTTTTTAATACTAAAGTATATTAGTATTAAAATTAGGTTTGACAATTTTCTTTTGTAAACCTGTATTATACAAAATGTGATTGTATAATGTAAACTAATTTTATCCAAGTTATGAAAAGCAAGTGTTCTGTTGAATTATATTGTTTCCTTTGTTTTTATGGTTTATAAGCCTGTCCTTTAACTTGTCTTCTGCAGGAATATAGATCATTATGTTTATTATGATGTAATTCTTTGCACATTGATGCGGTTATTGATATTCAGTTGTGTAAGAGGAAATGTTAGTCGCATTTAGGTCTTTTAATTTTTAACTATGTCCATAGTAACTTCTCAGTCACTTTATATCACTTTTATATTACTTTTTATCAATGTACCCATAATAATTGATAAAATGTTCACAACTTTGGGGAAATATATACAGTGGCATTGTTGTGAATCTTGTTTGATAATCCTGTTTTGAACGACCCACTTTTTGATTTCTATCTCAAGGTAAGGTATTGAATTAATGCTATTTTGCTGAATAACTTAAAATACTCGATGAAAAGCTCAGTTTCAAGAGCCAAAGGCTCGGTTGTTTCTGGCACCGTTTCACTTTTGATTTTTACTCGAAAAAAAATTCATTCGGTAAATTCTATTATATAATTTACGGAACGTTTTATTATGCAACCCATGTATTTAAAATCGATTCATTAAAAAAAAAACATTACATAATTTTGACATTAATTCTCCTTTAAAGTAGAATGTGATCTAATAATTATTCATTATTAGAATAATAGGATTTTCTAGAAAACATTCATAAAGCCATAACCTCTTCAAAAATTGTTTAAAAGGCAAGTCTTTTTGGAAATGTTTAGAAACTACTGTTAATCGTTCTAGCTTTAGATGGCCTTCCTAATTTCAGATGCTAAATAGAATAGCATCTGGAATAGTTACGATGGAATGAAAACAGTATTGAAATACCAAAGCAGCTCTTCATCAAAATTTTTTTCACAGGAAATATATTTTCATAAAAGCAGGGTTGGAATTAAGGATTCGTTATTCGTGAATCACGAATCAATTTCTTGTTTTACGAATCAAGAATTCGTAAAACTCCCATTTTTCACGAATCGTTTTTGAAATTTTTAACTACACATAGCGCTGCTCAGATATTGAACTCAAATGTAAATTGGAGTATGACATCATAAACGGGAAGGTGGAAAAACTAGTGTGCAGCACTTGTAAAAGATGCAAAATAAAAATAAATTTCTGATCAATGATTCGTAAAAACTCGTTTTTCTTTACACCTTCTCATTCGTATTGCGCAACAATTTTCTTCATTTCGTTTATTTCTTTGTTAAGCTGCATTTCCACTCAGGAAAAAGTCAGTCGAAAAAGAAAACTTCGATCCGGAAAAGTATTTTTATTTCCATTACTTCTTTTCTCTTCAGAAAGTTTCAATTTTAAATGTAAACAAAATGTGGCTGCGATAAACATCATTTTTTTGAAACAAAAACAACTATTGAAACAAAAACGTTTAAAAAGAAGATTTTGGGTTAGGAAAATTTTTGCGGAAAGATCTTGGAAAGGAGAATTCCATCGGTTAGTGAAGGAAATTATTTGACCATGAATCGTTTTTCAAATTATTTTGCCTTCTAACTGTGTGAAAAGTTGTTGCAGTATGTAGCACAAAAGATAACAAAATCATCTTAAAGACGGGAGTGTATTTCAGCTCAAGAGCGATTTGTGCGTTACTACTTTAAGATACACCGTACTCATCTCTACACGTCGCCATCTTGTTTTGATGTTGATCTTTAAAAAATGCGCAAGTCAGCTTATTTAAAGCAACTTGAATGGCTCTCTATGATTTCTCGAGTGAAAAACACAGAAAAAGTTGAAAATTTTCAACTTGTTCGATCATGCTGAAGTTTTCGAGTCGAAACAAAATTACCATAGCAACCCGTGACATACGTGTGTTTCTTGTAGAAATTTTCTTTTTCGACTGATTTTTTCTTAAGTGGAAACGCAGCTTTAGAGAATATTTCATTTGTTCGTTCGTTCGCACGTGCCGCATTAGCGCACGTGTAACAATAATGAAAAATGATATACGGTACGTGCCGTCCAACACTTCTTTGAGATTCCATGGCTGCAAAATGCTGTAATAATGACAGCTGTATTTTGCGAAAGTGTTTTCAAACGGTGATCCATTTCTGTCAAAAACATTAGATCTTATCTTTCCTGGGCTATAAACAAACAAATTTTTGTTTTAGATGATGGTAGGATCTGTTAAAATAATAAAAACAGAGACTCCAATGAAAAGCAAAAAACATAAACAAATAGATAGCGATCATACTTGTACTTCGCATAAAACGTAAAAATTTTCTAATTTTTTCACGAAGCGATATTTTTTTCTTAATTCCAACCCTGAAAAGGATGCATTGTTAATACAGGCCTGGTCGTTAGAAAATTAGCAGTCATATCAGTTATGGCGTGCGCTCATGTAAATTTTTGACAAATGTGCCATCAATTTTTCCAGTTAAGATCAACAATCTTCATTCTTTATTATAATCAAGTCAAATTTGAAATGTGTCATATATGTAAAAATAATGAGATTTTCACGGAGAATGAATTAATAAAACACAACAATGTTTTCGAAGATTCGGAACGTAAAATTTGACAGTAAATAAAATTTATTCAAAAAGTAATAAAGAGGGAAAATCAAACTTGAAAATAAAAAATTTGTGTTACTCTCCATCGTTTTGGTTTGAAGTTCATGTGCACGAAGCTCCTTCATTCCTCAGCATAATTTGCTGAGTAGACTTGTTTTCTACTACCAAACAAAAAAATTGTGAGCACTGATTTTTAATTCAAAACCACTACCGTATTCCAAAGCGATCCGAGACCTCACTACTGAAATGGTAGCAAAGTTTTGTTCCGTTTTGTAAAATTTAATCGTAGCACATCAACAATTTCCAAGATCGCCACACGCATAAATAAATCTTGGCGTGTGTGGAGGCGTGCGCGTGCGATTGCACGCCTCTACGACCAGGCCTGTAATACCATGAAAGAGTGCAATTTGTCAGAGACATTTCCCCTTTTGTAGGCCACTGTGACTCACACAAGTGACTCTTTCTGCTTATTTAAATGTTTTGAAATATTTCCTGAGATTAGGTTGGATATTGATTGTTAGACCTCAACCTTTTCTATCATGCAATGATTCCAAAGTTATCACAATTTAAGAGAATTTTCCAAAAGAATGATAGAGCAGCCAATCTATCTATAGAGTCTTTGTGATTGATAATACTATTATTGCTTATGTGTTACATAAATTAAGCATTATTCTGGTACTCTTCTTTTTTTAAAAATTCTGAATATACTCATACCTCGTAACTGTACATATGCAATGTGAAATTGTAATTTCACATTTGATATGGATTGCTCCTTGTAATCTTTATATAATTGACTCACTAATCAACATTCATCCAGGTTCGCAATGAAAACTTATTACTTTCCATGGTTTATCGGCTGAAGACATTGTATACAAAGTGGGGAAAAAAATACACTTAGCTTTCCATACAATAAATTGTTTTTAGTGAGCAAATGTTTTTACTCAGAACCATGATGAAATAGTCAAGAAAGTTTGTTTGAAGAATGTTCAACATGTAAACGTTGTGTTTTATAAAAACTTATATCATAGGTGATATAAACAAAATTAAACTATTTCGCGTTAACAAGTTGTTAGAATCTTTAATTCTTTAATAAATTTTGAAATTTGATTTTCTAGCATCCACTACCCATAAACGTTTACAGCTGTAAAGGTTTCACAACAATTTTCTTTTGCTCATTTGGGGTATTTTGTTGGCTTGCTCAAACTATACATTATTAATAATACATTATTAAAGTGTGGATGCTTATTAGTGCTTCTTACAAATTTTTACAAGTTTTCAGAGCACTTAATTGAGGAGGGTGGGTACTAATTAAAATAAATATGGTACTTCAGTGTGATTTTGTTAACACGTGTGTAACAAAAAGGTCATCCAACTGACCTCTAGTAGCATTTCTTTGTAATTTTTGTCAGTCACTGTGGAAATTTTGAACATTGAGTTGATAAATTTGCCACTACAAAGATTCAGTAACATTAAAAATGGTGGGGCATTTGAAATAGGTTTCAAATGATGCAGAAGGACTATAATTTGTGATACCAACTTCAAACCACAGCTCCTTTATGTGTGTTCTCATAATTGCTGTTGTCAAGGTTGATAAGTTTGTCGTTTGATCCTTCTCTTCGACCTCTATACTGGTTCTTCTTAGTATTTGTTTGCAGATTTTTTTTGAGTATGTATATATATTTCGTTGATGATGTTAGTCTGGGTGTTTTTTATGTTCAGAGTTAGGCATGCTATTTGGAATATGAATATCTTTTCCATAATTCGTAAAAATGTACGCTCCTCCGCAGCGTTCTAATATAAAGAAATATGTTAAGTTTTTCAATATCAAAATATTTTTTTTCAGGAAAAAAAATATGATTTTGATGTATTACTTCACAATTGAATTATTTTCTGAAAGGTTCTTCTTATTTCGTTTCCATGATCAAAAACGACTGTTTCCTTAGTAAGTGTTTTATTTCATAGCCAACGGAATTCTTAAATGAATGTACAAATGGAAAAAATCAGATCAACATTCAAATGCATCATGGTACTACAACGTTAGCCTTCAAATTCAAGCATGGTGTTATCGTTGCAGTTGATTCACGTGCTTCTGCAGGGTCATATATAGGTAACGTAACTAAATGAGAGGTGATCATTCTTTTAGATACAAGTACCTTTTTCATTCTTTATAGACCATAATGTTACCAGGTGAGGCCAGGCTTAATTCAAGTGGTGTTGTAGATCATCACAAGAAACCCTCCTCTCCTAACTTTTGGACAAAACCAGTCTCTATCATTTTTTTTCAATCTGACATGTTTTATGGATATATATCTATACACACTATATCTTAGCAGTTTCTATACACACTAGAGTTTCTTTTATTTGAGTCGACTGCCTTTTTACTTAAAACAACAGGTTCCTCTACATTCATCTATGTAATTTTTCAGCATCTCAAACTGTTAAAAAGGTCATTGAAATTAACCCATACTTGCTTGGCACAATGGCTGGAGGTGCAGCTGACTGTTCATTTTGGCAGCGCGTTCTTTCGAAAGAATGCAGGTTTGTAAATAACGGTTATACCTCAATTCACTGGATTCCTCCTGTTCAAATTGCTACGTTTCTACACTTTCAGGCTTTATCAACTGCGTAACAAGGAAAGGATTTCAGTAGCTGCTGCTTCGAAACTTCTAGCAAACTCTGTTTATCACTACAAAGGAATGGGTTTAAGTATGGTAGGCAGTAGTTTTATATGTAACTAGCACATTGTCACGGTTGTGTCATTTTTAGTGGCCAGAATTTTGATACGTTATCGTCGGTGTAGCTTCATGTTTTTGAAGCATTGCGTATCTTTGGTGTTTAGCATGAAATTCAGTGATTTTTCTTCTCCTTGGTTTCAGGGTACAATGATATGTGGCTGGGATAAAAGAGTAGGTATTTTAACGACTTCAAGTCTTATGTCATCATCAGCGAATTCATTTGAAAGTTTTATCACAGTTTTCTGATATTTTCATTTTAGGGACCTGGTCTTTATTATGTCGATAACGATGGTACCCGTCATAAAGGCGATATATTCTCTGTCGGGTCTGGATCGACTTATGCATACGGAGTACTGGACGCTGATCATAAATGGGATTTATCCGTCGAAGAGGCTTATGACTTGGGTAATCGAGCTATTTATCACGCAACTCATCGAGACGCTGGTTCCGGTGGAATATGTCGTCGTAAGTCCCTTTCTTTTATAAACAAAAGCATGCTCAAAAAACATCATCCTTAAACAAAAGCATGCTCAAAAAAACATCATCCTTGAACTAACATGCACACACAGTCTTCAACACTTCATGACATATTATCTCCAACTATTCCCAGTTACTTGAAGCACCCCATCTCAAATTAGCGCCCATTGAATATTTTCTGAAATACGCAGGGTTTTTTTTTATAAGCAACAAGTTCATAGTATATTTTCTCAAAAAGTTAAGCAACAGTACTACAAGGATCTTGGACAAATTAGCAACATGAAGTTTTCAAATGATACAACATAGCTGCAGCAAATTTGTGATAACTGTTACACTAGGCTGTTGCACTAGGTTGCAGTACTAGGTTGTAAGTTCTATGTAATGATTTGACTTTGTCATTGACTTTGTACTTAAGATACTTTAAAAAACGTATATAAAGATTTTCAAGACGGGAAATATACATATTTTCGATTTATGCTTAGCAACAAATTAAGCAGCATTACTACTAACGTCTGACCTTAGTTATAAAAACAAAAACGTGTAATTTGAGGTGTTCCGCCCAACTTCTGAATTTATTAAATGTGCGCCCATGTCATTTTCGAAAAAAACTATGACTGCTTGGTAAAGTATCTGTTACAAATGTTGAATGGTTGGTGGAAGTTTTACTGAATCTGATATATCGGAAGCACTATTTTTGTTTTTGTTTCCATGTCTGCTCAACCCGTTTTATTGATTTGATTTGATCGGATTTTAGTATATCATATGCAAGAAACTGGATGGATTAAAGTTTCGGATACTGATGTTACGGATCTGCATTATAAATATCGACAGGAGATTGATGGATAGAGAGACATTAGACGAACTAACGCGTTGTAACATTTCAACTAGAGTTACTTCTTGTTAATATTTGCTAAATTGTTCAAACAGAAGACAATGTTCTACTATGTAACTCCCTCTGACTTTTTTAAAACCTTCAAGTGCAGAGGATGGACATTCTCTCCTGCAAGTGCGACATTAGGTTGCATACTGGAATAAAACTTGTATTTCAAGAATTTTACTCTCTCTCTCACGTTACGCAATGAACTTTTCAATTTTATGTGGAAAAAGATAACCTGTGTCTTTAAATGGGTGGGGCGTATGTAACCAAATCTTGTGCATGTATTTACATATCAGTGGGTGGAATTGTGGACGATTGGGTGTGAACGCTTCAGTAGTTTTCGCTACTGTCTGTTACTGCATCTAGTTCTTTCCGCGTTTCTCCTTATGGTGATATGTCATACGCTGGGGGTGTTTGTGGCCAGTGTGTTGTTAAAATCTTGTTCGCTTTGTGCAGTTGACGTAACAAAAATGTTTCGTGTGTCTACGTTACGATTGTTTTGCTCCACTTGATCGTAACATCGTTACGAAAAGGCCGTTCAGTGGAAGAAACGAATGCTGATTTACTTTTATCTAACAATAAATCAATAATGATTGATATTCAACGACTGCATACGATTTTACCAAGCTACAACAGTATTGTGAAGTTAGCGTTTCTTTCCGCATGATTAAGTTCCATGTAGTAATCTCTACAACATCACTGATGTTATTCGCAGGTTCTTTCAGTTCCCCAGTGGAATAATTAGAAGTAATTAAGAGTTTGAAAAAGAGGCGAAACTCAGAGGCTAGGCTATAACACGGTGTTTAAACAGAAATTCGGGAAAGGTCTATTACAAAAACTACCATACTGGATGTATACATTACATGTAATGATCATGTTCGAGAGCAGCCACAATCGTCATTAATTGCCTTAAAGAGCTGGTATTGCAAAGGAAGTATCCAGGACACTTCTGATATGTTTGTGCATAGAAATACGATTAATAATAATTTCGTATTTCTATGGTTTGTGCACACAACTGAATTGAAGGCTCTTTTTGTTAATGAATGTTCATAATTCTTGAAAGGTCTCCGACTATCCTTATCACACGGACTCTGTTATGCTGTGGCAATGAAAAGTGAGAGCGCACCTCACTACCGATGTGTCTTCGGGGTGGATTCGATCTACGCCTTATCCCTAAGCCACGCACGGCTAATCCCAATAGCCGGCTAGCCATTATCAAGCGATGAATTGTTCCATGAGTTTTTTCCAAAATGATAATATTCCTATTATACAAATGAGTGTACCACACAGCTAGACAAAAATGCTTCTGTTAAAAATTAGTTTTCACTCCATAGTTTGAGTGAAAAATCTAATTAAGGGCGTTTATTAAATAAATCGAGTTGCCATAATGGGCGCGGGTAAGGGATAGGGCGATATCACGGGTTGTGAAGTGAAGATGTAATCTCATCAATCAAAACAAAATGGTTGTTTGCTGCTCATATGATTTTATGACTTGAAAAGGTATATGCATTTTATGAATTTTGATTTTGGGGATTATAATTGCTTACTAAGTCATTTATTATTGCATAGCTTTCTTTTTATATTTGGTATAATGAAAAACCATAATAATCAAGCATCTGATCTTATTTTTTGAAGTGAATGAGAGCTTACTAGAGTGGCCTGCTCCCTTTACCGCTATGTGCCGCTTCCCGCTATCTTTGAGTTTGATGACTTATTTCCTTCATTTAAAGATCACTAATCAAACAAACGTTCTTGTTATTTGAAAGTATACGCATTCAGCTATCGTTATGGAAAGTTTCAAAGTGAATTGCCAAATACTTCCTTATTATAGCCGTGATAGAATAAACTCTAGCACCGGGTTGTGATCATAGTGAAAAAGTTATATAAAATGGCTTCTTCAAAATCCAGTGTCATAAATCACAGAACAGATCGACTCCTTGATATTCCTCTGCCGTCTTGAATGCTACAATCATCTGAGATTTTATCCACAAAAACAGTTTTCTTTATAGAGTGCCTGCTCCCCTTACCGCTATGTGCCGCTTGCTGCTAACTTTGAATTTGATGGTTTATTTCCTTCATTTAAAGACAACAAATCAAACCAAACTAATTATTATCTAAAAGTATATATATTCATTCAGCCATCGTTATGAAAAGTTTCAAAGTGAATTGCCAAATACTTTGATTAATAGAGTAAAATCTAACACAGGGTCGCGATCATTGTGAAAAAAATATTAAAAATGGCTTCCTCGAAAAATAAATGCTTCAAAATTCAGTGTCATAAATAACGGAGCATATTGATTCCTTGTTATTCCTCTGCTGTTTTGAATGTTACCAACATCTGAGATTTTATCCACACAAACAGTTTTCTTGTATATATCGTATACGCGAGTAAATCATCAAAGTTTACAGTAAGGTAATTCCGTAACCAGGTGTCCTTTCTCTGCCATAGCAACAAAAATTGTTCTTGTTAGCACTGATTTCAGCTTGATTACTCAAGCAGTTAAATTTTACGTACAAACATTCAATTAGTGGCAAATCCTGTGTTGATAATGTCACCCATAGATTCATCATTCAAGAAACGTGAGTAAAATTTCTTTCGGTAAACGTTTCACCCAAAGGACACATTGTCATTATTTTTATTTCGTTCACGTGTGAGTGAATCATTTATAAAAGTCCGGCTTTGATCTGAAAAATGTTATAATGAAGGGCAATCATAAGCATTACTTAAAAAATTAAGTGATGATTGTGCTGCGATAATTACTTTTTCATAGCTCTCTCTCTCTGCATGCTCACAATAGTGCAATTCCCAACGCATGTCTAGATTTTTTTGCGATCAAAAGTTGACTTGTTGAGACGGCACCATTGTTTTCTAAAAAAACTTTGCTGATAAAAATACGGCTGTCTTCGATTTGTAAACAGTAAAGGCATGCATTTTTATAAGCCTGTGGTTGTCTTATATCTGCAGAAGCAAAGGAGGAAAGCACTTAAATTGAGAGAAAAGGGATTAAACTGTTATACACTAAATTCCATAAAATTTTGTTATTTAATCACTTTTGATGAACGTGAAACTAGTTAGCAGAAAGAGAAACAAGTAAGAGGAACATCACCCATGATGTTTACGATTACAGTATTTTTTATCAATCTTGTTCTTATTTTATCAATCTTATTCTTCATGATGAAGTAATTCGACCGGTCATGGCTGGTGGATTATTCTCCTTGTTTATTCTTGTTGATTTGAAATCTAATATGACCAATTGTGGTGCTAAAGCCGTAAGTTAGCGGTAAGAGGAGCAAGCACTCTACCCCCTAGCTAGCTGTATATACTTAACAGCCATACCTAAGTAGCACCTTAGCCATACTTAAGAAAATTAATGATTTAAGCTGCTGTGTATGACAAAAGTAACTCAATCAAGTTAAAAAAGTTAGAAAAGTGATGTAACAATAATAAATTAACATTATTTTTCATCTTCCAAGTTCAAATTCTAAAAAATGTAAATCAATATAGTAGCCTTCTTTGGCGATAAATTCTGTACTCCATTGTAGAGATTACCAGGGAATCTCCTTTTCTTTTGTAGATTTTCAGTTACATTTATTCATTTGCTATCTGTTAGTGTGACTTAAAAATTATGTACATATACGGCTGGCCAAAATGTAAGGTACAGCTGGCCTCAGATCTTAAATACAGCCGTATTAATTTTCGAGTCACGGTAACAGATACGAGGGTAGCCATACCTATTTTGGACAGCTTTGTTACTTATATATATATCATATATAAAACATTTAGTCAGTATATATTATGTATGTGTTATATATAAACAAAAAAAAATCATTTTATTCTCACAATATTTCGACAATAAAGACATTGTGAAACATCGAAATATTGTGAGAATAAATGTGTTTTTTTCATACTGTAAGAAGTTCCTATGGGGATTCCCTTCTCTGATCTTCCCCGCAGATATCACACAGATATCATTGCAGATATTACTACTTTTTAATGAAATTTTTTGTTTTTTCAATGGGGATACTGATTAACTAACTGCAGTTGCATTTCAGTGCTACTTTGTTACTGCAGTGGTTATTGATATTTTTGCTTTAAATACATTCTCCTAGTTTAATGGACATATTTGCTTAAGTCATCTAAGGTACGTGTTTGGTTAGCTTTAAATCTAGATGAGAAATCAGGCCTGATTGTAAGAGTCGTGCGATTGCACGCACACGCCTACACACACGCCAAGATATATTTACGTGTGTGGCGATCGCACGCCAGGCTTTTAATGACAAGTGTAATAACAAATGTTTATTTAAAAGTCAACAAAAATCTGTCCCAAAAAGTTTTGCTTTGGAAATTGTTCATGTGCTACGATTAAATTTTACAGTAATGGAACGAAACTTTGCTACGATTTCAGTAGTGAGGTCTCCGATCACTTTGGAATACGATAGTGGTTTTGAATTAAAATCAGTGCTCACAAATTTTCTTCATTTGGTAGTACAAAACAAGTCTACTCAGCGAATTCCGCTGAGGAATGAAGAAAGAGCTTTGTGCACGTGATTTTATTGTGTATTATATTATTTAATTGTATTATGTAGTTTTCTATTTCTTTTTAACGTTCTTTTAAGTAACAAAAGTATGCGCAAGGTTGCAGTTTCGAAAATAATCTTTTATTTAAAAAAATAGCCAGCCAAGTGGTGACGAGTTAATGGAACAGAAACGTCTTTAATTTAATTCAAAAAACATTTGAACTTCAAACCGAAACGATGGAGATTAATACAAATTTTTTATTTTCAAGTTTTATTTTTCCTCTTTATTAATTTTTGAATTAATTTTATTTACCGTCAAAGTAATCTTTAAAGCTAACATTTTACGTTCCGAATCTTCGAAAACATTGTTTGTTTTATTAATTCATTCTCCGTGAAAATCCCATTATTTTTACATACATGACCCATTTCAAATTTGACTTGATTATAATAAAGAATGAAGATCGTTGATCTAAACTGAAAAAATTGATGGCACATTTGTCAAAAATTTACACGAGCGCACGTCATAACTGATATTGTCAATTAAGGCATGCGATGACCACACATCTGCTAATTTTCTAATTTTCTTTCTTTCTTATGGAAATTGTGATGTTTTTACAACCCTTTTAATTAGGATTTTTTTCCGACAGCAAAATTTTGCCGTCGTGATATGATGATTTTGTTGGACACGTCGGCAAATATGTTTTTCACGTCGGCAAAATTGTTTTTATTAAATATGCCTTCCCACTCGTTTTCCTATACGTATCTAAAAGTTAGAGCAATCGGCGCACTCCCGCACGCTTTTCGATAATCCTCGTGACATTTTATCGAAAATCATGATGGATGTCATAGACTAGTTTAAACAAAAAATTTCTTTGTAGGTAAGTTTCTTAATACTTCTTGTGGTTAAAAATAACGTTTTTGCAAACGTCAGGGAAACAATTGAATAAAAGAATACTAGCAAGTAAAATACAAGAAAGGCACGCTCAAACTCAGCAAACAAAAAAGCTGAGGCCCGGTGGGAATTA
Source organism: Turritopsis dohrnii (assembly GCA_027922465.2). Classification (NCBI taxonomy): domain Eukaryota; kingdom Metazoa; phylum Cnidaria; class Hydrozoa; order Anthoathecata; family Oceaniidae; genus Turritopsis; species Turritopsis dohrnii. Next base: position 26,622 of record BQMF02000147.1, on the reverse strand, counting down.
GAATTATTTCTTTTTATGCTGAAGCAATTTAAATGAATGAAGAAATAAATGAACGTGATGAAAGAAAAAAAACGAATACTGAAAGAAAAAAATGAATGAACGAGTTCGTAAAAGAAAAGAGAACATGTTTTTTTCCTTTGTTTTATTTTTTTAACGGGTTGTTTATTCCGAAAATACCAAAATTCTAGCGACAACATTTTTTTGCCGGCGTGAAATGGGCTTTTCTCAAATTACGACGGCAATTACGTCGGCATTTGCCGCGTGCCGCCGTGAATTAAAAGGGTTGTTTTAAGATTTGAAAAACAATCAGAACATATAATAAAATTTCGACATTTTTAGCAACCCTTAAGCTGCCCGTTTTATCACAGTCGAGGAAAAAGGCACTTTAAAAGTGCAGTTATCATGTATAAGAACGCAGGATTATTTTTCACATTTTATAAAGGTAAGCATTGCAGCAGTATATATATCTTTCAGCCTCATTATCTCAAGCATAGCTTTTTTTCTTCAAAATTTTTTATGCTCTTTAAACAACATATTCAGTTATTTTGTTTATCTGATCACATATACACTGATCACATCACTCATATATATAAATTTTAATTTTATATTAAGTCAAAAATTGTTTAACATCAAACCCATACTAGTTTTTAGTTCTAGAAACTCCATTTTGAGATTGAATCTATTTGATATTTCCAGTCTTTTTCCAAGTCAAATTCAGGCCAAATTATTAACAAACACATGGCTTCATATCTGTAGACGTTTTTAAAAAATCAAAAAATCTAAGATACTGATAAATATTTGGCTTGGATTCTGAAAATAATTTACATCAACGTGTAGGGGAATGTTTTTTGAAAGTAGCAAAATGAAGCGAAAACTTGATTTTTGACATGATTATGCAATATTGTAACTAGGCATACTTAGCAATAAAAAAACATTGTTTTAAAATTCTTTTTGTTGTACAAAAAATGCCATTAATAAAGAGCTTTTATGGCTAGAAAGCATGATTTTTTTACGCAGTAAACAATTGTTATGTATGTAACAAAAGTAACTTGTTACTTTATTAGCCATTTCAGCCTTAACCTAAAGATTGTCAAAGATTGTCAGATGTGTGTGTATTTTAATTGGATAAGAATCATGAACCACATTAGCACGTAACTTGTTTTTGTCTGTTGAACGTTCAAAACAGGAAGATTTTTGAATAATTAACAGATTGGATTTGTAAAACAATGGAATTATCAAGTCTGTTGTTTTTGGTCCTACCCCCTGAAAAGCTGTTGGCCATAAAAATGTTTTTGTGTGTTTGTTCATTCATACTTAAGAAAGAATTAACTCCGTATTAATATGTGAAACATAAGACATCTGCATTTATGACAAGCATTTGCTTCAGATCTAATATCATCAAAATTGTGACATGGAAAGCGAAAAGGGACCATTTGCCAGAAAATTACGCCTGTTTGCCGTAATAAATTCTGCTGACTAGGCGTAATTTCCGTATTAATTCACATTAAAATTACGCCGTAAGGAAGACAAGCCATTGCAATTTTTCTTACGCTAGCGTAAGCCGTAAGGCGTAAGGCGTAATCCGTAAGCCGTAAGAAAAATTACGCTTAGTCAGCGTAATTTTTAGAATTCTTACGGCGTAAGGCGTAAGCCGTAAGAAAAACTTTAAAATTCTTACGCTAGCGTAAGAAGAATTACGCTTACGTAAGCGTAATTTTTAATAAAATAAATTTTACATCAAGTATGATACATTTTTTTGGAAAGCTTATTTACATCTGTAAAAGCTCACGTTAAGAATTTTGAGGTAAACATGATCAATATGTTTTATATGATTATGAAAATAAATAGACTTCCCAGTCATTTCCTGAAAAAAAGTTTCAGCAATAAAACTTTATAAAGGGGGAAACACAAGTCCATAAAACTATTATTTCTTGCGATCATTATTCATAATATGAGTTTTAATTTTATGAAGTCAGTTTACAAATTATTTTTCAATGGTCGGCAGCTGAGGCTTTTTTTGTTATAATATTGCATATTTATTTGACTTTTACATATTCAAAGAGTGCACAAAGAGTGATACATCTTATGCAAATTTAATCTTTTGTTGCACGCACATGTCAACATAATCAACCATCGTATTTTTCACTGATGTTCGAAAACTTTTTTACCTGGTTCTCATTCAGTTAAAGATAAACATACAATCAGTTATTTCGAAAGTTACTACGAATAGAAACCGTCCGCTTTAATTCTATTTTAAGTTGTTCGTTCGATGATCCCTTGTGGAAAACGTTTTATCTTTGTTTTCATAAAAATGTTCTTTATTTTCATAAAAATGTATGTTCACCGTTTCTAGCGATTTTTATTGACTTCTGTAACTTTATTCCAATAATAGTCTGGGACACAGGATGAGTGTAGGATAAATGGAAGGAAAGGGAAATGAATACATTTTAACGTCGGCTTGACGAGTTGCAAAAGTTCTCTTTTGAAATACTCACCTTCATTTAAATAAAAATACATACCTGTTTCCTTCAGTTTTTCATCTAAGGTTGAAGACGCTTTTCTGAAAGTCGTGGAAATCCGTAATCGGAATAAGATGTTATTAAGCGTAATACTTTACACTCCGAAAGTGTAACACAATAAATGATTGCTCAAGCTTGAGTGTAACATTTTACTGTAATCAGTGGCAAATCCAAGAAAAAGTGAAAGGGCTTTTCTATGGGTTTGTTTGCTTATTTAAAGTGTACTGTTAAAGTTATTTAACGAACCTTAATAAAAAAACCAAAAAACATTCGTTTGATCGTTTTAGTCAATCAATGGCAAGACACTTTTGACCACACTTTACGGAACTTCAAACTCCATGAAACTTCAATATACTGCACTTATTGTTTCGGCCATGTAGACAAGGAAGTTAAGATTGAGAGAGTCGAGCTTTGCATTGGCGCTCAATCCTTGTGTTTGGGGTTCACAAGTTTAACGTCCCCCACTTGTTTACATTCTAAAAATTAAAGACAATGAACTTATTTTTCTTACGGCGTAAGAAATTTACTTTTTTAAAAAATTACGCTTACGTAAGCGTAATTTTTGTAATTCTTACGCCGTAAGCCGTAAGAAAAATTACGCTTACGTAAGCGTAATTTTTAGAATTCTTTCTTACGGCGTAAGGCGTAAGCCGTAAGAAAAACTTTAAAATTCTTACGCTAGCGTAAGAAGAATTACGCTTACGTAAGCGTAATTTTTAATAAAATAAATTTCTTACGCCGTAAGAAAAATAAAATTACGCGTAATATGCAAATGGTCCCTTTTCGCTTTCCATGTCACAATTATTAAGTATTACTGTTTTACATATTCTTATAATTTCTCTAATAACGTAATTTGCAATAATTTGGAAATATCATCTCTTGTTAAGATTTCATTTCATTTAGGCATTAAATGATGTTTAAGAAAAGTAATGTAGGAGCTTTCTGTTTTTTTATTTCGCAAACCATCAGTTGTGTGTAACGAGGTGGCTCATTATTTCAATCAATATTCAGCTGGAGCTTCACAGCTCACATTCTAATATATATAATGGCAATGGTTTTTTCTTAAATCGTTATTGATGATATAGATAATGCTTAATGCTAATGATGAACACTCTTTTTGACTTCTCAAATTAATTGATTACACGAGCTTCTTAGAAGGTTGTTGGGTTTTTTTATTTACTTTGGAGAGAGCAATATAGACATTGGATAAGGCATTTTTGTTATGGAGCAACCAAAAACTGCAGGAAAGCATTTGAACATTTACAGCCTGATATGGAAAAAGTTCATGTATTGCTTTACACCTTACAGGATGTTAAAATGTATCTTAATAATATCATTATGTTTGTTGTACTGTTAATTACTTTAGCTGCACACTCATGACAGTATAATCTCGGATGGTGTGATACCACCAGACATTAATTTTTGTTATTCCGTAATATTTCCATGATGTTTTTTGTTTCTGTTGCTAAAATTAAAATTAAAATACGTTTCTATAGAAACATATACGAGGAAGTTACAATTCATGATTTGCTTTTAAATGTTAATTTGGTTTTTTTCTTGACTTGTTGTTAAAACTTAAAAATATATATAATATATTCATAATGTATTCTTTTGAAAACTATTTGACATCATATGATCAGAAAGTGAACGGAATTTAAGTTAGTTAAAAATGCTGATAATAGAACTTCACAATAGACTTCCAGTCCAGGGAATTTTCCTAATGACTTTGATAGCATTCAGATATCTGTTTATTTTCTATTTGATCAGTGTAAAATTGCAGGATTACGCTATATAGATAAAAGATATATATAGCCTTGCAATTGCTACTTGACAGTAAACAACAACACTATTTCAATGCAAAAGAATTTATTGAATGCATGATTTATGATTGAAAGAAGTTATTTGCAATAACTTTGCAATCAGCTCGATCTGGTGGTATGTTTAAATTTACATTATATTATTGTTGTATTATTGCACACTTCTTGTACAGTTTTTTTTCAGATAAGGAAATTGAATGTACTTTAGATTAATGATAATTTTTTGATAGTAACTTCTGACCTGTGTTTAATGAGTTTTCACTGTTATTTCATATTCTATTTTTTAGAAACATTTTCTTATTTATTGACACCAGATGTTATTGATACTTTTTCTGGACTTTGTGATCAGTTCCATGGCTTAAACGAACATTATTTTGGATATCGTGATAACTATAACATTCGAGGTTTAAATGTTTAGTGAATTTTTAATGGTGAGATGTCTGTCACTTAAGATTTGAATTGAATTCTGGTTCTGTAGAAACCTGAGTAATCTTATCCATCAAACATCTCAAAAGTGGGAGTGAAAGATTGACTTCACATTTGTTTGGCTTTGTAATCTTTGAGAAATAATCTTAAATCATTGTTGTAAAAAAGATTTAACCGTAGTAACTTTCATTAGAGATTCATTGTCCAGAGGAAATCAAATTTTATCATAAATCTTTTTTACAAGGTTTAAGTCAATGTTTCAAAACCCATCACGTATGAGTGGGAAGAGTTTTTTTTTTTTCTTTTTTTTTTTGATTACTTTGTGAAACCAAAATTACGTTGTTCTATAATCTATATTTGTGGGAGATTTCAATTTCCCAATTGTAACTCTGAAGTCCTTTTCAAGTTTTAAATCTTTTAAATGTTTTGAAAGGATTTATCAGGATGTGGTCTCATTCCAATTGAGTCACGTAACATAATTTTGTAACAAGCATGTTCGATAACATGTCTAACCATGTAATTGATTATTGGAACATGTATTATACTATTAAGTAAGCATTAGTGGTTCCACAGAGAAACTTGATGATCATGTGTTTTCACAACTGGCTGGTGGTAGCAACAAAATCTTCTTAAATATCCCATTTGCTATGACTGAATGCATCAGTTATGTTTTTTTATAGGCTTTAAACTTTGTGAAAGAGATATAAAAACCGCCTGAAATTTTCAAGTTGTGTTGACTAACCTATTATCAGAAACCATATGCTTGGAATTGTTTTTATGCAGTGTTTGATCGTGCTGAGAATGAAAGTGTGTGGTCAATCTTAACTTTTATTCTTATGGTTTTGCTACACAAGCAAAAAGTAAAGAAACTGCTTTTGGTGTGACTGAAGTGGATGTGTGCTTCATAACAACGGATATTGTTCTTGAAGGATTTTCGGGTTGTGAAAGTTTCTTTTATCACATAAGCTGTTTCAACTAAAGGATTTGGATAATGTTTTATGATTTGTATTTTGAAGAATGAACTGATATTTTTGTTTCTAACGCACTGGTGATTATTACTGGCAATCATAATAATGAAATGAGCTCAGTTTGATGTTTTTTAACGGAAAGTCATAAATAACCTATGTTGTTATTTTCGTGTATTGTTTCAATCTCTCATCGGAATCATCAGAAATGAACACAACTTTCCTAAAAATAAACAGGACTGGCTATTTTTAAATTTGATGATGTACATCTAATGAAAATATACACCAAAGATAAATGAGTAAGAAATTCAACTCTGTTTTTTCTGGTTTGCTAAGCATGTGTTATGTGTTATTACAATGTTATGTTTTCGCATTATCCTGATGATACCATTTATAGAAAAATAGCAACAAATGTTTCCACAAATCTGAAATAAAAAATTAAAAAATCTCATAATCCTTCATGCACTGGACACATGGTGTTATTATTCTTTAACTTGAAATTTGATTCAACTTTCGTTTCTCAAGTTTGAATGGTTATGTTGGTTAATAGAAACTTCATTTTTTTTTTTTTTTTTTTTTTTTTTTTTACTCTGTTTTGATTTGAATAAAAGGGGAACAATGAGATAAAGTTGAGTGTTGTAATAACAAAGAAATTGCTTACTCGTTCAAAGATATTGCTTGTAATCATCTAATGTGTTTAATTATTTTAACAAATAAAGATTGTTTGCAGAACTAATTATCCATATTATTAGATGAAGCAATAAGTTCTGAGAACACAAAGAAAATTATTTCCTGTATGGAGGAGCATGTAAATTGAAATGAACCTGTAATGATTGTTGGTGATTATTCGTCTTCTGAAATGGTCAGCTCTGGTAGTTTCAAGCAGGGTTACTTACACATTAAACGTGAACGTGGTTCGTCGGCAGTTGCATCAAGGATGCTTTTCAAGGTGAGAAACCGATTTGTTGTTATTGATAATATTAAAAAAGAATTGTTATAAAGTTTATTGGCTGAAAAACATTTCTAACAACCAAGATTTAAAAAAGAAGATTACGATCTATTGATGTTTGAACATTTTTGTAGCTGTATGTTCATTGTAGCTGAGCTTATACAACTTCCCTTTTGTTGTTAGCCTTGGCAGCAGGCCTACTTCATTCTTCGGAAAGACCCATATATTCTTGAAGAATACAAAGATGCTTCTCTGAAAACACAAAAACAAGTACACTTCATCGGAACTGTGAAGCATGTTGGCCCTATCCGAACATCCAAGTCCAAGCAATATGCTTTTGAGGTTGTTGTACGAGAAAAGACACCTTTGCTGCTAGCCTGTGATAATGAAATACTGCTGAATGAATGGATTAATGCTTTCACCGAGATCATGCAAGCGGTGGATGACATTCAGAGGAAAAATAGTGAAACATTAGATAAGTTATCAAGTTTGGACAGACATTTAAAAGCACCTGGTATGCAGAATTTCTATAACTAATTTCACTAATAACTTTATTTCCATCTAACAAATTGCCTTTACAGTACTTTAAAATTTCCTGTTCTTGTCATTTATCTCAGAAAAATTTCATATTGAAGTTATCGAAACTACTTTGTCAGAAGCTAATGATTTACATGGGGAATATGATCTGTTACTGTTTACAAGCAGAATACTTCTTGCTGATCCAGACGATGGTTTGGAAGTACTGAGTTGGCCACTGAGTCATATGACATCATTCCGAGGTCATGCAAACTCTCAGAGAATCATCTTCTCCATGGGAAGGTAGGTCTTTTATCTTTTATCTAGTTTTTTTCTCTTGGATTGCTGAAGACTTCTACAGATAATATTTTTTTTTTGCAGGAATTGTCATTTTGGTTGTGGAAAATTGATTTTTGAAACTAGTGGAAAGGAAAGAATTGTAAAATTTATTCAGTCTGTTCTTCCAAGGAAAAGTTCCGGAGGTCATGAACCATTGTCAAATTCTTTGTCATCGTCAAGCTCATCTGGTAGTAGACATCTTGTTGATGGATCCTTTAGTTCAATAGAGAAAAATGAAACGTCTTTCGATGATAAACCAGTATTTGATAGTCCTATTTTGGATCAGAAAGACATAAAACGAAATCAAAATTCTGTCATTGTTGAAGAAAACAATAACAATGAAGGTAATGTCGGTGAACAAGAAAATGAAATCAACGCAGTTCAAGGGAATACGATCCATTTTGCCGAAATCACTAGTGAGGATGCTTATATCCTCCCGAATGAACAAGAAATTGATGAGAAATGGAGGATCACACATTCTCATTTTTCTCGTTTTAGTTCTGAACGAACTCGTGTATTTGCGAGATCTCGACAAAATTCAGATAATGAAGTTGATTCGTCATCTTATTTACAGATTCTGGAAGAAGAAGAAACAACCAATTCCACCTCTTTCGTAAACGTGCAGCATCGCCTGCACAAGAACCCATCATTTCATGGTTCTCAAAATGAAGAAGAGGAAATGCAAAAGTTGCTGAAGTCAGTTACCTCCTCACTAGAGAATCCTTTGCAGAATGAAAACGTGCTTGCCCATCTCTGTGAACAAAAAAAGAGTAAAAGCACCAGTGCTGTCATTGCCGAGAAAAAAATAAAGGAAGAATTCCGACGTGCAAGCGAGCCCTTTACAAAGTCAAGTGATCCCTATAAACCAAAACTTGTACATACTAGAGGTGTTCATAGTCAAGATGTAAATTCCATCACAGAGCATATTAAATCTTCGACTTCATCCAATTCCGAATTTCCTGGTATTCCTTCTGTAAACTCGCCATTATCTCACAAGAAAGTTTTTAAAACGTCTCAAGATGCTTTTCCTAAACAACGAAGTATAACAAACAAGACATTTGGTTCTGAATCAGGGAAGAGCCCATTCAGTAAGGCAGAATCATTTCTAACAAGACCATTGCCCCAGTCCATATCATATCAAGCTATACAGAAAAAGTCTGGTATCCTCTCTATGAGACGTAATCAAACACAACCTGCTCTTCCTACCACTTGTAAAAGTCCAGATCTAAACAGAAACACAAAACCAAAACATGGTAATATTAACAGTTCAGAATTTACGAAAGCACATGATTTCACAAGTGCAGTATTTAATATAGCAGACAGTAATACTCCTGAGGAACCTCCTCCAGTACCTGAACGGATATCACCAACTAACTTGCTCCATAGTAAACTACATCGTACAGATATAAAAGACATTGATGACATACATAATGATAAAAAGTTTAACAATGAAATGAATACGGATGAAATTTGTTCTTCTGTCAGTGGAAAAACTGCATCAAATAGTTCTATAAACAGAGACTCTCCCACTCTAAAGATCTCTGGTGGTTTTGGATCTCTCCTAGCACCTCCTCCTCTGCCACCGAAGTCAAAGGTGTTGTCATCAACTCGATCTGCACCACTAAGTGGTACTTCCGATGTGCCAAATATTACATCAGCGATGCAAAATCGAAGATCTTCCTATGGTAGTTCAACAGACAGTCACCTTCTTGCTAGTACAACTCCAGAGGATAAGCCACCTGAGATTCCTAACAGGGATCATATCCCACTAATGGTATGTTGAATTGATTTTCAGTCCATACAGTTGTGTGGTTTCATCAACTTCAAACCCTGTCTATAACATTTTGGGTTTATATGATTTTAGGTTAAAAAAAGTCACTCAAATTCCGACGGAAATTTATTGAGTATTTCGGATACGCCTCCGCCAACTCCACCCAGAACCCCACCACGAAAGTACAGTCCATCATTTGGGATGAAGAAAGTGGACAGCAAGGTTTTATCTCGATCACTGGATAGCAACCAACTGCATAATCTTTTGGCAGTAACCGTCACCACTTATGAAGAAGAAGAGCTCTTAGCCACGCGCAAGCCAAGAAGTTCAACATTGACTGATACTGAAATCAATATTACTCCTTTGCCTGATCTGCCGAAGGGGTTAAACAATGTTCCAAAGGCATTAACATTTAGTCCCAAGTCGTCAAACTTTCCCAAATCACCTAAGAAGTTTTTTTGAATCATGGATGAAATAAAATTGTTTATAACGGTAACCAGAACATTTGGATTTCTTTGACATTGATTATGTATTATATTGATAAAAAAAAATAATGTAGATCACTGTAAATTTATCGTTTACGAGACCACTTAAGTATATCAGTGTTTTTAAATGACTTCAGTAATGACGATAGGTTGTTGACTTTTTAAAAAATTAATTGATATTAATTATTTTCTCAACTTAACAGCATCCTGCCTGTTGTTATGTTCTTGACCTTGCACATGTAGTATTAAATCTTGTGGTTCATTGTAATTATTGCTTTTAGGTTATTGACAGGAGGATCACCTCTTTATCCTTGTGATTTCTGTGAATGTTTTGATAAAGTATAATGTATTGACCACTGTTTCAGAAAAAAATTACAAGAACCTAAAAGAAAGAAAATTACTGTTAGCCTTATTAATCCTTCTTTGCTAAAAATTTATGTTTTCATTTTCTATACCTATTTTGTTGTTTCTAATAGACTTCATATGAATATTTTTTAAACAAAGAAAGGCAAACGTATTGAACTGGAGATGCAATTTTTGCTAATCTATTTTCAAAGTTACTTTTATCTTGAGTAAGAATAAGCCATTTAATACTCTGCAGAACAGAATAGGCAATTTTGTGTTGTGAGTAATTTTTCCATGAGAGCAATGAAATAACAAGCTTAATGTCTGAAATATAAACTTCAAATGCTATTTGACAAGTTTTGCAATGGAAGTTGCTAATCTGTAATGCTGGAGGACCATAGCTGGCTGTGAATATTATACTGTTTTTGTCTTTGATGTGTCACATCAAAGTTTCTTTGTTAATATTTTTTACAGCATCTTAATTATATCGTAATCAGAACGTTCTTTCTAACGAAAACTTGACGACATCTGCTTACATGCATTTCGTAATATGGATTATAGGTTACTACTTTAGTAAAAGCTATTACTAAACATGTAAACTTTTGTTGTTCTCGTTGTTTCTTGGTTGACAGGCTTGTTGCTTCATCTAGTTTGACAAAGCATTTTTCTATATCAATATTTATTTTTATGTTTTATATATATTATATATATTATGTACATTTTTTAAAAATCAAATGGAAAATATAGAACATTTTTTATGCTGAATAATACATGACTTCATCATGTTTTAGTCAAAAGCATTTCAATTATTTCCCAATTATAAATCCTTGTTAGGTGATCCTACTGCAAAGTATTCTTTTTTTTTTTGATTATGTTTTTGTTTCCTTCATATCACTGTTTTACCATACTATTTTCTTTGCAGATAAGATTTTTGAAAAACTGAACCATGATAGAAATGTAGCCATGTTTAATTTCAATGACATAGATTATTCAAAATGGCAAAGGAAAGACCGAAAAAACAAGTATGCTATTTCCAATTTTCCTATAGAATTTTTCCTGAAGTTCAAAAAATGAATCCATTGTCACACATCTTGCTTAGAACATTACTTATGCCTGGTACTGATAGAAGTTTAACAAGATCTTGTGAAAGTGCCAAAGTATCATCTCTAGAAACATCAACAAACGACGTTGCAAGGCTGCCCTCAATACTCCGAAAAGAATGCTCTACTCGTTGTCGTCATGGTAGTTTAATCACTTTCTCTCCTAAAACTTTGAAAAAGGAAAGAAGACCGGGAGATGCTTCCATTATTCCTTTGCTGAAGGTATGATTCAATTCAAGTGTAAAGATTTTTGAGTGTGATGGAAGAATTTAATTAAATGAAACCAAAGATGGTGGTGAGTGTTTATAATGCGAGAGGTGAAAATATCTTTATCAAGCATTTATGCACATAATAGAGCCGGTATAATGTGATCAAGGAATGACACCATTTTGAACTGTTTCCTTGAAAAACCAAGATGGACCATGATCATAATCATAGTTTTGTTTAGACTCAAATTAAAGAAAAGAAAGCGTCATTGATGCAACTGAAAAGACGATATATCTGGCTGTATCTTTTACTGTTTGTTCTTCTCATGTGTCATGATACATTCATAGTTTATGTGGCATGTTTATTTTCATGTTTCTTTTGTAAATGAGTGTGGTGGTCAAATGCTTCTGTATAGAATAACTAAACTTTTTTTGTGATGCATGAAGTTTGTTGAGCTTTAACCAAAGTTTGTAGAATCAGTGAGAACTTAAAGTTAAGAGATGAGGTAACAACAAACGATGAAGAGGTGGTAAGTACGTCAGAGCAGCACTCTCAAGTTCATCTGGAAATTAATTTGGATTGACTTAATGTGTAATAAGGCAGGAAGCCAAAAGTTCAACACAATAGTACTCCATGCAAGTCTAGATGTTAGTTTGTGAAGTATAAAGAAAGAGGAGGCTGTGCCCAAGAAGGAAAAGAGGAGAAGATCATGTGTGAGCTTTCAGGGCTTTCGTTATGGAAGTGCCTCTGAAACCATTCATGGAAAACAGTTGCTGGCATGAATTCTAAGAAACCACTCAATCACTGTACAATGATCACAGCCTAGTTCATCAGTCATTTCAATTTTAGGACCCTGTTAAGACATTGTTAGTTTTACCCATCGATATAAATGCCTAACTAACATAGGGTGCAAATTTCATTAACGAAAATCTAAATAGACGATGGAGTAACAACTTGATGTTGCAGACCAAATTCTTCTTAAAGTTTTTGGGATAAATATTTTACATGATCAAAAATTATTATTGAAGAATAATACCTGCACAATGCAACCTTGTAGATAAAATGAAAGGATTAGAAATAATTGATCTCTTTTTATCATTTGTGTTACCACTTTAGTATTCTGACGTGAAAGAATTGCTGACCAGATACCAAAAATATAAAGTATGTGGCTACATTTTATCATTCTTCTATTTCTTGGTTAAGGACCAACCGAACCGGAAACTAATAGTAGTAGTTGTGGTAATTTCCCAAACTTCTTATGTTGCATCTTCTGTCAATCCAAATAGTAATCAGACACAGGATTTGATGAGATTTCTAGCAGTGTTCCTTTTGTTCCAAGACAGGTTTTTGTGTTCTGCAAAATCTACACGAAAGAAACATTGAAGAACAACGAAAAGAGTTCGTCGATACTGTTGATAGAAGTAAACAAGGAATTCAAGGTGAGACACATGATGATCTTTCAATCAGCTGAAACGTGAGAGAGAAAAAGCCTAACGATATTTCAGTTTGAATTGGTTGATGATTTTTCATCACTATACTGTGTCGGTCAACTGTGATTTTTCATCACTATACTGTATTGGTCATCCTCTTATATTGATGATATTTCTTTTCTTCTCACTTTGGATTGTCTTGACTTCTTTGTATCGCTTCAGAAACCATTTCATATGAAACTGTTGATCCGTAGCCACGATAATCTCCATGTACACCCCCACCCCCACCCCCACCCCCAGAAGAAAGTTACTGTGATATATATGCACGTTAATACTGATTTAGAATTTAAATCTTTCATTAATGGTCCTTTGTACAGAGCACAGAGTTCCTTGTTAATCAATTCCTGTTGTTGATACAAAGTTGTCGGAGGATCTTTTCTCTGTATGAGAAGTAGCTGCTCACTATAAAAGTGTTTTTTCTTCATTGAAGTTATGTTTTATATAAATTCATCAATTAATAAATCTGGATCTGGATCTGATTTGAATTTTGAATCAAATAGATGTCTGATCGACCATGCTGAAAGTGGTTAAAAAAGTGTTTGTACGAGAGATAGTGTACATTAACTTTTTCAACGTATTGGAGGTATAAGAAACTACCTGTTGAATAATACCTAGTTTCTTGTCCCATCTCCATAGTGCTGCAACAGCAGGTGGATCTATTGGATTCAGAAGTAAACAAACAGAAGTTGGCTTTAAAGATCCTTCTCGACTATAAGGTAAAATTTCTTGTCGAATCTACACTACCGTAAATATGACTTTTTGAAATATCTCTTGCATTTGCCCTGTTCTTTTTTTAGGAGAGAGAGTATCCTGAAAAAGTTGAGCAAATAAAACTACTGAAAAGTGAAATTGAAATACTGGAGAAACAGTTTGATGGCGAGTTGAACTATCTAGCTCAGGTTGCATCTGCGGGGAAGGACTCTTTTGTGTCAGATTTCGTGTGTAGGGAGGAGAGCATAAAAGCATATCATGCAGAGGTATGTATGTTTGTGTGTCTCCTACATCCATTGAAGTTCTCCTCCACAGAGACATGTGTAAAGAAAAAGAAGTTATAGTTATTTCTCAAGAAATAATAGAGACGGTTGTTACGATTTGTTAGGCTGCTATACAATCGATGGATGTTTCGACCAGAGTGATGGCACAAAGTAATAGTTTATTAAAAAAGGTATGTGAAGAAATTCAAAGGTGTTGTTAAGTGCATTTGTTGGAGGACGTTCATGGTTACCATGGTAACAACTTGTGATTTGTGATTTTCAGGAGATTGCTTTTCATCAGAACGAATATGAGAAACACACTCGCGAAATCGAACAGCTTGTACGAGACATCAGGTTGGTCCACTCACTTTCACGGTTGGTTGTGAAATCTGTTTCAACTGGCACCTTCTCCGTTTTACATTTTTATTTTTAATCTTCGCGCAAACATAGTTTTTAACCAATCAGAAGTGAGGAAAAAAAGTCTTAGAGCGACTTTCTACCGCGATATTATGGTGTTACGTTCTAGAAATCTGAAAGCCGCTGAAACGTTACGATTGGCCAAACTTCGACATCCTGCACTCTCCTCCACAAAGTATGTTCGACCGTCATCTCAGCTGTTTTTTACAAGAGATTAAAATAACATCAACATCACGTTTCCTTAACGCCACTGCTGCTTTTCTTAACGCCACTGCTGCTTTTCTGTTTTAGATGTCCACCAGATGCTGAAATTCAGCTCGATATACCTGTTCAAAAGCTGCTGCCAATTTGATACTTGTCTACCCTTTTACGTCAGTGCTCAGTTTTCCCTAGGCTCAATGAAAACTGGAAATACACGCAGACGATGTAACAATTGTTAGCCCATGTATGTGGTTTCTTTTACAAATAACCTTTGATTTCCTCTCGACGACAAAGACCTTGTCATTTCTTTCTTTCATTCGGCCTTTTATCATCGCTATTTGTGCATTCACCGAACGTCAGTGATCATCAGTGTTTGAAATGTTGTTCGTGTTTTTTTATGTTTGTTGGAATTTTCTTAGTTGTGTAAAAATATGACTCATATCGGGGAAACTGGGCTAATGTAAAAAACCGTTATAATTTTCCATCAGGGAAAATTTTAAATGTTACTAAGTGCGTTATTAGTTCGAACCACCTTTAACTGTTTTTACGGTAGCGAAAAGTTCCGCAAAGTCGCATGTTTTTGAAATATTTTGAATGTACCTTATTTTCCCAAGACTTTTTACCGGATTAAACACAAGTCAGGGAAATTGTCGGTTTAAATAAAAACCGGCGCAACTGTCCAACCTGGTCACCTTTACCAGGTTTTTCTCCCATAAGGTATTCTTAGTTGATTATTTTTCCAATTTTTAAAGAACTGAAATTTCAGATGTTGGTTTGTTTATATGTATTTTGTGAAATTTTCTAATATATTGCAAAACTTTTTACCCGTTTAGAAAACATTATTTATGAAGTGTAATTATGAAATAAAATTATGGATTTTGATATTTCAGCTATAAATACACGTGCTTGAAGTAATGTATATTTTCTGGTTATAATGTGTTTTGGAAAACTTTATTTCGATTCCATTATCTGATTGCTTCACGCTGGAAGTACATGGTTTGAATGAATTGCCACGTTTTCAGGTCAGATCATCACAATGTGACAAGTTATGTTGCGTGTTAAAATTATGACAAATCTACATTAAAATTGATGCCATTTCATTCTTAGCTAAAGCCAACCTGGGCACTAGATTGTTGTAAAGGTGCAAGCGACTTTGTACCAACATTCAATTCCATAAAGTTTAAACAAGCATGCCCATTTTGACGTGATAATAAGATAATAATTTGAGGTGATAATAATGAAGGAAACGCATAACCAGGTCCTATGTTTTAAATCATGAAAATTGAAATCACTTTTTGTTTGAGACAAGAGCGGAAAGTGCGTTTCCAGTGGTAAGTTTCCGAGTTCATGGTCATAACATCGTGAGATACATTCAAAGATGAGAGAGATCCTTTTGTATAAAGTGCTGTACTGTGTACATCTGTATATTTTACAAGTTGAGAGTGACATCCACTCTAGTTTATTAAAAAACATGATGAACAACAGAAGTCCAAAAAATAGATTTTCTGCAGGCCACCTTTTTTCGATCTTCCGTCATCCTGCTGAAAACGCAAACATGTCTATCAAACATCATGTTCCTCGATATTTACTCCATATTGTGACATTTTTTCAATAAGGATTCCTTGGTTACAGTATCAAAAAACACGCCATTTTTTCCCATTAATTCGTTTCTCGAGATAGTTGGGTAAGCTGCCATTTCTTCATTATCAGCCGAAACGTTTCCTGATCAACCTCAAACCCAGGGTTTCTGAATCGAAAAGGCAAGAAACCCTGGGATCGAGGTTGGTTTCTTGATGTCAACTCAGATTTTTGTACTGGTAAAACGCGTTTCTAAATTCTCGAGACATTTTTATTGATAATTCTATCAAATAACATGGAGAATCTTCAATATATTGATTGAATACAATTTTAAATAATGTCCGTCCGCAGTAGCTTCTTTAAGGAGAACTGTAGTTAGAATGAATATAATGACCCGGTAGAATATTTTCACCCCCGTAGTTTACGCTTATGACTAACCCTAACCCTAACCCTGACCCAAACAATTACAAAGAAAACCTAACAGGTCATAAGCGTAAACCACGGAGGGTGAAAATATTCTAAGGGGTCATTATATTCTACCACAGAACTAAACCCAAAAAGTCAAAATTGAGTTTTTTTGCTATCATTTGGAAGAATATCATAAAATGATGAAAGTCGGGTTTTGAATTTTCAAAAAATAATTTTTCGTTCCCACGGCTGTTTCGTACGCGAAATTAAGATAAAGCGGAGCGCGTATTATTTTCACGAACTTGCCATTAAACATGGCGCACCCAGAAATCATGATCTAGTCCATTAGAATGGCTTGAGGTAGCAGAGCTCTCATATATCCTGACCAATTTAGTAACACAAAACACAATATCAGCCCTAAGTAGCTAGCAAGGAAACTCAGCTAATTACAGTATCACTTATAACGATCATATAATATTGAGAATTGCATAAGCAGTATATTAATCCGTGTTTCCAGCCAGAAACGTAAACTTCTCCTTTTTTTTATGGAGAGGCCACACTCACCCTAATAAAGTAGTTAAAGTAGTTGTAATTATGAATCAACAAACAATTCTGAATTAAGCCATGATCAACAAATAGCCTCTATTTTGTGTTTTTAGTGGTATCAGCCTGCAACTACTGGGAACAAAAATTTATGGACTTTCGGACGGACAGACGAACACGAATGCTGATGGAAAGATCAGCTACTGCCGCGCTGACCAATGATGCATATTTATGAATGTATAAAGAAAAAGACTTTAGCTAAATTTTAAAACCTTTCAATTCTACTATTAAAATCTTTTATGTTGAAGTTTATTTGGCATAAACCTCGCCTCTCATCATTTCACTGGATTTTAAACGTGGGTTTATACGAATCGTTGTGTCTCACTCGTTGTGGAAAATCATAGAAAGTAGAAAAATATGTGAATTGCACATACGTCTATGACTTTCATCAATATTTCTCCTCATTTTTTTTCAAAATGACGAATAGCCGCTCGTTAAAAAGAAATTCAACGAGTTAAGGCCGATTTCCATTTAGCAAAATATCCGCGCGGACGTAGGTAATCTACACTGAGTGACGTAGAACGCATGCGCATTGGCTAATTCATAAGCGTAGATATGTCCGCTCAGCGATCAAAAATAAAGTTAAAAAATTTTAACTTTTTTTAAGCCCGCCGACGTCCGCTGATAATTTCAGCCAATCGTGTCTTTTGATTTCCATTTGCAGCTGTTTGGCCGCTCGGAAAATTCTATGTCCGCGCGGGCATAAGCGTTGAATGGAAATCGGCCTTTATGCGTAATATTGAGTAGTTAGAATACAACCTCGTCCCCAGGGCTTCTTGCCTTTTTCGATATAAGCCCTGGGGACGAGGTTGGTTAGAATATATTAGAAAGACGTTAAAACCGACATCTGAAAATAATATACACGAAAAGAAATATCTTTTCATCAAAGAATATCAAGAAGTCACAAGGAATCAGAGTTTGGCTACAAAATGAATGTGAAATCTTGAAGTTCATCTGTACGGAAGCCGAGAAGGGACAGTATAATAGTTTTGCAAATCGAAAAAAGAATTTCGAAATCGGAAAAAGAATTTTCAAAATCGAAGAAATTTATTTCAAAATGAAGATTTTTGTTTTTGCAAACTGAACAAGGCAGAAAACGAACGTGAACTCATAACATATTATTTCGAGAGACATTTTTCATATCAAGTTATTGTGATGTTCCTAAGGGAAATACATCATGGTGTAGCTTTGTCCATAGGAACTCTGAAGCGTCGTTTGCAACTATTCAGATCGAAAAAAAGGCAAAATAACATTAGCGAAAGTGTATCAAACAAAAAACGTGCTTTTCATTTAATTCACAACCGCAAGCCACACAAAAATATTTTATTTTTCGTTGCCTAGACATCATTTTTGAAATTAAAAACCCGTAAAAAATTACCCAGAGTTTTAGTGTTCCTCCTCTACATCTAACGTATAAAATACGAAAAATAACTTTGTACTCCACAAGTTCTACCATTTTTTGTGTTTTTCATCTCACAGAATATAGGATTCCGTTTTGCCATCACTTTCAACAACCTCATCTCCCTAAGTCCCTTGTGTCTCTCCTCTGAAACTTTATTTTAAAAGCCATAGATAATAACAGAAGAAAAAAAAGGACGCCACATCATCGGAATGAAAGAAAAAAGAACTTTTTGTGTGTTTTTTCTTGTCACGTAGGAGATCATTATTCGGTGAAAGCTTAGTTAGTAATTGAGAAATAATCACTTTCGACAACACGTGCTAAAATAGAAATGAAGAATGGAACGAAATATGATGAAGTTATCATGAAAAGTGCTTTTAAATTAGTTTCAAAAACCATGAATCATCGCGTTAAGTAGCCGTGTACGGCGCAAAGTCCGCAGAAATTACTTTACTGCCTTCGTGCACCTTTGTCATGACACGATGAATTTCTGCTAGTTAAAATCTATTTTGCGGTAATATGGAAGTCCGATTTTTCCTGTGATTAACACATAACGGCACACTGTCCAGAATTTGACAAGTAAGAGCTTGGAATGTTTATGCCCCTTCTCGGCTTCCGTACCTATGTCATACAAACATCCAATAAGAGTGTGTTTATCTGCCAATATGAGACCATCAAACTTATTGGTGAAAATTCTTATGAAAGCGTTTGAAAAACTGAGGCATAGCCTGATCCTAACCTCACTGACCCAAACAAATTTAACAAGGTTTACACTGTGAAGTTTTGATGGCCTCAAATTGGCAGTTAAACTGTATGATAAGGTAAGCGTGTAAAAATGTAGTAATGGCAATGTCCAAGATATTTTTCCCCAGTAAGACATCTTATCAGAAACACTTTTCACATATTCGTTATTTTAGAACGCATTTAATGCACTTCCCTGAATTTATTTCAGTTCACATTCTTTTTCCATGGAAAATTTCTTTTTTTTAGAAAAAATGTTCACAACACATTCTCTTCCCCTTTTATGGGCAAGCGAGACGAATATTTGACTCGATCATTATTGCAGATGAGCAGCACTTTTTTATCGCAATAATGTTATTATCAATCCTTGTGCAAATTATAAACTACAAATGTATAGGGATTGCATGAAGACAGAGTCATCGCTTACAATTGTGTGTGTGAGGAATTATTTCGATTATTGAGAGAAAAATTCAAGACTGTTTTGTATCAAAATGTTTTGAAAACGTTTGTAACGTGTAATCGAGACGAACGATTTGCAAATTTAATTGATTTTGCGTTCGTTTTTCAATTAAATTGTTGGTGATAGAATAAGAATTTATTGTTTAAGGTTTTGATCCCTAGTAAGTTATTGCATCGTATCAATTTGCTTGTATCTTCTAAAAAAGATACAAGAAATTAATTGTTGAATAAATTCTTGCTAAAAGTATCCATCGAGCTTTGAATTTATTTAATTCCAATTTCTGTCAATAAAGTTATGCGTTTCTCTCTCTTTAAGGATAAACCAACATTCAAGCTGGAGAAAGCAAATAATATTTGAAAACAAACTCAACGGCCCTTATTCTTACGGCCCGGAAGCTCAATGAAACTTTCGATTAGCAAGGTAGATTCCATTCTTGTAAGCTCGGTGAAGTCAAGTACGCGTTTTTAGAATTTTATTAATCTACGTATGGGGCCAAAGTTTATTCCGGAATAAAGAATCATATGCTAGTAAGTTACAGGCAGTGACTTGTTGAATAAACTTGAAATAGATACTTTCTTGGAGTATTTGTTTACAAATTTTATGGCCATCGCACTAGGTTGTGTCTCGTAAATGTTAGCTGGGGGCATCATCCGGGTATATTTTGTAATAACTAATTTCAATTGGTTCTTAATAACGATTCTGAGGAGCATGTCATCTTGAAAAGGAACGAATAGCATGTTCTGAATAACATGGAGGACAGAAGATTATTTAATTTACTTAATGTTTACAGTGAATGTTTCTTAGATTCATCACCAATTTTTTGCGAAAAGAAATACTAGGTATCACTTTTCTCGTTTTAACTTAAATATGAACTAACATCCTAGTATTCATACGGGTCAGTTTTCCCCTTTTCCTGGCATGCTCACATACCGATGATCTGCCTGCACGAGCATCTCGGGTTGCCTGTGCCATACCATGCACACATACCTGAAACATATAACAACATATCTGCATTGCGTTCCCTCATAGTAACTTAATAAAAATTGCATCAAGACAATTGGAAATAATAAAGTGTTGTTTATGTTGTAGCCTGTGGGATGACAACTATACAAAAGGAATTCTTAAAACGAAACAGTTTACATTTCAAGACTTCAGTGCTGGCAGATAAATAAAGTGCAGGTAAGGATATGAAATAAATTCTTTTTTCTAATAATGAACTGGAATTATGTGAAATGCAGTATTTAAGTGTGTATAAATTCAGGTCATAATACAGAATTCCCTGTTATTATATTTTTATATACTGCTATTTTATTGTTATTGTTATTCTTTCCTTTAGTCATATCAACCTTCCCATTTTAATTATTTAAATTTCAGGTATTTTGAAAGAAATATGAATCCTAACTACATGAATTTCTTTGATCCTGCTGCTGCTAGTGGTGGTATGTCGATGGGAAATACATACAACCAACAATCAGGTTTTCAGAATATGCCACCTACTGGCAGTTTCATGGACATGATAAATGGGCCACCAATGGGTATGTCAATGTTTCCACCTGGTCAGTCCCCCATGGCGCGGTTTAATCATTATCAAGGTATGTACTCACCCTATCCAATGGAAAATTCTGCTGCTCGTCTTCAACAATTTGCCAGACAAATGACGCCACGTCCTTCTTATCTTCCTGGGCAAAGTATGCAGGATCAGATGGCTATGTATAATATGCAACAACAGATGGACAGGATGCGAATGAAACAAATGCCAAATTATATTCAACAAAGATATAATCAACCTAATTTGTCACCGTGGTCATCCCGGATGCCAGGAAGCATGCCACATCTGCAACAAACACCTCCAAGAAATCCCATCAACCCTATGCAGAGTAATACTCTTACGACAGAAGCTATACGTTTACATAATATGCAGCATATGTCTTCTGCGGAGCAACCACCCTCATTTCGAAAAATGCCTGTCTTAGATGAAGCACCTCCAATAAGAGCCCAAACTCCTTTAATGCCACAAAGACCACAACAATCTCATGCTAACTCTCAACAATACATGAATAGGATTTTCTCAAATAACACTGACACTCCTGCTTTTAATTCTAGTACTCAACAATTACCTATAAACTTGAATTCACCAGGAAGCCTAAATCTACCTGGAATGAGTTTTCCTTCTCCCCAACAACAGAGGCAGACAACATCATTTCAAGGATCAGATTTCTTCAGTTTCACCAATGAATTGAACACTATATCTCCATCTCCTAAATTAAATACAATACCTGTTCCTCAATCACCAAAATTAACTCACTTTGGACCAAGTACGCCTTCCTCTGTTAGTTCTTTTGATCAACAATCATGTACATCTTCTCAAAATTCAGTAACAACAACGACTACTACTACAACTTTTGCCACTTCAACTTCTAATGTTGTATCAACAGATTTCACTTTGAAGCAGGCACCAACTCTATCAACATCATCTATAGAACTGAATAAACAAAATGACAATACCAATCGTGCAAATAAATTTCCACCATATTTTTCACAAATGGAACAAATTCAACAGTTGGGTCGTCTAAAGCAACAAACACAACCGCAAAAAAATAATGAACTGCAGCTTCTAACACAACAGTATCAAAATACCTTTCAGCAATACGAACTATCTAAACAAAATTTGGAGTCTTTAGCACCTGTTGTTTCACAGAACTTACCTCGACAACAGCAACAGCCATCAAATCCAACAAACATGAATCAACAACAGCCAATGCAATTAAACATGGGACAGTCCTTAACGCAACCAACAACATCAAGTGTTGGGTCTAATTTACATTCAACTAATCAGACTCTATCGCAGGACTTGTTATCCAGTGGTCCATTGATTGATGATGGCCTAAATATCCCAGAATTAGATGCATTTGATTCTAAAGGTAATTTTTTGACTGATGACACAAAAGCTGATAGTTTATTTCCGGCTGTATTTTTGGGTGGAACTACAGATTTATTTTCAAATTCCTCAATGTTTAGTGGAGATAATTTAACTGATATAAAAAATGAAGGTGATGTCAAGAAATCTGAAACCATGAGTCAAACCATGTCAAATGTGAATAACTCAAAACTCGAAGAAAAAACACCACAATTAACAAATTTAGATCAAAGTACGAAGGAAAATGTTGATCAAAAAACAATACAATTTCCAAATTCTCACATACAAAACATGAACCAGCAGCATTATCAAAATTTCTTTTCGCCAGCAAATATGGGACAATATTTTCAACAGTTACCTGTGCATCCTATGAAACAGCCTGATAATTTTTTGCAATTTCCTTTCCATCACCCTCGCTTTGCACCACAGTCTAATGTGATGATGCAGCAACACATGCTGTCAGTATCAGACTTCATGTCTAATACTTCCACCACAAACACAGCATCTATTAACTCAACCAATACTAATACATATTCAGCATATGGAAGTATGCCTGGTCCCTTCTCTGACATCAGGAAGGGCAAAGGTGGAAAAGGGAAGGGCAAGACTGAGAAAGGTGGTAAAGGGAAAGTTGGACGGTAAGTTTTTAACAATTCCTATGTCACCAACAAATTTTGAAGGGGTTTGATTTAATTAGGAACAATTTGAAGGTGTGTGTTATATAAAATATTATACAGTTACTGACTCTGATATATTGGCTTGGACATTTTAAAAAACATTTCATGAAAAGTGTCATACCTTTAGGATGAATTTCAATTATTGATATATTTTTTCATTTCTTCTTGTTTAGTCCATTAGGAAGTTTGAATAAGAAAAAGAAGAAAGAAAAGGAATCGAAGAAAGCTCATGAGCTAGACCCAGATGATTTTGATAATTTAGCTCCTAATGAACTACTGCTCAGTGAAAATGATGAAAACTTCATTGACCCTGCCATGGTATTAAACTGTCTCTTAATACTTCTTTAACTTTTTAAATTGTATTTGATAATTGGTAATGGAAGTGCGTTAAAATAAGCAGAAAAGCATTATGCCTATTCATTTGTCTGACTTATTTCAGCGCCGTTCCTTGCGTGAAAGAACGAAAAAGAAAAATTACAAAGATGACTTCGATTACAACCTATCTGATGAAGATGAAAATAAAAATAAAGATGCTGACGATGCTGTCAAGACTGTGGAACCAGTTATATCTGGTGGCGCAAATGCATTGGTTGCATACCGACCAAATCTAGAAATTGAAGGTGAAATTGCTGTCATAGAAAAGATTCTGGCAATGAGGACTACTCGACAGGAGGTAGGAATGGTTGTGAAATAATTGAAATGAAACATACATCTACTTTTATGCAATATTCAATATTATTCTAGAAATGTAAGGATAGGAGATGTTTTAATATTGAGCTGTTTTGTTCCTTATACAATAAAAAAAGGTGTTTCTTTTTTTTCTTGAAAAAGGCCTTTCTCTTATCCTTAACATGACTGAAGATCACATTGCCGCTCCACAGTACACTAAGTTGTTACTCAATTTGACCTATCCATCTAATAACTATGTTTTCAACTTTAGAATGATGACGAATCAAAAATGGTTGAAGAGTTTTTTTGTCAAATATAAAGGCTAGTAAGTACAAATATTTTACTTCACATATTTAACTTTGATGAGGTTTTTGAGATATTTGACTGAAAAATCTGTTGTTTAGAGATGCCTTATATACTCAGGAACGTTGTTATTGTTTTTACATTTGCTACTCATTTCAACATGACAATTCATGAATATATTCTCATCTTAATTTCAGCTCATACTTGCATTGTGAATGGGGTACTGTTGAACAGTTAGCTAAAAAGGATAAACGTGTGCATGCAAAGGTTAAACGATATCAACAAAAGCGTGATACAGGTTATGCTTTTCTGAATGAGGTATTGTTCAATAAACTTTTGAAGCTTTTATTTGGGGTATATTAGATTTCCATGAATTCACCATGATTTTGTTATCTGTAGTTGGACGACGAGCCATTTAACCCAGATTATTTGGAAATTGATAGAGTCCTAGATATGCAAACTACAGTTGATCCTGTTACTAATGAAAAGTTTAATCATTACCTGGTCAAATGGAGAGCTTTGCCATATGAAGAAAGTACATGGGAACTGCAGGTAGAAAACATTTTTCAGTTTAAATGTATGCTTGGTTTGTTGTTGTGGAAACACTTGAATTGGTTTGGTAAATTGTTACTTATAGATGAACATTGATGAATCTATCATAAAACAATTTCATGAACTCAAAAAACCCCCTCCTGAAGAAATGAGGCGTGTAAGTTATGTTAAAAAGACTAATTATGATTTGTGCAATTGTGTCTGTCTTCAAAAATATGAAGGTAAGAAAGAAAATAAACGTCCCCTCCTTGAGAATTCTGGCATTCTCTTTAGTTAATTCCTCGTCCACATGAACATGAATGGATGAAGTTCCTGCAGTCTCCAATCTATAAAAATGGCAATAAACTACACGAATATCAGATGGAAGGATTAAATTGGTTAACTTTTTGCTGGTTCAAGAGGTACTACAACTTTATGTTGACATAGAGCTTTGTTGTTTTATAAAATGATGGAAACATAAGGTTCTAATGATTATCTGGAAAATCTTGTATTTCAATGATGGTGTTTTCAAGACGGACTGAAAAATGATGCATAACGTTCCTATCTGAGAATAACAAGATTCCATATTAACTCTGTTTTCTGAGAAGTTTCAAATGTGAATCAAAAACATTTGTTAGGCAGAAGTACTATAGGTTATTCCAGTTTCCCTGAATATTTAAAACTTTTTCGCCAATATTCAGTTGTCAAACCGAAACACCATTGTGCAGACAGTTAAGAGTTTATACACGGCAATCCTTCAAATTTTATTCCCCAATATGTTCATATGGAAATATTAGGAACAAAACACCATATGCAAAGTTGATAACTGTTAGTATTAATCATACATGATGCAGATGTTGCCCATTAATTAATCAGCTTCTTAATGAAAATGTTATCAACAATTGCTGGATATAAACTATTAACAATCTGCACAATGGTGTTTTGGTTGGACAACTGAATATTAGTGAAAAAGTTATAAAAATTCAGAGAAACCAGGATCTAATCTAGAATGGAAGACAGCGTCAAGCAGAAGGAAAAAGAGTGCATTACGAACATTCAAAGGGAACTTTTTTAGGAAAAGGGCAACCTGAGCTTTATTTCGGTGGGTTAAACCTGTGGCTCCCCCTATACAAGAGTGATTTTTGAAGTTTTTAAAGCAAAATAAATTTAAAAAAAAAAATGAAGGGCAGCATTTGATTACTGATGCTCTTTCATCCTAGATTAGACCCTAGAAACTGGAATAGCATTCATAATATTTCTGCCTAACAAAATGTTTTTGTAATATCTTATATCAACATAATATCCCAATACATTTACATCAATCAAAAATGAGCCTTTTCATATCATTCAATAAATTTATTTCCTCCATTCTTTCACATAGAATTAACTGTATTCTTGCTGATGAGATGGGTCTTGGAAAAACCATTCAAAGTATCTCACTATTATGTGCTATGAAGGTAAAACATTAACTTATCTGTTTGATGTAAATTTTGGGAGACTCACTCAACCCAGGATGAAATTTCATATCCTATTTTCAAAATTTGTTATAATGTTGGAACTGAGTTTCAACCAGGCTATTATAACAGGTAATTACATGAAAGCTAAGAAGATTTTTAGACAGACGAGTCAAACTTCACCAAAACCCATTTTAAGTTTTGGTGTTATGCTGTACAGCTATGTTCTGTATTGTACCCCAAATTTATTAGTTATTATTATTATTATTATTACAAATATTTATTACAGGATGGTTCCTCAGTTATAAACACATATACAGTATATACAAAATACTCTGGAAGTTCTCACCGTAATCACTTT